>CM044008.1:49415864-49865774 GCA_024085815.1 Flaveria linearis | reverse complement strand
TTTTCAACTTGTTCTACACCTAGAACATACACACAGTGCAACCCGACACACTAGTCACATTTATAAGCTCATAAATGGTTCTAGAATCGTCCTAACATAAGGAATTCGGGATTTCTTACCAAAACCTTCGAATTTCTCAGATCCTTCTTCAAAATTCGATGGTTTTCTGCTCCCCTACTTTCTCTCTCTAAAAAGTTCGAATGGAGTGAAAGTGCAGACACATGGGTGGCCATACCACCTTTTTGCAAAGATAATAGGAAGTTTGTCAACTTGACCTTTTGGCCCTCAACAAAGTACCCTTTTATTTCTTTCCTTTCTCTTTCCATTTTATTCTTTTAATTTCTTAATAAGAAATTAGGGTGTTCATATTGTTTCATTTATGGTTTATCTACCATTTTACATGTGGATTTAATGTGAATAAAGGTTTATAATAAATTCTATAACAGATACATATTACCTCTGATCCTGGAGCATAATTGTATCCATGAGTCTTGACATTTAATGTCAAAGCATCTAAATATTTATATGACATGATAACTGCAAATTTGGATAAACATTTAAAATACCGGGCCATGGGCCAGGCTTGATTAAACAATTCCCATAAGGGATTGTTTCCAACCTAAGTTTCTAGCATCTCTAAGAGCTGCTATAAAACTTTCTGGTAAGCCTTCTAATGTTAAAGGCTTAAATGCTATTTGCACAAGACCTATATGAATAAATTTAAAATCCTTTTATATTTATTTAAATCTCTATTTGATAATAATCTTATTATCATTTCATCCTTATTTAAAGAAAATGTTTCTTCCGTTGTTTTCACAACTTGTTTTAATCCTAATTTTTCAAAAGTGCCTAATTTATAAATTAGCTTGTAATCAATTTTGGAATTGTCCATTTGTTCAATAATTCTAATTATGAGGGATATCATATTCCTCTTCCATATGTTTTAACAGTATCTTCTGATCTTAATATGTTCATAATGTATGAACAAAGTAAGTGTTAAAACATCCGCATACATAACTTTCTTCTATGGCTTCTTAGAGCAACATGGCTCTGATACCAACTAAGTAGCCGGAGGCCTCCCCCAGGAGGTATGTTATTTTATTATTATTATTATTATTATTTTATTATTATTATTTTATTATTATTATATTATTATTATTATTATTATTATTATTATTATATTATTATATATTATATTATTTTATATTATTTATATTATTATTATTATTATTATTATTATATTATTATTTATTATTATTATTATTATTATTATTATTATTATTATATTATTATATTATTATTATTATATTATTATTATTTATTATTATATATATTATTATATTATTATTATTATATTATTATTATTATTATTATATATTATAATAATAATAATAATAATCATAATAATAATAATAATAATAATAATAATAATAATAATAATAATAATAATAATAATAAAGTTGAGGGGTTGTATTGTTATTTTTGAAACTTTAAAAATGAGTTTTGACATAAAATAAATACAAGTTCAAACCACAGGGACCATTTCTGTAATTAACCAAAACCCAACCCATTTCCCCCCGTCGACCCTCTCGCCATCCGGCCACCCCCCGGCCAACTCCGGCGACCTTTCAACACCCAAATGGACGCGGTTTTTACCTAATTAAAGTTCCCGACACCTCTCAGTGGATTATTCGAACGTGGGGCAACTTCCAATTCAATAATACGAGTGCGAATTCCACTGAAAACCGACCCTCCCCATTGTCGGCCAAACAGTCGGGCCACGAGTCACCACAAACACCAATAATGGACAAATAACTATATAAATGGACCATCATCTGTTATGAATTGATTGTACCAATCAATTAAGATAAAACTAACACAAACACCTTATTCGATTACCACATTACCCGCGACCTGCAACCTTGTCGAAACCCAACATCCGAGTTATTTACAACCAAATTAACATAGGGCTTTGAAACTAGAGCATCACACGAATCTTCACACGAAGTTATTTGATTTACATAACGTTTGCACACGAATTGGATTCAAACCACGGTCGCGACTGCTCACCGTGTGTTCATCGTTCATACAACTTCAAAACAGGTAATTAAATACATCTACATGCTCGTGTTTCATAGGGATGAAAGCCCTATGATTAATTGCATTAACAGTAGCGATATTGCTTCAATTTGATCCATGATCGATTTAGGGTTCTTGATTGGGGGGGAGAAAGCTTAGGGTTGTTTAACATTAATTAGAACCATGTTTACCACGGCTGCGGCCTGGTTCACTGGTTCCCTGCTTCCATGCCACCCCTGAGGTCCCGGGTTCGAACCCGGGCAACCTCTTTTATTTTTTAAAGGCCTTTTGAACCTTTAAAAATACGGGAAAAATTTCTAAAAATTATATAAACAGTTTTATAAAACTTTGTTTATTTCAGAAATTATATAATTATTTTCTGGAAAAATTTCTTTAAAACCTATTTATTTATATTTATAAAAGTTATTTCAAATGTTATAAAATAGTTATTTTATAAAATGGACTTTAAACAATAATCATCAAGATATTTATGAACCTTATATTATTTTAATTACGGATTAATTATGTTAATGGTAAGAATATATGTAATAATTTTACAAACTATTCACAAATACAATTATAACATTATAATTATACCATTGGTATCATTAATATCAGTATTGATAATATTATTAATACATGGTATTGTTAGTATATCAAGTCGTGTACGTCAAACCAAACCAACCCGAAACTTACCAAATATATTTATTCGCAATAAACACATTTAAAGATTAGTTATAATTAATAATAGGTATCGATCGTGCTTGACCGTGCATTGCCTAATTCTTTGAAGTTCTTGTTCATATACATTACATCAATTCAAGGTGAGTTTACAGCCCCACTTTACTTTATACTCTTTTTGGGGAGAGAAACATGCTGTTTTTATAACCTACATTACATTGGGTTATTGTGATATTGCATATACTTGATACTATGGTGTATACTTGCCCAACGGACGTTAATATGGACTTAACGAGGTAATTGTTAGTAGTACTACTGGGATTGACATACCCACCCGGGCTAGTCGCGCTAGCACAACGTTCGTCAAACGGTGTGAACGGTTAGCCTAATTACAAGTGTTGGGGTGTGTGTGATCCACATCCGGGCCTGTTTATTTATTTGATTACATGTCAGTTCGGCCGCGCCTTCATACACATAGTGATCATTATGGACTAGCTACCCATTATATGCGTTATTTATAAATCCGGGGTTTTCATTTATACTGACCGGATTAATAAATCCGGGGATTTCATTATACTTGACGGATTACATAATCCGGGAATTACATACAGGACGGATTACATAATCCGGGAATTACATGCTTGACGGATTACATAATCCGGGGATTACATACTTGACGGATTACATAATCCGGGAATTACATACTTGACGGATTTTATAATCGGGAACTTCATTACTGAATATACTGTTTTCTGATAAACCTGTGAACTCACCAGTCTTGTACTGAGATTTTGCATGTTTTCTCTCTAGACAATGATGTGGCACGTTTAGGAGCACAGCATCTACAGCATGTCATCTGTATTCACCACAAACTGTTTTCAAGATTTAATTTGCATTTACTTTACGTAAACTGGTTTGGACACATGTTTGTGTGTTTCAAAACTATTGTTGAATGTTTCACTGTATTCGCTTCCGCATTACTTAAATACAATTGGTCTGTTTCCTTAAAATTAAGCAACTTATATGATTTGTAATTATCGAGTCGTTTGGTGTAACTAATGCTTATCTGAGATCTGGTTATGTCACACGCCTGACGTTAAAACCCCGTACGTGGAAATGAGGGTGTGACAGATTGGTATCAGAGCATTAGTTATAGCGAACTAAAATGGACTTGCATCTCATTTGCATTGCATTTTAGACTATAGCTGGATTTGCATTAGTTACACACACATAGATTTCTAAGCTATGTTACTTAATTTAGCTGCCTGAAAACTTTTGCCTTAACATATCCTGTGCTGTGAGTCACGGGAGGGTTTGAGTGCCTAATTCAAGTGATTTCAAACTCCCAAACCTCGATTGTTATTAATGGTTTCAAAGTCTCGTCAAAGTCTGTGTCTTACAACTTGAACACATGCAATGCTGGAAGAGTAAGATGCTGTATCTCGGGGTGTTCGTCTAGGCAAGGTATTCGCATATATCCAAATCAACCGATGGACCTGTTTACCTTACCTGGGAACCCTTGGGATGAGTATCTGCTTATAGGTACGCATGTCTTCAACAAAGTTGTGATTGACCCAATACTTTGATTAGTCAGCGTACTCGCTTTGATTCTCGAATCAAACGAACACACTCGGAACTTCTATCATTGATGACCACTGTAAGATATGTTAGCCTGATAGGAGGAGCCGGGGTGATCATGCAAAGCAAATTACCATTACGGGTGCACACGTAATTGTAATTGTCGTGCATGCTAAGTCCGGTAAATCTGGTCGGGAGGTAACATTGTAGTCAGTATAAGTCATCATTCCTACACGTTGAGCAAGAAAGCCTCGGTTCTCATAGAACATAGTCACTAATGTGGAAACTATTTATCAGTTCTATTTGTAGGAATGCTCACACTTACCTTGAATTTGGACGAAATTCAAACTATGACATTTATGTAATCCCTCAGATTCGGACTGATTCTCTAGCTTGTCTATTTCTTTAAATCTTTGAATTTTCTTCCTTTTCATTCCAAGACAAAAGGACTATTTTCATATGACTGATAGCTTTTGATATATGGTAATGTAAAGAATGTCGGGAAGAGGACGTGGACGTGGAAGAGGTAACATCTCACTGACGCCTGCGGAATTGGCAGCAATAATCAATCATAGTATCACCGCAGCATTGACAAACCAACCCCTCCACAGCAGAACCCTATTGGTCAACCGACTTGCACCTACAAGTCCTTTATGGACTGCAAGCCTAATCCGTTCAATGGAACCGAGGGAGCGGTGGGACTGCTCCGTTGGTTCGAAAAACTAGAATCGGTGTTCGAAATCTGCAACTGCCCTGCTGGGAATAGGGTAAAATATGCTGCTGGCACACTGAATGGAGCTGCTCTGAGCTGGTGGAACACACAAGTTCAGATGCTGGGCGTTGAAGCTGCAAACGCCACAACATGGGTAGAATTCAAGACTCTGCTGAAAGAGGAGTACTGTTCACGAGACGAAATACAAAAACTGGAAACCGAATTTTAGAACCTGAAGATGGTAGGTTCTGAAATTGAAGCTTACATAACTCGTTCTCACGAGTTGGCTACTCTGTGCCCTACTATGATTAACCCGGCTTACAAACGGGTTGAAAGATACATCGACGGACTGGTACCTGAAATCCAAAGCATGGTCACCACAGCTAGACCAGCTACCATTCAGGAAGCTGTTCAACTAGCCCACAATTTGACTGACCAGGCTGTCGCGCAAGGAAAACTGCCCCGCGAGGTGCTGCATCTGGTTTCCACAATAACAAGAGGAAATGTGAACCATCTACCAGCGGAAAGCAATCTTCATCCTCCACTTATCAACCTCAACACAAGAAGTTTAATCAGTCCCAACCCTCTCATTAGGGCGGCTATCAGGGAAATCTCCCAAAGTGCAACAAATGTCAGCTCCATCATACTGGGCAGTGCACAAAGAGCACGTGTGAGAGGTGTGGGAAGTTCGGGCATGTTGCCAAGTATTGCCGGGTGAATGTGACACCTCACAATATCAAGCAAAGAATATTGTGAGTTACTGTCACATTAGTGTGACAGTTCAGATGATACAGATGGAATTGATAAACAAAGTGCTAGAAACATTCAAGATATTCCCAAATCAGAAAGGAAACCTAAGATTCTTCTTGCTGAAGATCATGTGATGAATGTGATGGTGTGTGGCATCTGTCACCCATAGACCGTCGATCGGCATAAAGCTCGTTAATTCACCGTGTGTGTATTAACGATCCTCACGTATGTTATAATTTATTTATCGTGTTAACCGAATTATATTCGTGTACATGTTCTATGTGTGTTAACGATCCTTATGTATTATCATACATATATCTATATATCGTTTTGGTTGAAACTCTCGTATACACGTCCGTGTTAATAATAATCATAATAATAATAATCATAATAATAATAATAATAACAATAATAATAATAACAATGATACTAATAATACTAATACTAATAATAATGAAAATAATGATAATAATAAAAATAATCATGACAATAATAATAATAGTAATAATAATAATAATAAGTCCAGGGGCTGTTTTGATATTTTAAAACTTAAAAATGAATTTATAACATAAAATAACAAAAATAAAACTGCAGGGACTAAACCTGTAAAATTCCAAATTACATAACCAACCCCCCGCCCAAAACCCGTGATTCCGGCAGCCCTGTTCCGGCCGAAGTCCGGCAACAGCTCCGGCGAACCCCAAAACGCGTCAAAAACCCGATTTTAACACTCCAAATTAACCCGAATCGTTTTGTGGATCAGATTCGAACACAAAGCAACCCCAAAACGCGTTTTAAACGGGCGATTAAACGGCTAATTCTTTTCCACTTTATTCCCGACCGAGTTTAACGGCTAATTCATCCACTGAGACACCACTTTAATCAAAATAATTAAACCAATTCGAACATCAACAATCTCAGAAGCGAATGAAACCTGCAATATAATTACAAACACATAAAAACCTTGAAATCGATCATCATCTTCGTCGGACCTGCAACTCAATCAACTGCCACTCTCCGAACATTCTAAACCCAAAATAGCATCGGGCTTTCGATTATCATCATCATTCGAAGCTTTCCCTACAATTAATTTGATTTTTATCATGGTTTGATCCACATTCAATTCGAGTTATACTGCGGCTGTTCTTCGAGTGTTCTTAGCGTCAATTCGAACCCAAACAGGTAATTTAATACATCATTCTATTCGTTTATACATGGGGATCAAAAGCCCCATGGTTTTAGCAGTTAACACTATCGAATTCGAGTTCAATTTGACTGAAATTGAATTAGGGTTCTTCGGGAATGGGAGGAAAACCAGAACCATGTTTAAAAACAATTGAAACCGAACATAAACGCGGCCACGGCCTTTGGTTCACCGGTTAGACACATGTCCCCCCACCCGAGAGGTCCCGGGTTCGACCCCGGGCCACTGCATTTATTTTTTGAAGCCTTTTTAAACCTCTAAAAATTATGGAAAAATTCTTAAAAAATTATAAAAATAATTTTATAAACTGCCATTATTTTAAATATTACAAAATGAATTTCTGAAAATTTATTTTAATTAAAAACCTTAAATAATCTTTATAAAATATTATTTATAAATATTTTAAGCAATTATTTTTATAAAAATAACCTCTAGATCGTGTAAAATTATGAAACAATCACGAAAATTATAGAAATCACAAATTATATAATTTCATAAAATATTTATAATAAATATAGATTATATTTTTACTTTAATTAATAAATTATTATTGAATTATATGATTACAAAGAATACGTACATATACTTATTTCGAATAGATCAAAATACAATTAATTTCATTACTTGTTCAAAACCTCACAATTCAACTTAAATCCTATTATCACAAGGTATATAGTCGAAGTTAAACATATATATATATATATCTAATCGTATACGTCAAACGAACCGACTCGAATCCGACCAAATATATCTATTCGCGTTGTATACGTTTTAAAGGCTTAGTTATAATCAATAATAGGTATTGATCGTGATCGATCGTGCATTGCTTGATTCTGTAAAGTTTGCTTATTCCGTGAAGTCTGTGTGCATTACAACAATACAAGGTGAGTTTCGTGGCCCCTTTTTATGCTTATACAAGTTTTCAATGATTTCAGTCAAATTGGGGGAAAAGTATGCTCACCCGTTTTCAATGCTGTACATTATATATTCTGTTTTCATTCTTGGAATCAATGTGATACTGTTTTGCATGCATACATGGTGTTAATCTATGGAAAACTCAAACAACCATTAATTCCCGGGTTTGGGAACCAACGGTTAGGTATTGGTAGTACTACTGGGTTGACACCCCCACCCTCGACAGATCGGTTAACTTGTGAGTTACCGACTACAGCTGCCAGCAAACCGGCCATGGGTGAATATATTCCGTCAGATTTATATGCATAACGTCATTAGGTTTGGTTGTCTTAAACACATGTTATGTGGTTTGTGCTTACAGTTTGATTCCACATCAAAAATCTATACAGCATCAGTTATATGTTTTAAATTTAAACCTGCGGAACTCACCAACATTATTGTTGACATTTTTGAGCATATCTTTTCAGGTGATCATAATCGAAGAGGATAGCTAGTGCTGATGCCTTAGCAGAGACCCTCAGGATTTCGTTAGTTTTGCATTTGTAATGTATATCATTTGTATTCATTTGTGAACAATGTGTATTTTGGATTTTAGAATCAATAAGACTATGATAGTCGTGGAACTGACTAGCCACGACACAAGTCACCATTGTGTCGGGGGACGTCATGACACGAGAAGTTTGCATGTATTATATCTCTGTATTTATACCAAGTGTTATGACGATCCCGTCCGTCGCATCCTCGTGTTTCCGCTTTAAGCGAGGGTGTGACAGATTGGTATCAGAGCCTTGGTTATAGAGATTTAGGTGGAGAATTCGACCTAGACTATAACCTAAGAACCTTCATATAGAATGCATGCTAGGGATTGTGTGCATCTGATTTTACCTAAAGTCTATGAACTTGATATACAGGTATATTCCTATATACCTAATAATACACAAGTATGTTCCTACATACTTGCTTTTGTATATATACACGTTTTATCCGAATATCCCAAAGGAAGACATTATTACTCTTAGACTATCTTCTTGGGATACCTTATTGCTAGAACTTTACGCTTGTATGCGCACAACATCATAGTAACAGGGAACTTCGGTGATCACACGTAGTGTTGATCTCGGATATTGAATCCGACCCTATCATAGTTATGAGTGAAATTCTGAAAATGTGACAAATATGCAGTTATGATTAGACATACTGTGCTTATGTGCTTATTTGCTATTACATGCTATTATTGGAATACTGGCTCATGGACATAAGGACAATACATTATTTGTGCTTGATGAATCTAAATAATACTATGATGTTAGCTTGGGGTAAGTGAAGCTAAGGGTGATCATGCAAGGTAAATTGCCATTACGGGTGCACACGTAATTGCAATTCACCATGCATGAGAAGTCTGGTTAATCTTACCATGAGGTAACGATCATGAGTATCACATGTTTCTATTCTATACCCTAGGGTGCTAGGGTCATAATTCTAGTAAGTCCTTGTTGAAGGCAATCAAACATTGTAAGTCCTTGTTAAAGGCAATCAAACATTGTAAGTCCTTGTTGAAGGCAATCAAACATTGTAAGTCCTTGTTGAAGGCAATCAAACATTATAAGTCCTTGTTAAAGGCGAACAAACATTATAAGTCCTTGTTAAAGGTAATCAAACATTATCAACATTTACTCAAGTCCTGTCCTGCTTAGAGCCTTCATAGTATTTCCAATTATAATATTGATTTTATGAGAAATATCTCCACTTAGCGTTTCAGTAACTACTGATTAATGCTTAGAATGAAAGTGGAATACATAAATGTAAAGGAGTAATGATACTCTCTACACATACAATACGTTATTCTTTAAGATCATGCTAAGGATAAACGGATGTCACGTAACTGGTTTAGGCATCGTTCTAGGTATGCCACGGATGTGGTGGGAACGCTGCGGGGAACCCTATATATAAGCATCCTTGGTATACCAAGAATGTGTTTAAACTGGACTACGTGATGATCCCGAGTGACTGAGGCATGGAGTGGTTTGGTTGTAAACTATACATATACGCTTTGTGGATCTTGCTACGTCACATTAAACTATTTACACTTTGGAAATGTTTTCTCTACAGTCATCAATTCCCGTGTGGAACCGATGTATAGGTTGTCTGTAGTCATATACTGGTAAAACCGCCTATACATAAGTTGTGGTAGCTCACATCAAACTTATATTACGCTATTCTTTGGAATGATGCTAAGGAAAAATTAAGATGTTATGTAACTAGTTTAAGTATTATTCAAGGTATATCGTGGATGTGGTGGGAACGCTGCGGGGAACCCTATATATAAGCATCACCGGTATACTAAGAATGTGCTTAAACTGGGCTACGTGATGATCTTGATGGACCGAATCATGGGTTATTGGAACTTGATGAGTGGAACCATATGTGATTCTTTTTATACTTTGATTCCAATCAAAGCACACATAAATCTTAAATCATATTCTAAGGCATTGTGTGCCTAAATCAAATGGTTATCGAAATAAACTTTGAATCGTTATACGTAGTTTTCAGAATCTCGTCAAAGTCGGTGCCTCACCAATAAATACATGCAATGTTGGAAGAGTGGGATGAGTATCTGCTTATAGGTACGCATATATCCAACAAAGATGTGGCTGACTTAAAACTTTGGTCAGTCAACGTATTCGCTTTGATTTATGAATCAAACGATTACACTTGGAATATCTCATTGTTATTATGCCAAATTCCCGATGGTCGTTTCCATGTTGTATAGCTCATATTACCCAAATCTCATAAAATATCTTAATGATATTTCAAAATGTCTACTCGTCAAAACATACTCTGATCTGGAAACTCTAGCCGTAAGATTGTTACTATTATAGCACGTGAGGTATACCAACCCTCCTAAATCATCTGAATCAAGACGTGAACCCTGCTCAAATCACTGTTTGTCCTAACCCTCCACGTGCTTGTACCTGCAAGCATTTCAGTTCTTGCAACCCACTGAGTTCAGTGGAACCTAAGGAGCTACCGGAATAATACAGTGGTTCGAATGCTTCGAGAACACTTCCCTAAACACCGAATGGTCTTCAAAACTTTAAACCGTCACTTATGGTTCTCAAATCCTCTTAAGGATGTGTCCCATAACTAAGAACAGGCAGTGCTGTAGAAGAAATTCCTACATCTCGGGGTACTTTGGCTAGGCAAAGTGTAAATGGTGATTTGATTCGATCATTGAATTCATTTACTTAACTCGAAACCTTGAGATGAGCGATCACTGATAAGTACGTGTGTCTTCAATAAGGTTATGGCTAACCTCATATCTTGAGAAGTCCATGAATTCCCTTCGATTGTGAATCGAATGTTCACATCTCATTATAATATCGAATCATTCTTGTCCTTGATTTCGTCTTCCTGATTTAAATTATACAAGACTTGAACACCATCATAACAAATTCTGCTATCTCGAACTTCGATCCTAAGCTTGTAAGCATGATTTTTTTTTTCCTTTGTTACACTAATATAACTTGAAATTTTCCAAATTCCTAATTGATATTAATTTTCCTTTCGTCGTTAAGTCAAATTTCATATTGCTTGCACCTTGGGAAATGCAAGAGTTCCAAGTCAACCTATGACTAAGAATACTCATATATCCTAAATGATTCTAATTTATCAAAGCAGGGGAGATTCCCTTACTTTGATGAATCTCTATTTTGATAAATGGTTTTCCATTTGTTTGTTTTGTGAAATTTCATCCTCTGGGTTAGGGTGACTACCTTATCTTGAGGATTGACTTCAATTATTCTCATTGGAACTTACATTTCACAAATGATATGATCTCACCAAAATAGGATTAAAACCCGTATTTTGGTGACAAATGTCAACCTTCGATTATTTTCTTGTTAGTAGCAAGCTAGGCATGAACTCCATACCTTGATGACTAATCTCAATTCTTGGTCATCAACTTACCCTGGTTGTAACCAAGTGACAAGACGCATGAAGTAACTTGAAGGGTGAACCAATGTTGGTGATTCGACCTATCAAGCCAAAGCATGATCTCTGAACCTGAAAGGAGACCCGATCGTATTAAGTTGATTTTGATTCCAAGCTTGGAGCACTTAAAATTCTTAAATCGATTTTCCTCCCTTTATTCTCATATTTTGACCTAGCTATATGGAAACGTTATTCCTTTCATTTTGAGTTACCATCAAAACGTGAATGTACGATGGTAGCCTTCCTAAACAATCCCTCTGCTGAAGATATTATCAACTTATGAACATGACTTTCTAGTCATGTAAATGTTCTTAGCTGAACTCATGGTTTGTTGAACTGCGTATGTAAACTTACTTAGATATTGCTACCTTGCAAAACATGTTTACAAACACCTTTCCTATTATTCGCGTCACTCCTTGAACCGCTTTTGAATCCTTAACCTTGAAGATCATTAAAATTCTATCTTGAATTTGAACAACAAGACTTTAAAAGAGAAGTTCTGGAGAGAGTTACCAGCAAAGAGAGGAATTACTTTTGAGACTGAATTATTTAGAGCCAAAACATTCTTAATATATGTTGAACCCGTGTTCAGCAAAGATGGGGAGAAAATTGGCGCTAAGTACATGGGCATGGAAATCACTGATCAGGTGAAAAAGAGAGAAAAGATGGCAAAACTAAAGGAAGAAATAGCTGTGCAGAAGGCCAAAGAGACAGAACTTAATAAAACTGTTCATATTACAGAGGAAACGATGAGAGCAAAACAAATGCTAGCAACAATGTCACACGAGATAAGATCTCCATTATCAGGGGTCGTTAGCATAGCAGAAATTCTATCAACAACAAAACTCGATAGAGATTAGAAACAACTTTTGAGTGTCATGTTGTCTTCTGGTGATCTAGTCCTTCAACTTAATAGTGACATCCTCGACTTTTCCAAAGTTGAGTCAGGAGTTATGAAGTTGGAAGCCACAAAATTTAGGCCAAAAAGAGGTGATGTCCCAGTGGAGGTTATTGGTGATGTTTTACGGATTAGACAAGTTCACACCCACTTGATCAGCAATGCTATCAAGTTTACCCACCAAGGAAGGGTTCAGAGTAATCTTTATGTAATAGCAAACCCATTATCTCACAACGTCGAGAAATTAACCTACATCTATTTCAATTATCCGTGTACCATGGTATGACAATAAAACATCGATCGTTATTTCGAATGATTGATTCATCCTCTGTTTTAATAATATACATAACCATCATCGTGAACTCATTCCAAGATCTTCGCATAGCGTATTGTTCTTAGACCGATGGTTGGTCAAAGGAGAAATACATACTCACAAGATATGCGTTAAGGTCGTTCCTATGTTGACGTTGGGATTCTTAAATTCCGACGGATAACCTTTCTCATCATTGTTGGTCTCACCTTGATTTCTAGACATCACCTTACCACGAAATTATATTCTGTAAATTGTGATTATAAGTCTAACACACCATGGTAACTTGTCATCGTGTTCTAACGTTCCATATTCCAAACCTCAAAGAGAGTCTCGCGATTCTCTGGAAGAGTTCAAATTGGCATACATTATGCCAAGAATCTTGTAACAGATTCTATACAAATGAAACAAAGCCGGATACCTATTGTCAAAGTCCACTGGGAATCTAAACGTGGCCCGGAATTCACATGGGAACGTGAAGATCAGATAAGACTCAAATATCCACATCTATTCATGGACGACGCTCTTGGTCCTAGCACCAGTTGAATTCGGGACGAAATTCCCTCAACTGGGGGATACTGTGACACCTCATAATATCAAGCAAAGAATATTGTGAGTTACTGTCACATTAGTGTGACAGTTCAGATGATACAGATGGAATTGATAAACAAAGTGCTAGAAACATTCAAGATATTCCCAAATCAGAAAGGAAACCTAAGATTCTTCTTGCTGAAGATCATGTGATGAATGTGATGGTGTGTGGCATCTGTCACCCATAGACCGTCGATCGGCATAAAGCTCGTTAATTCACCGTGTGTGTATTAACGATCCTCACGTATGTTATAATTTATTTATCGTGTTAACCGAATTATATTCGTGTACATGTTCTATGTGTGTTAACGATCCTTATGTATTTATCATACATATATCTATATATCGTTTTGGTTGAAACTCTCGTATACACGTCCGTGTTAATAATAATCATAATAATAATAATCATAATAATAATAATAATAACAATAATAATAATAACAATGATACTAATAATACTAATACTAATAATAATGAAAATAATGATAATAATAAAATAATCATGACAATAATAATAATAGTAATAATAATAATAATAAGTCCAGGGGCTGTTTTGATATTTTAAAACTTAAAAATGAATTTTATAACATAAAATAACAAAAATAAAACTGCAGGGACTAAACCTGTAAAATTCCAAATTACATAACCAACCCCCCGCCCAAAACCCGTGATTCCGGCAGCCCTGTTCCGGCCGAAGTCCGGCAACAGCTCCGGCGAACCCCAAAACGCGTCAAAAACCCGATTTTAACACTCCAAATTAACCCGAATCGTTTTGTGGATCAGATTCGAACACAAAGCAACCCCAAAACGCGTTTAAACGGGCGATTAAACGGCTAATTCTTTTCCACTTTATTCCCGACCGAGTTTAACGGCTAATTCATCCACTGAGACACCACTTTAATCAAAATAATTAAACCAATTCGAACATCAACAATCTCAGAAGCGAATGAAACCTGCAATATTAATTACAAACACATAAAAACCTTGAAATCGATCATCATCTTCGTCGGACCTGCAACTCAATCAACTGCCACTCTCCGAACATTCTAAACCCAAAATAGCATCGGGCTTTCGATTATCATCATCATTCGAAGCTTTCCCTACAATTAATTTGATTTTTATCATGGTTTGATCCACATTCAATTCGAGTTATACTGCGGCTGTTCTTCGAGTGTTCTTAGCGTCAATTCGAACCCAAACAGGTAATTTAATACATCATTCTATTCGTTTATACATGGGGATCAAAAGCCCCATGGTTTTAGCAGTTAACACTATCGAATTCGAGTTCAATTTGACTGAAATTGAATTAGGGTTCTTCGGGAATGGGAGGAAAACCAGAAACCATGTTTAAAAACAATTGAAACCGAACATAAACGCGGCCACGGCCTTTGGTTCACCGGTTAGACACATGTCCCCCCACCCGAGAGGTCCCGGGTTCGACCCCGGGCCACTGCATTTATTTTTTGAAGCCTTTTTAAGCCTCTAAAAATTATGGAAAAATTCTTAAAAAATTATAAAAATAATTTTATAAACTGCCATTATTTTAAATATTACAAAATGAATTTCTGAAAATTTATTTTAATTAAAAACCTTAAATAATCTTTATAAAATATTATTTATAAATATTTTAAGCAATTATTTTTATAAAAATAACCTCTAGATCGTGTAAAATTATGAAACAATCACGAAAATTATAGAAATCACAAATTATATAATTTCATAAAATATTTATAAATATAATTATAGATTATATTTTTACTTTAATTAATAAATTATTATTGAATTATATGATTACAAAGAATACGTACATATACTTATTTCGAATAGATCAAAATACAATTAATTTCATTACTTGTTCAAAACCTCACAATTCAACTTAAATCCTATTATCACAAGGTATATAGTCGAAGTTAAACATATATATATATATATATATATCTAATCGTATACGTCAAACGAACCGACTCGAATCCGACCAAATATATCTATTCGCGTTGTATACGTTTTAAAGGCTTAGTTATAATCAATAATAGGTATTGATCGTGATCGATCGTGCATTGCTTGATTCTGTAAAGTTTGCTTATTCCGTGAAGTCTGTGTGCATTACAACAATACAAGGTGAGTTTCGTGGCCCCTTTTTATGCTTATACAAGTTTTCAATGATTTCAGTCAAATTGGGGGAAAAGTATGCTCACCCGTTTTCAATGCTGTACATTATATATTCTGTTTTCATTCTTGGAATCAATGTGATACTGTTTTGCATGCATACATGGTGTTAATCTATGGAAAACTCAAACAACCATTAATTCCCGGGTTTGGGAACCAACGGTTAGGTATTGGTAGTACTACTGGGTGACACCCCCACCCTCGACAGATCGGTTAACTTGTGAGTTACCGACTACAGCTGCCAGCAAACGGCCATGGGTGAATATATTCCGTCAGATTTATATGCATAACGTCATTAGGTTTGGTTGTCTTAAACACATGTTATGTGGTTTGTGCTTACAGTTTGATTCCACATCAAAAATCTATACAGCATCAGTTATATGTTTTAAATTTAAACCTGTGGAACTCACCAACATTATTGTTGACATTTTTGAGCATATCTTTTCAGGTGATCATAATCGAAGAGGATAGCTAGTGCTGATGCCTTAGCAGAGACCCTCAGGATTTCGTTAGTTTTGCATTTGTAATGTATATCATTTGTATTCATTTGTGAACAATGTGTATTTTGGATTTTAGATTCAATAAGACTATGATAGTCGTGGAACTGACTAGCCACGACACAAGTCACCATTGTGTCGGGGGACGTCATGACACGAGAAGTTTGCATGTATTATATCTCTGTATTTATACCAAGTGTTATGACGATCCCGTCCGTCGCATCCTCGTGTTTCCGCTTTAAGCGAGGTGTGACAGTGAATCTCTCGGGAAAAGCACCTCGACAACAGCAGAACCACAATCAGACTGTGTGCTATGAATGTGGTCAACCCGGACACTTTAAAAGGGATTGCCCAAGACTGAAAAAGAATGGTGATAATGGTGCTGCTGATAAGCCCAAGAACAACAACAATGGTGGTGGCGGTGGCAGGGGCAGAGTCTTCATCATGGGCTCAGGTGAGGCTCGAAACGACCCTACTGTAGTATCTGGTAGATTCTCTATTAATGGGTGTTATGCCTCTGTTTTATTTGACTCTGGTGCTGATAAGAGTTATGTGTCCACCAAGTTTAGTAAGACACTAGGGATGGTGCCTACTGATTTGAGTTCTAATTATGCCATAGAAATAGCCGATGGTAGAACAATAACAGCAACACAAGTGTTTAAAAACTGTAAGCTAGGCTTAACCGGACACACCTTCAACATAGACCTTATTCCTGTCACACTAGGAAGCTTCGATGTAGTCGTCGGGATGGATTGGTTATCCCAGAATAGTGCTGAGATCGTCTGCAAGGAGAAGCTGATCAAGTTAACTATTTCGGACGATGAAATTCTTATTGTGGAAGGTGAAAAGGTGGGTGCGGTAGTCGGCATCATATCATATTTGAAGGCTCAGAAATGTCTCAGAAAAGGACACCTTGCCTTGTTGGCACTTGTTACTGAACCGAAGGCGGATGAAAGGCGAGTTGAAAATATTCCTGTTGTTAGAGACTTTCCTGAGGTATTTCCCGAAGACCTACCTGGCCTTCCTCCACACAGACAGGTAGAATTTCAAATTGAACTAGCACCAGGAGCAACTCCAATCGCTCGGGCGCCGTACCGTCTGGCACCGAACGAACTACAAGAGCTGTCTAAGCAATTGCAAGAGTTGTTAGACAAAGGATTCATACGTCCCAGCTCTTCACCTTGGGGAGCTCCAGCGCTTTTCGTTAAAAAGAAAGATGGAACCTTCAGGATGTGTATTGACTACCGCGAACTGAACAAGGTGACAATCAAGAATAGGTATCCACTCCCACGCTGTAAGGCCCCGCTCGCCGGGCGCCCTACTGTTGGTGGTTCATCGCACATAAATCATACAATCATAAAATGACACAGCGGAATTAATAAAATTTACATTCTCATTCATTCATAAAAGTCATTACATCATTGACACGATTACAAAGGACAGCTTTCTCTACTTTGTCTATCTTCTCTATGATTGCTGAGGATCATACAGCGACCTCTAGAGAAGATATTAAAGTCAAACATATAAAAATTATGTTTTATTCTAAGGAATGTTCCTTAGGTAATTCCGTACATCGGAACCCTAACGGAACACTCTTGACAGTCTCATGCAACATACTTTGTTGCATGGACTTCGCACACACATCCTATGTGTGGCGAACTTATCAAAATGACACAAAAGAGATTTCTTGAGTAATCCCGTTTATTCAAATCCTCAAGAAATCTCATAATGGCATGCAACGTGATGAGTTGCGTGCGTCATGGACCCACAACGCATGACGTTGCAGCATTATCAAAAGGAGAATGCCGTCCCAAAAGAGCTGAGTAGCCGCCTCGTGCCATCCCCAGCAATGCTACCTGCCAACTGGAAACACATAAAAAGTCAGCGTTGCTGAGTGAGTTCTAGTTTTATAATAAACATACTTTGTTTATATTGAAAACCGTTCGTTCTTTACACGTGATCATACATCGTACATACGTATAGATAATATCTTTATTATCTCTTTCATTCATTCATTACATTCTTATCATTCGTTCTCATATGAATCCTGTCAGGCTTTACCCACTTCATGGCACGTAGCGATGATTACTGTGGTCGAATGACAAGGATCCCGTTACATCTTTACTTGCACATTGGATATCTTTTGTACCACTACCATCTGCTATACCCCGAACGTTATTAGCTACCGGGCCGAAGTCATTAAATGAACAGCAAAACGTATGCCCGGTACTAGAGGTAAGCGGTAGGGGTTCCATACATATGGATACTTACTTGCACGCATTGAAAGGTTAATTGTACCAATACCATATGCTACACCTCGAACAGTCTTAGCTACCGGGCCGAAGTCAACATATGAACAACAAAACGTATGCCCGGTACTAGAGGTAAGCGGTAGAGGTACCATGACCATGGTCAATCACATAGAAGGACCAATCGCGTTATTCAATGCTTGCAAGACATAATTCGTTCGTTCGTTAATGCATGTATTCATCATCTTTCGTTCATTCATTCATTCATTAATACATGCATTCATCATCGTGTTCCTCTTTCATTATCTTTCACTTTACGTTACATAATACTTCGTTCGTTCGTTAATACGTAAAGTCATGGAAAGATATTCATTCATCATCATTATAGGAACACACGCATACCATACATACGTCATTATACATAACATCATACATACATTCATCATCATACATACATTCATCATCATACATACATTCATCATTCATACGTTGTCATAACTCATCATACGTTACCTCGTACATTCATCGTCTACATCCTCAATCATTACTAGTCACTTACCCCCGTATCCTTCCCAAATCCGGGACTTACTAAGCGTCATCTTGTGTGCAAAAGCACTAACTGTCCCTCCAAGACATCAGGGACTCATACTAGGACCTTATATAACATATCTAGTCCTCAATCGTACCTTAGACGAATAACACAGACATCATACCCAAATGGGCCGTACATACATACATCATTAAACAAGTTTATATGTGTTCCAGCCCCAAAACCATTTAAAACAAGTAAATGAGGGGTCCTAGAAACTCACCTGTGCTTGACAAGCAGCCTCTCAATCAAGCCTTTAAGACGCGGGTAACACTACACTGCCTGCAGATAAGTTAACACTCAAAAGAGTTAATTTCTGCCTAATTTCGCCACTAATTTCGCAGGTAGTTTCGCCCGTAATTTCGCCGGGCGAATTAGCAGTTTCGCTGCTAATTTCGCTGGGCAGCAATCCGCCAGTTTCGCTGGACAGATTCGCTACCTCAAGCGCCCAACTTTCGTTGGAATTCCCTAGTTTCGCAATATCTAAGGTCAACTTGGACATTGGCATAGTCGTCAGCGAAACCATAGTTTCGCTCAGGCGAATATATAGTTTCGCTGAAGCGAAACTGTAACTTCGCTGTAGGTTCCTCCAGTTTCGCTTGACGAACTTACAGTTTCGCTGGACGAGACCTTAATTTCGCAGAACGAGCTGAAATTTACGAATCAGCTCGTTTTAGCCCAAAAATCCAATCCTTTCCACCCAAACCCTTGCATTATCATCCAGGAAGCTATATCTAAGCTTCTTACACGTTTTATTACCCTAAAACGTGTGTTTTGGGCGACTTTTGCCACTAGAAACCCCAAAAACCCCAAACTCGGGTTTTTCACCAAATGTGGTAATTTAGATGCGTTTCTTACCTTGATTCTTGTAGTTTTGGAGTCCACAAACACTAGCCTTCGATTCTTGACCACCCGAGCTTCGATCCGGCACTTTCTCTCTCTACACTTTCTCTCTCTAGAATGGCGTTTGAGTGAAAATGAGAGTTGCTCAGCTGATCCATCTATTTATATACCAGGCGTCCCCGGGACCCCAAACTCATTAAACTCGTGACCCGGAGGGTTAACTCGGTGTAATACCCGCAACCACTCTATATTATTAAATGGTTTTCATCCGAGCCCATCACTATCATCTGACTCGAACAGAAAATTTTCCGGGCGTTACAAGTCCACCCCCCTTATTTAGGTTTCGTCCCCGAAACCTGTCACTCTTCGAACAAATGTGGGTAATGCTGTCTCATCTCTTCTTCAGTCTCCCACGTAGACTCCGATCCCTTCCTGTGCTTCCACTGTACGCGCACAAGAGGAACCACTTTGTTTCTTAGCCGTTTCTCTTTTCTATCAATGATCGCCACTGGTTGCTCCACATAGTTGAGCCGTTCGTCTACTTCGATATCCTCCAGCGGAACGACCATATCTTCATCGGCTAAACATTTCCTCAGATGAGATACGTGGAAGGTCGGGTGAATTCCACTCAGCTCATCTGGTAGCTCCAACCTATAGGCCACCTCTCCTACACGGGCGATAATTCGGAAAGGGCCTATATACCGCGGGCTCAGTTTTCCCCGCTTTCGGAACCTAATGATTCCCTTCCAAGGCGAAACCTTTAACATGACTCGATCACCGACCTTGAATTCTATCGGTCTTCGCCTCTTGTCAGCATACGACTTTTGTCGGTCTTTCGCCGCCTTCATAAAGGCTTTGATCTTTTCTAACTTTTCAGTCGTTGCTTCCACTACCTCGACGCCTCCCAGTTCCTTCTGTCCAATGTCTCCCAACATACGGGCGTCCTACATTTCCTACCGTATAACATCTCGTAGGGTGGCATGCCAATACTGGCATGGTAACTGTTATTGTACGAGAATTCTGCTAACGGCAGGTGATCGTCCCAACTTCCTCCAAAATCGATCACGCACGCCCGAAGCATGTCTTCGAGTGTTTGGATCGTCCTCTCAGACTGACCGTCTGTCTGAGGATGATATGCCGTGCTAATATGTAGCCTCGTTCCCATCGCATCATGGAATCTCTTCCAAAACTTGGAGGTAAACCGGGTGTCACGGTCAGACACAATAGACACCGGTACGCCATGACGAGCTACAATCTCTTTGATGAATAGATCCGCCAATCTTTCAGATGAATACGTCTCGCGGATCGGTAGAAAGTGGGCACTCTTCGTCAATCTGTCAACTATCACCCATATAGCATCATACCCTTTTGGGGTACGTGGTAGCTTCGTAATAAAGTCCATGGTGATGTGCTCCCACTTCCACTCGGGTATATCCAATGGTTGGATCTTCCCGTACGGTTTCTGGTGCTCGGCCTTTACCTGTGAACAAGTCAGGCACTTACTCACATATTCCACCACATCACGCTTCATGCCTGGCCACCAATAGTCTTTCTTCATGTCTTGGTACATCTTGGTAGCACCGGGGTGAATGGAATATCGAGTCTTATGAGCCTCATCCATAATCTTTCCACGTAGATCCCCGTACCGAGGAATCCACACTCGCCCAAATCGGGTCTTAACACCTAGAGTGTTCTCACCCAGTTCTGTAACTAGACCTCTCATCCTTTCGGAGTTTAGACGATCTTCCTTCAAAGCCTCGTCTTGGAACTCCTTAACCTGCGTCATCACGTCTGAGGTCATAATCAGCTGGCAAGCCTTCACCCGAATCGGTTCGGGCCTTTCCTTCCGGCTAAGGGCATCAGCCACCACGTTGGCCTTGCCCGGGTGGTAATGGATTTCACAATCATAATCTTTTATCAGCTCCAACCACCGCCTCTGCCTCATGTTTAGATCTTTCTGCTCGAAGAAGTACTTCAAGCTCTTGTGGTCCGTGAAGATGGTGCACTTTGTCCCGTATAGATAGTGTCGCCAAATCTTCAACGCGAAAACCACCGCAGCTAGTTCTAGATCGTGTGTGGGATAATTGACTTCGTGGGTCTTCAGTTGTCGAGACGCATAGGCTATGACCTTTCCGCGTTGCATCAATACGCAACCTAGCCCAGAATAGGATGCATCCGAATAGACCACTAAGTCTTCATTTCCTTCGGGCAATGTCAAGACAGGAGCTTGGATCAGTCTCATCTTCAATTCCTCAAACGCATTCTCCTGTTCCCGGCCCCACACGAACTTTACGTCCTTGCGAGTCAATTTTGTCAAAGGTGAGGCTATCTTGGAGAAGTCTTGAATAAATCTCCTATAGTAGCCCGCCAGCCCCAAGAAGCTGCGAATCTCGGTTGGCGTCTTCGGTGACTTCCATTGCATCACGGCCTCAACCTTTGCTGGGTCCACCATTATTCCTTCTGCATTCACTACGTGACCCAGAAATTGCACCTCGCGTAGCCAAAAGGCGCACTTGGAGAACTTGGCATACAATTTCTCCCTTCTTAATGTTTCCAATACTTCCCGAATGTGGTCGGCATGCTCTGTCTCGCTTTTCGAATAAATCAGGATATCATCGATGAACACAATCACTGATTTATCTAACATTGGCCGGCACACTCGGTTCATCAAATCCATAAAAGCAGCCGGCGCATTGGTCAACCCAAAAGACATGACCAGAAACTCGTAGTGGCCATAGCGCGTACGAAAGGCTGTTTTAGGGATATCTTGTTCCTTCACCTTTAGTTGATGGTAACCCGATCGAAGATCTATCCTTGAAAACCAACTGGCACCCTGAAGTTGATCAAACAAGTCATCGATCCTTGGTAAGGGGTATCTGTTCTTCACCGTCAGCTTATTCAGCTCGCGGTAGTCAATGCACATTCTCATACTACCATCCTTCTTTTTCACGAACAGTACCGGAGCACCCCAAGGCGAGATACTCGGTCGGATAAACCCCTTATTCAGCAGCTCCTGCAACTGCTCCATCAACTCTTTCATTTCCGTCGGAGCCAAGCGATACGGTGCTTTTGCGACAGGTTGGGCACCCGGTATCAGGTCGATCTGGAATTCGATCTCTCGGTCAGGTGGCAATCCCGATAAGTCTTCGGGAAACACGTCCGGAAAGTCACACACCACTGGCACATCGCATAGCTGTGGTGTTGGCGTCTCTACATTCTTTACATAACATAAGTAGGCGCTACATCCGCGCCTCATACACTTTCCCGCCACCGCCATTGAGATCACCTTCGGAATTTTCGTAACTCGATCGCCATAAATCGTCACCGGACTTCCGTCGGTCGCCGTCAGTCTAATCATCTTCTTTCGGCACACGATATTCGCTTCGTAGGTTGCTAACCAGTCCATTCCTAACACTACATCGAATCCTCCTAGAGGCATCACATGTAACATGGCTGCAAACCTATGACCCTCTAATTCTATGGTACAGTCCTCTATCACATCCGTAACCCTAGTGGATTTACCAATAGCGGTTTCTACGTCAAAGGACTTATCAAGGCATTTACTCCTAACAGGCAGTTTAGCACAGAAGGTAGTAGAAATAAAGCTCCTACTGGCACCCGAATCAAATAATACAGAGGCTAAAATTTGGTTTATTAGGAACGTACCGGACACAACGTCGGGGTTCGTTCTAGCCTCCTCCTGCGTCATCGTGAACGCCCTAGCCTTTGCCCTCGGGGCTTCTCCTCCCGTCTTCTTCTCTCCCGAGCCCTCAGCCTTCGGCTTCTTGCAGTCTCGGCTCATATGACCACTTTCCCCACAGTTAAAACACTTGCCCATCCGGCAATCCTTGGCCATATGTCCAGTCCTCCCACACTTAAAGCAGATGTTGTATCCCCACTTGCACTCCCCTGAGTGCTCCTTTCCACACTTACCACACTTCCTCACCCCAGCTCCAGACACGACCACTCGGCGGTCATCTACCCTCGCCTTCTTATTACTTGTCGAGGTATCACCTCGGCCAAACCTCTTTCCCTGCCAGCCCTTCTCTCCACCTGCCTTCTTTCCACCCTCAGTCTTCACCAATGCCGCTCGCTCATCGTACAACCTCCCCGCCAAGTCCACCGCCGACCTGAAAGTACTCGGTCGAGCGGAAATCAGATGCCACCGAATTTCGGCTGGCAACCCTTGAATATACCGGTTGATCTTTCGGGACACCGGCGTCACCTGCTCTGGCACCAACAGCGCCAACTCGTTAAACTTGGTGGTATATTGTTGGTGGGTCATCGTCCCCGCCTCCAACTGCAGGAACTCTCTCTCTATTCTATCCATTTCCCGACGAGGACTGAATTCCTCGATCACCAACCTTTTCAACTCAGCCCACTTCATCTTCCCTATAGCCCTGCTACCCTCAGCTTGGACTATATTTTTCCACCAGCATAAAGCCGACCCTGTAAAAGAGTGGGTGGCAAACTTCACCTTCTTGTCCTCCTGGCAATCACTAATATCGAGGACAGCTTCCATTTCCATCACCCATTGGTGAGCATCAGTAGCAGTACCAGACCCATCGAAAGTTGGGGGCTTGCACCTCATGAATTTCCCGTAATCACAGCCCCGGGCTGTCTCCCGTACCTGTTCTTCCTCCTCATCATCGGACAATACCGTTTCTGCCCCTGCCTGTTGTTGTCCACCGGAGGACTGATTTCTCCCCCGTCTCTCATCCTCACGTACTGCCTTTAACACTTCTGTCATTACAGACGGTAAGATCGTCTGCATAACCTGGTGCACCTCCTCGACAACTGCCTCTTTCACCGAGGCCCTAAAATCATCACTCTCATCCATTCCCCCCGAGGGAGTGGTATTAGGTTCTTCAGGAACCTTCTGCTCTCGTCTAGGTCTTCCTCTTGTGGCTCGTGGTTCCACACCACTTCCGCCACCGCCTCCACCAAGTGGGGCTTTAGATGATCTACCTCCGACCATCTTCTATCACACACTGAAAGGTTCAAATACCAACACGGTCATTCAAGGAAATAGCTCAGTTTATGTTAAGTACAGTAAGTTACTAATTACAGTGGCCAGTTGTGATTAGTCACTTACTCCACTTTTCGTACCCCAAGCATTACCCTTCCTGACTACACCGGTATCTAAATCTAACAGCACACATAACCACATTTCACACGCACATACTTTAATTAACTTTAAGAAAATACCTGATGGCACGCAGCTACTCAGATGGCATTCTCATTCTCCCTGTCCCATTCTCAGTTTAAGTTTAGGTTTATTATGAAAATTTTACCCATTTTACTTAAACTTTTGCTCTGATACCAACTTGTAAGGCCCCGCTCGCCGGGCGCCCTACTGTTGGTGGTTCATCGCACATAAATCATACAATCATAAAATGACACAGCGGAATTAATAAAATTTACATTCTCATTCATTCATAAAAGTCATTACATCATTGACACGATTACAAAGGACAGCTTTCTCTACTTTGTCTATCTTATCTATGATTGCTGAGGATCATACAGCGACCTCTAGAGAAGATATTAAAGTCAAACATATAAAAATTATGTTTTATTCTAAGGAATGTTCCTTAGGTAATTCCGTACATCGGAACCCTAACGGAACACTCTTGACAGTCTCATGCAACATACTTTGTTGCATGGACTTCGCACACACATCCTATGTGTGGCGAACTTATCAAAATGACACAAAAGAGATTTCTTGAGTAATCTCGTTTATTCAAATCCTCAAGAAATCTCATAATGGCATGCAACGTGATGAGTTGCGTGCGTCATGGACCCACAACGCATGACGTTGCAGCATTATCAAAAGGAGAATGCCGTCCCAAAAGAGCTGAGTAGCCGCCTCGTGCCATCCCCAGCAATGCTACCTGCCAACTGGAAACACATAAAAAGTCAGCGTTGCTGAGTGAGTTCTAGTTTTATAATAAACATACTTTGTTTATATTGAATATCGTTCGTTCTTTACACGTGATCATACATCGTACATACGTATAGATAATATCTTTATTATCTCTTTCATTCATTCATTACATTCTTATCATTCGTTCTCATATGAATCCTGTCAGGCTTTACCCACTTCATGGCACGTAGCGATGATTACTGTGGTCGAATGACAAGGATCCCGTTACATCTTTACTTGCACATTGGATATCTTTTGTACCACTACCATCTGCTATACCCCGAACGTTATTAGCTACCGGGCCGAAGTCATTAAATGAACAGCAAAACGTATGCCCGGTACTAGAGGTAAGCGGTAGGGGTTCCATACATATGGATACTTACTTGCACGCATTGAAAGGTTAATTGTACCAATACCATATGCTACACCTCGAACAGTCTTAGCTACCGGGCAGAAGTCAACATATGAACAACAAAACGTATGCCCGGTACTAGAGGTAAGCGGTAGAGGTACCATGACCATGGTCAATCACATAGAAGGACCAATCGCGTTATTCAATGCTTGCAAGACATAATTCGTTCGTTCGTTAATGCATGTATTCATCATCTTTCGTTCATTCATTCATTCATTAATACATGCATTCATCATCGTGTTCCTCTTTCATTATCTTTCACTTTACGTTACATAATACTTCGTTCGTTCGTTAATACGTAAAGTCATGGAAAGATATTCATTCATCATCATTATAGGAACACACGCATACCATACATACGTCATTATACATAACATCATACATACATCATCATCATACATCATCATCATACATACATTCATCATCATACATACATTCATCATTCATACGTTGTCATAACTCATCATACGTTACCTCGTACATTCATCGTCTACATCCTCAATCATTACTAGTCACTTACCCCCTTATCCTTCCCAAATCCGGGACTTACTAAGCGTCATCTTGTGTGCAAAAGCACTAACTGTCCCTCCAAGACATCAGGGACTCATACTAGGACCTTATATAACATATCTAGTCCTCAATCGTACCTTAGACGAATAACACAGACATCATACCCAAATGGGCCGTACATACATACATCATTAAACAAGTTTATATGTGTTCCAGCCCCAAAACCATTTAAAACAAGTAAATGAGGGGTCCTAGAAACTCACCTGTGCTTGACAAGCAGCCTCTCAATCAAGCCTTTAAGACGCGGGTAACACTACACTGCCTGCAGATAAGTTAACACTCAAAAGAGTTAATTTCTGCCTAATTTCGCCACTAATTTCGCAGGTAGTTTCGCCCGTAATTTCGCTGGGCGAATTAGCAGTTTCGCTGCTAATTTCGCTGGGCAGCAATCCGCCAGTTTCGCTGGACAGATTCGCTACCTCAAGCGCCCAACTTTCGTTGGAATTCCCTAGTTTCGCAATATCTAAGGTCAACTTGGACATTGGCATAGTCGTCAGCGAAACCATAGTTTCGCTCAGGCGAATATATAGTTTCGCTGAAGCGAAACTGTAACTTCGCTGTAGGTTCCTCCAGTTTCGCTTGACGAACTTACAGTTTCGCTGGACGAGACCTTAATTTCGCAGAACGAGCTGAAATTTACGAATCAGCTCGTTTTAGCCCAAAAATCCAATCCTTTCCACCCAAACCCTTGCATTATCATCCAGGAAGCTATATCTAAGCTTCTTACACGTTTTATTACCCTAAAACGTGTGTTTTGGGCGATTTTTGCCACTAGAAACCCCAAAAACCCCAAACTCGGGTTTTTCACCAAATGTGGTAATTTAGATGCGTTTCTTACCTTGATTCTTGTAGTTTTGGAGTCCACAAACACTAGCCTTCGATTCTTGACCACCCGAGCTTCGATCCGGCACTTTCTCTCTCTACACTTTCTCTCTCTAGAATGGCGTTTGAGTGAAAATGAGAGTTGCTCAGCTGATCCATCTATTTATATGCCAGGCGTCCCCGGGACCCCAAACTCGTTAAACTCGTGACCCGGAGGGTTAACTCGGTGTAATACCCGCAACCACTCTATATTCATTAAATGGTTTTCATCCGAGCCCATCACTATCATCTGACTCGATCAGAAAATTTTCCGGGCGTTACACATGCATTGATGATTTGTTCGACCAATTGCAAGGATCTAGCTACTATTCCAAGATTGACTTGAGATCAGGTTATCATCAGTTGAGGGTTCGAGAAGAAGATATCTCCAAGACTGCGTTTCGAACACGCTATGGGCACTACGAGTTCACTGTAATGCCTTTTGGGCTGACTAATGCCCCAGCAGTTTTCATGGACCTCATGAACCGTGTCTGCAAACCTTATCTGGATAAGTTTGTCATTGTCTTCATTAATGACATACTAATCTACTCCCGTAATAAGGAAGATCATGAGGAACATTTGAGAACCATACTGGAATTGCTAAGAGATGAACAGCTTTACGCAAAGTTCTCAAAATGTGACTTCTGGATGCGTGAAGTGCAATTCCTTGGGCACGTGGTGAATGAAAAGGGAATACATGTTGATCCTTCAAAGATTAAATCAATCAAGGATTGGCCGGCACCAAAGACGCCTACTGAGGTGCGACAATTCCTTGGTTTGGCAGGCTATTACCGGAGATTTATTGAAGGATTTTCTAAATTGGCACAACCTTTGACTGCCCTGACTCATAAGGGAACAATTTATAAGTGGGGTAGCAAAGAGGAAACAGCGTTTCAGGCGCTTAAAGACAAACTCTGCAGCACACCAATCCTAGCTTTACCAGAAGGAACTGATGACTTTGTTGTTTACTGTGATGCATCCATCCAAGGTTTGGGGTGTGTATTGATGCAACGTGACAAAGTCATAGCTTATGCATCTAGACAGCTCAAGGTGCATGAGAAGAACTATACAACGCATGATCTGGAACTAGGAGCTGTAGTGTTTGCCTTGAAAATCTGGAGGCACTACCTATACGGAACCAGGTGCACGATCTATACAGATCATAAGAGCCTCCAGCACATATTTAACCAGAAGGAACTGAATATGCGACAAAGACGATGGTTAGAATTACTCAATGATTATGACTGTGTGATCAAGTACCATCCGGGTAAGGCTAATGTAGTAGCCGATGCCCTTAGTCGTAAGGAAACCCTAAAGCCTCGTCGGGTGCGCGCATTACAAATGACTATCCACTCTGACCTACCAATGCAAATCAAAGCTGGCCAATCTGAGGCTTTGAAGACGGAGAATTTCAAAGCAGAATCCATGCGAGGCATGGAGAAACAATTGGAGGTTAAAGCTGATGGAATCCGTTACTTTATGAAACGGATCTGGGTACCACAGTACGGGAACTTGCGAGAGCTGATAATGGATGAAGCTCATAAGTCACGTTACTCGATCCATCCAGGTTCAGACAAGATGTATCAGGACCTGAAAGAATTTTACTGGTGGCCGAAAATGAAGGCGGAAATAGCCACGTACGTAAGCCGATGCCTAACTTGTTCCAAGGTTAAGGTGGAATACCAGAGACCATCCGGTTTACTCCAACAGCCGGAAATTCCAGTGTGGAAATGGGAGCAGATCTCAATGGACTTCATCACGAAGTTACCCAGAACTCCCAGCGGATGCGATACCATTTGGGTTATAGTAGATCGCTTAACGAAATCCGCACACTTTTTGGCAATCCGAGAGACTGATCGAATGGAGAAGCTTACCCGTATCTATTTAAGGGAAATAGTCTCTCGGCATGGCGTACCGATATCTATCATTTCTGACCGGGATGCTCGGTTCACTTCTCACTTCTGGCAATCATTACAACGATCATTTGGAACGCGGTTGGATATGAGTACCGCGTATCACCCGCAGACCGATGGTCAAAGTGAACGTACGATCCAAACACTGGAAGACATGTTGCGTGCCTGTGTGATCGATTTTGGCAGCAGTTGGGAAACTCACCTACCATTGGTTGAGTTCTCCTATAATAACAGTTATCACTCCTCGATCAAGGCAGCTCCATTTGAAGCATTGTATGGACGTAAGTGTCGATCACCTATCTGTTGGGCAGAAGTAGGAGAAAGCCAACTTACAGGACCCGAACTTGTGCACGAAACGACTGAGAAGATCGTGCAAATTCGTAACCGTATGGCAGCAGCACGTGATCGACAAAAGAGTTACGCTGACAAGCGTCGTAAACCATTGGAGTTTCGGGTGGGTGACAAAGTACTGTTGAAAGTCTCACCCTGGAAAGGTGTAATACGCTTTGGAAAGCGTGGGAAGTTAAGCCCAAGATACGTGGGGCCATTTGAGATTGTAAAACGGATTGGCCCAGTAGCCTATCAGTTGAATTTACCTGAAGAACTCAGGGGGATACATGATGTATTTCACGTATCCAATCTGAGGAAATGTCTGTCTGATGAATCATTGATCGTGCCTTTGGAGGAATTAAAGATAGATGATCAACTACATTTCATCGAAGAACCAGTGGAGATAATGGATCGAGAGGTCAAGACACTAAAGCGTAGCAAAATTCCCATTGTGCGCGTAAGATGGAACTCTAAACGGGGACTAGAATTTACATGGGAACGGGAGGATCAGATGAAGTCTAAATATCCGCACTTATTCGTGGATACACTTTCAGAACCTAACTCCAACTGAATTTTAGAATGAAATTTTCTCAACTAAGGGATACTGTGATATCTCACGATATCAAGCAAAGAACATTGTGGGTCTATTTTCACATTTGTTCTATCTCATAAAGTTTCACGTGTGTGTGATAGCTCAGATAATACAGATGGTTTCATGGTCACCTTCGGATAAACAAAAGTACTAGAAACATTCAAGATATTCCCAAATCAGAAAGGAAACCTAAGATTCTTCTTGTTGAAGATCATGTGGTAAATGTGATGGTGTGTGACATCTGTCACTAACTAGTATGTCAGTTAGCATTAAGCTCATTAACTCATTGTGCGTATTAACTGTTCTCATATATTTTCATAGTCCATTTATCAGTTTAATCGAATTCTCCGTATACATGTTTGTTAACCCGGTGTTTCAATTTTCGGGATGAAAATTCCTGCAACAAGGGGATAATGTGACAACCCGAGTTTTCGGTAAATACTATTAAACAAATTTTCACCGTTTATCATAAATTGAACCAATTTATTTTTATTTAAGAGTAATAATAATAATATAATAATAATAATAATAATAATAATAATAATAATAATAATAATAATAATAATAAAGTTGAGGGGTTGTATTGTTATTTTTGAAACTTTAAAAATGAGTTTTGGCATAAAATAAATACAAGTTCAAACCACAGGGACCATTTCTGTAATTAACCAAAACCCAACCCATTTCCCCCCGTCGACCCTCTCGCCGTCCGGCCACCCCCCGGCCAACTCCGGCGACCTTTCAACACCCAAATGGACGCGGTTTTACCTAATTAAAGTTCCCGACACCTCTCAGTGGATTATTCGAACGTGGGGCAACTTCCAATTCAATAATACGAGTGCGAATTCCACTGAAACCGACCCTCCCCATTGTCGGCCAAACAGTCGGGCCACGAGTCACCACTAACACCAATAATGGACAAATTAACTGACTATAAATGGACCATCATCTGTTATGAATCGATTGTACCAATCAATTTAAGATAAAACTAACACAAACACCTTATTCGATTACCACATTACCCGCGACCTGCAACCTTGTCGAAACCCAACATCCGAGTTATTTACAACCAAATTAACATAGGGCTTTGAAACTAGAGCATCACACGAATCTTCACACGAAGTTAATTTGATTTACATAAACGTTTGCACACGAATTGGATTCAAACCACGGTCGCGACTGCTCACCGTGTGTTCATCGTTCATACAACTTCAAAACAGGTAATTAAATACATCTACATGCTCGGTTTCTCATAGGGATTGAAAGCCCTATGATTAATTGCATTAACAGTAGCGATTATTGCTTCAATTTGATCCATGATCGATTTAGGGTTCTTGATTTGGGGGAGAAAGCTTACGGGTTTGTTTAACATTAATTAGAACCATTGTTCACCACGGCTGCGGCCTTGGTTCACTGGTTCCCTGCTTCCATGCCACCCCTGAGGTCCCGGGTTCGAACCCGGGCAACCTCTTTTATTTTTTTAAAGGCCTTTTGAACCTTTTAAAAATACGGAAAAATTTCTAAAAATTATATAAACAGTTTTTATAAACTTTGTTTATTTCAGAAATTATATAATTATTTTCTGGAAAAATATTTCTTTAAAAACCTATTTATTTATTTATTTATAAAAGTTATTTCAAATGTTATAAAATAGTTATTTTATAAAATGGACTTTAAACAATAATCATCAAGATATTTATGAACCTTATATTATTTTAATTACGGATTAATTATGTTAATGGTAAGAATTATATGTAATAATTTTACAAACTATTCACAAATACAATTATTAACATTATAATTATACCATTGGTATCATTAATATCAGTATTGATAATATTATTAATACATGGTATTGTTAGTATATCAAGTCGTGTACGTCAAACCAAACCAACCCGAAACTTACCAAATATATTTATTCGCAATAAACACATTTTAAAGACTTAGTTATAATTAATAATAGGTATCGATCGTGCTTGACCGTGCATTGCCTAATTCTTTGAAGTTCTTGTTCATATACATTACATCAATTCAAGGTGAGTTTACAGCCCCACTTTTACTTTATACTCTTTTTGGGGGAGAGAAACATGCTGTTTTTATAAACCTTACATTACATTGGGTTATTGTGATATTGCATATACTTGATACTATGGTGTATACTTGCCCAACGGACCGTTAATATGGACTTAACGAGGTAATTGTTAGTAGTACTACTGGGATTGACATACCCCACCCGGGCTAGTCGCGCTAGCACAACGTTCGTCAAACGGGTGAACGGTTAGCCTAATTACAAGTGTTGTGGTGTGTGATCCACATCCGGGCCTGTTTATTTATTTGATTACATGTCAGTTCGGCCGCGCCTTCATACACATAGTGATCATTATGGACTAGCTACCCATTATATGCTTTATTTATAAATCCGGGGTTTTCATTTATACTGACCGGATTAATAAATCCGGGGATTTCATTATACTTGACGGATTACATAATCCGGGAATTACATACAGGACGGATTACATAATCCGGGAATTACATGCTTGACGGATTACATAATCCGGGGATTACATACTTGACGGATTACATAATCCGGGAATTACATACTTGACGGATTTTATAATCCGGGAACTTCATTACTGATAATTACTGTTTTCTGATAAACCTGTGAACTCACCAGTCTTGTACTGAGATTTTTGCATGTTTTCTCTCAGGACAATGATGTGGCACGTTTAGGAGCACAACATCTACAGCATGTCATTCTGTATTCACCACAAACTGTTTTCAAGATTTAATTTGCATTTACTTTACGTAAACTGGTTTGGACACATGTTTGTGTGTTTCAAAACTATTGTTGAATGTTTCACTGTATTCGCTTCCGCATTACTTAAATACAATTGGTCTGTTTCCTTAAAATTAAGCAACTTATATGATTTGTAATTATCGAGTCGTTTGGTGTAACTAATGCTTATCTGAGATCCTGGTTATGTCACACGCCTGACGGTAAAACCCCGTACGTGGAAAATGAGGGTGTGACATAACCTAACCTGAAACATTATATGAGATTTGAAACTAAAACTTTTCCATCTTAATAAAGTTTTGGGTACCTCACCTCAATCACTTGTATTAAGGATTATTGCCTTTACATTAAATTTTGTTTGAAAAGTGAGGGTCGGAATTTCAAGGTAGAGGGGTGCATCCATTTAGGTTAAGGATTTAGATCTTATATATGACGAGTTCATTTAAATTTATTATAAGTGCAAATTAATATTAAGTTAGACAATGTGAGTTGTTTTAAAAATAGTAAAAAAAATTTCTTCTCAACAATCAAAATAATCTATATATATATGTGTGTGTGTGCGCGCGCGAAAAAGAAAGAAAAAAAAAAGAGTTAACCAGACTCACTAATCGTCATGTGTGTGTGTGTGCGCGCGCACGAGAAAGAAAGAAAAAAAAAGAGTTAACCAGTCTCACTAATCGTCATGCGACACACGACTCGATGACAAGATGCAAGAGACAATCAAGAATGCTTGGAGTAGGGTGGTGTGATTCCACATCGTATCATACTCTACCTCACATTCGCTTCTTGATAATTTTTGGTGGCTTTGACACCACTTGACAGCCGTGAGAACCGAACCGATTCCCTATAAAAAAGCTCAAGTTTTTACCACCACACTATCTTACCAACCCCGTCAATATAGTTAAGAAGATTATTATTTCCTGTCATAAGACAAATTGTAATAAGATGACACCTCTATTAAAACTGCACATATTTTGTTGTAATATCGTAATAACAATCATTTAAAAATATTAACTTAGTTTTTATTCTACCATTTATCAAAAACATTTTTACATTTTCACCGACTTTCTTGAGTTTGCCATTTGACATTAAAGTCATGTACTCACGTGTCATTTATATATTTTAATTTTTATTTTCAAGTCTTATACTATAATATATACTATAATATATACGTTTTTAACCCGTTTGACTTTTATAATGATTTCATTTTATAAAGCCATGCACCCATTTGTCATTATATCTTTTTGTTAACATTCCAATATATTTTTTTTAAATGAAAACATATTAAAATTCGAGTACTTTTTGTGTCTTAGGCTATAGTGAATGATGATACAGTTTAGGTACCTGATGAACCACACAAAATATATGTAAACAATATTTATTGACGGTAGCTTTTATGACAGAGGATGTTTTAAGGTTTTACGTGGGAGCGAAAGTTATCACGACAAGGTTTTTTGTATCTGCATTTTACTATTTGGAATCGAGTCGGGATCCCGCTGCAACACATGGGGATGAAAATCTAGTTTCATATTATTTAGCTTAGTTTTTAATCTTTTTATAGAAGTTTACGGTTTTATTCATATGTGTAAAACACCTAGTTTGAAGCTGTTCAAAGACCCACAAAGTGTACAGAGAGCAAAGTCCATATGGTTTGAGTTTGAAGTTGTCCACATAGGTAATAGATGTGTGCATCATAAACCCAAATTTTTCATAAAATTAATATTCTTCCAAATGCTTTTGAAAAATTGGATTTTAGTAATCCAAACTAACAGTTTGACCAGTATTAATTTCAACATTCGTTTTGTTACTAATAATAGTCTCATTCTAACTTTTTGTTAAGTCCGTTAATTTTTATGACATATTATGTGATGTGGCTTGTGACGGGATGTATAACATAGAAATGTAAATATATTACTAATTTTTTTTATAAAAGATCCTTTTTTGAAGTTATTCAACGTAACGTTTTTGTCGCTGATGGAGTAGTTTGGAGACAAATTAAGAGACGTAAAAATTGAATGATATATTTATATTTTTTGTTAACCATGTAATACGTCATGTCCCATATCACATCACGAGCAACGTCCACGTGACATGTCATAAAAAAATACTGATGAGTAAACGGACAGTTAGCCACACAATGAATGATCCCTTGCTTGAAATCCCTTGCTTGAATAGTCCAATGCTACTATGTTGGTACCACCCTCTCATGTTGAGTAGGGAGATTACCACCATAAAGTAGAAATTGATTAAAAGAATGATATAAACATTCAAATTCTAAACGAAATACACGGGTCGTAAACAAAAGGTTTGACAGGTCAACCTAATCCGGTCAACCCATAAATAGTTTAATTAAATGAAATGGGTTAGACTCGTTAACCTCAACATAAAACAAACAAACAAACAAACATACCCAGTGTCTCCCGCTGAAGAGCAGGGTCTGGGAGGGGTATATGGTGGCAAGTCTTTCCTCTATCTAGAAAGATAGAGAGACCGCTTCCGAAGAGACCCCCGACTCGTTAACACAGGCAATAACAATAACAATCATAATACAACGCATATACAAAGCATATAACAAAGCATAACAAAGGCAATAACCATCATAATACGAAGCATATAACACAATGATATATATCACAAGAAGAATTAGATAATGCGCATGTAACACCCAAAAAGGATAAATGAGGAAAACTACACCTAACTTGTGGGGTACGGCCATATGTCACCGTATACCCTTCCCACCCACAACACCCACTAAAACTCCTTAATTTTAATTCTACGCCTCCACTCACTTCTATCCTCGATCATGTTCTCAGAGAGATGCAAGTCCATCATATCTCTCCTAATAACCTCGTCCCAAGTCAACCTAGGTCTACCTCTGCTCCTCCTACCCTCTAAGCTGATATTCTCTACTGCTCGGACTGGTGCTGCCATCGTTCTCCTCTTCACGTGCCCAAACCATCTTAATCTTCCCTCTCTTATTTTTTCTGTGATACACGCCACCTCTAGCCTCTGACGAAAGACGTCGTTTCTTATCCGATCCAATCTTGTGTGTCCACACATCCACCTCAGCATTCGCATTTCTGCGACCTCTATTTGTCTCTCGTGCGATTTCTTTATGGCCCAACAGTCTGTGCCGTATAACATAGCTGGACGTACTGCCACTCTGTAGAATTTTCCCTTTAGTTTTGCCGGGAACCTCTTATCACACAAAATCCCTGATGCTGCTCTCCACTTGCACCATCCTGATTGTATACGGTGTGCTACATCGCTGTGTATCTCTCCATCTTCCTGTACGTACGAGCCAAGGTATTTGAACCTAGACGTCCGGGGGACCGCCATGCCTTGGATACTGATTTGGGTGTCCTCTTCGGCCTCACCACTAAAGTTACAATGCATGTATTCTGTCTTAGCGCGACTTATCCTTAAGCCCCTGCGTTCTATTGCTGATCTCCACTGTTCTAATCTCTCGTTAAGCACCGTCCTAGATTCCGATATTAAGACAATATCATCCGCAAACAGCATACACCATGGGACTGGCTGTTGTATAGACTTGGTCATCTCGTCCAGCACCACTGTGAAGAGGAATGGGCTCAATGCCGATCCTGGTGGAGTCCTACTTCCACCGGGAAGTAGTCTGTGTCTCCGACAGGTGCTCGTACACATGTTTTTGCCCCGTCATACATATCCTTTATTATTTTGATATACCTTTCTGGTACCTTTCTAAGTTGTAGACTTTCCCAGATGAGTTTCCGTGGCACACTGTCATATGCTTTTTCTAGGTCAATGAATACCATATGCAGGTCTCTTTTCTTTTCTCTATATTTCTCCATTATCCTCCTTATGACGTGTATAGCTTCTGTTGTAGAGCGGCCTGGCATAAATCCAAATTGGTTTACCGCTATCTGAGTTTCTCGTCTAATTCTCGTGTCAACAATTCTTTCCCATGGCTTCATCGTGTGACTCAATAGCTTTATTCCCCTGTAATTTGCGCAACATTGGACATCTCCTTTTTTCTTATATATGGGGACTATGACACTGCTTCTCCACTGCTCTGGCATCTTTCCTGTCTTAAATATAGTGTTGAATAAGTCCGTTAGCCATTGTAGGCCCTCATCTCCTAGGCACTTCCACACTTCAATCGGGATGTTGTCTTAACCTCAACATAACTTGTTGTTAAATCGGTAGGAAATCTGAGAAACGCTTTTGTTTAGTGACATGTTCTGTCAACATGAAGCTTGAGAAGTTTATGTGCATGCATTGATGTACAAAGCCAATGAGTTTTAATGTTTTATATTGATACTAGTTTTAGAAAACCCGTGTATTACACGGGTTGAATAAATAAAATATTAATATAATAAAACTTATGGAAAATAAAATGATATTTTAAAATATGATATGACTGAAATTACATATACGTAAGTATGATAAGTAATAAAACAGTGATATCAATATTTTATAACTTTGTTTTTAATTTTTTTTAAAATAATATTTTATTCTAAAACAAATCGTATAAAAATATCATTTTTTAAAATATTTTATTATCATAACTCCTAAATTAAATTATTTTTGATTTTTAAATAATTTACTTTTTAAAAATAGTAGTTTTATAATATATCATATTTTTAACAAAGTTTGATATTTTAGAAAAAAATATTACTTATAAAATTTCATTTATTTCAAAATATTTTTCTTAATATATAAAAACAATATTCTAATCTAAAAAAATGTTAAATAATATTATTAGTAATTAAGGTAATTATTTAATAGGAAAGAGAGACGGGAAAGTTTTGGTGAGGAGAATTGTGGTGATGACACGTGTTATACCAAGTTACTATTTTATTATAATAGATAGATTATATATGGGATATAATTCAAAGTGTTTTATATACAGTATTAATACTAAACATGCCAAATTACTCTTAAACTTGCATCTTAATCTATTTAACTCTTGTTGGAATTAGAAAGCTGCAATCCTTCCATTCATTTTTTTAAAAGAAAGGAATCATGTCTAGCAAACCATCAATAAGATCATTGAGTACACCACCCACACTCATGTCTGTCTGATCATCAAAGGGGAACGGTTCAAGCATTTCGGTTGCTTTTAGCAGTTCCTCCATTGGGATCTCAGGTTTTGATCTCTCCAACGGGACTACAGTTGTATATTCTCTTGGACAAGCGGTGTGTTCCTGGAGAAAAATTATACATTTAGCTTTATGGTTCGACATCAAAACTCTCACATTTGTTTAAACCATGAGAACACCCGTTAGGAAGAAAAACTCTCTGCCTCACAAACACCCAGCTTACGCAGGACAGGTGACCTTTAAGAGGTTAAGACACAGTAAAAGCTTTGAATATCCTCTTACAAGTTTTTAAAAGTCTTTATCTTTTATGTGGGGATATACCTGATCAGCATGCAGTTTCTTCACAAATGCTTTGAATATCCTAAAATTTTTCTTCTTCAGCAACTCATCTCCTAACCGAAGGAAAGTTAAAGCTTCCATTTTTAGCTTTGGTGGTCCATTTCTACTGACCCCATTTGGTCTCACATTTAGAAGAATCTGATTATAAGCATCACGATCGTATCTTTCAAGCGCGTTTTCACCTGCCATAAGAACTTCCTCTCTTTCCACCGCGCTAAATACCTGTTCTTGTACATTTGAAACATCATATGTCAACAAGTATTATAGATTTTCATATGAAATTGATATATGAATTTAGTTTAACCTGTTGGACAAGCTCTTGAGCTCCACTTTTGCAGCTGCGTCTTGTTCAGAGTTCCTCATTTCTAAACAAGTGAAATTGAATGTACCATAATGCCTTGAAAGCATGCGTGCCATGGGGCGATAACCATCTCGATCATTTAAATTATAGTACCCTGCAGTTAGCTCTGCAGCATGAGTATCATCTTTATACCACCAATGGATACCTGATATCTGCAGTATCAAAGTTATCTTTAACATTATCTCATCTTCGTACTCTAGTAAAATCTTAGAAATCACTACAGTTGGGTTAGGTAATTGATTTTTTGAACAAAAAAAAAAAAGAAAAAAACCTTGTGAAAGACTACACCTGACAATTATGAACCATTTTTCAAGAAATGGGTTTAAATTAGGTAGTTTCTGTTTGCTAAATGGATTCATATGGGTCTACTCAAATTGTACGGCCCGTTTTGACCCGAACCCAGTTCACACAAATCCATTTTGACCCGTTACCTGTGTTGTGTTTATCTTGATGGGTTCGTGTCAAGTACGGGTAACATTCGGGTCATTGAAAAGCTAACGGGTCATGAGAAGGACGTGGTCCAAGTTTACCAGGTTTTATGGGAGGTGAACGTGTATACACTTGGAGAACAAGTGAACGTTGGGATTGTTGCTACAAAGTAGGGGCTAGTGGTTTATTTTATGCATGTGTTTATTTATTGTTTTCTTATTATAAATAGCAGTAGCAGGCATATTGTAATATGAAGCAACTTTTAATAGTAAAGTAATCTTGTACGTAAATTTGTGAGTGTTTGATCTTGGGCTAATAACCAACAATACCTGCCTGTTTTCCCAGGCTTATGAAAATCCTTAAACCTGTTTTCATATATGATTACTTTTGTGTTAATATAATTTTTCCAAGTATTAATAATAAAAAGGTGAACCTGTTAGAAGGAGCCCGATTTCAGCTTACATGAAACAGATCGATTTGAGTTATATAATTGGTAATTAGTAAAAGGTTGAAGTTTTTTTTTTAACTAAAATGATAACAGGTTAACACTACAAAGGCTTAAAAGTCATCCGTCGCACGAGTCCAATATCAGTGTTAACGGGTCAACCCAATCTGATCCATAATCTTTTAACCCGCCCAATTATCATTTTACTCGCTTTGACCCAAAGTCAACATTTTGAAATGTATTGTCTAAGCAGTTTATTTAGTTTTATTAATACCTTGCAAGCTAGCTTCAGTTTACAACCGAAGAAGGCTTTGTTGGCTTGATCCAAGATCTGATCACCATGCATTATCAACTTGTTGGAATACCAAGTCAAGAAAAACTTTCCCTTTTCCCTCTGGTAGCCTTTTGATCCAAAGAAACCTGTTTCATCTGGACTATCATTGTATTCTCCTGCATCATCAGGCAATCCCCATTCCGGATGTCCAGCATCATTTGCAGCCTCTTCGAAATCCGCTTTCAGATACTTGTCGTAGCACTAACAGTTTTATCGTTGTTTATGTTAGTCCCCCAATCCAGAAAATCACATATTATCATGCAGTTTGGACCAAGTGATTTGATATTTGAATAATCAGAATCAGATGAACGAGTGTGGATGTGCTTGTGCTTGTTTAAGTTGTAATAGTAAAATAATAATACTCTTGAATGTTTGTGAAATTATAATTATTTAGAAAAATAATTAATAAAATGATCGAAAATGAACATACTTGTGAAATAAAAGGTGATAGTCAGTTTCAAAACGCAAATCCAAATATCCTTTTAGCTGCTCACCTGAAATTCACCGATACCAGGGAAAACCCATCCTTGGTTTTGTGGGTATGACGGGTACCTAAGCTCGCCTGCAGGACCGAGCCCGACCTCAATATCCGTAAACAGTTCTGCATCGAGAAAGTCAGCCATGTTCTCTCTGAAGCTCTTCATATAGTCACTATATAGCTGCAAGATATTATTCATAAAATTGGTATATATAATGAGTCAAATGGAACTTAAACACCTTTTAATCTGTTTTAACACATAATAATTAAAAAATTAGTTATAGAGAGATAAACAATATTAATTTAAAATATAAATAAAAAGATGTTGGAGGTTGAATGCTAATATGCAGATCATGGGTGACTTTCAAGCTGTTTTACCTGCCCTTTTTAGCCATTTATATAACCCGTTTGAAATAAAACACGACCAAAATAAGAAATAAAGTTAAAAGCCTAACCTCAATAGCAGTACGACCACCAAAAAGTGGTTGATTATCTACACCGATAGTGAGACACTCTATGTTACGGTATCCAGTTCTATTGGTATGAAATATATCAGGGTCGGATTCCCCCACATCACGAACCCATTGCGGGATGGGAATGATCACAATATCCCCAATGTTCCCGCCACATTGATGAAACGACATAACGACTTGCATTTTAAGCTTACAATCTTGAACAAGTTGAAACAATGTCCTATAAGCACTCCAATCATACTCCTTTGGGCCTTTGGATTCAACTATCCCCCACCACACGTCACACATCACCCCGTCCACCCCCGCACCCTGCAACTGCTTCAACTGCTTCTCCAGCCCAGCTTTGTCTTTGAGAATGTTATCGGTTGTGATGATATCCAACTATTCACACATATCATATTACATCATATTATATTATATCATACTATATGATATTATATTATATCATATCATGTTGCAATAAGTACAAACGTTACCTGAAGCATAACATAGATTGGAACATAGTTTGCCAGCATATTATCTTTCAAAGGGGTTGATGCCTGCATTTTGCAAAATGTGAGAGATGAGTTAGTTTCCCCTTAATATATTATTAAAATAATCCTTTTTTTCTAATTTATCTAATCACACGATTAATTCACTTTTTAATGAAACATATCAAGTCGTTTGTAACAAACCGCATGAATTTTTACAACTTTACAGATCACCAATCAAGGTAATATATAGCTTATGGATAATGTTTCACATTTAACCGATTAAAATGAACCTTGTTTTTACCTATACATTAGCTTTAAAAAATCCCGAAATCAACGTGGAATGCTAAAAAACCGAAACATAGAAGGAAAATAAGAAAATTATTATCGTACCGGATTAAGTATGTTATTAGTTTTAAAAAATTTCATAGGCATGAGACGAGTATTGGACTAGGTGAGTCTCACCAATTACTCGAACCTGTTTACCTAAATACATTATCATGTAATATGATATGGTGTTTTTAATAAGGACCACGTACACGAAAGCTTATTATATGGACATCCTTTAACCAAAAAGAATACATGCATACCTTTAGTTATGTGTTGTATTAGTCTGTAAAATATCAAAGCAGTCATTTCATGTTCTTTTATGACCCCGAATTCGTTGTTACGGTTCATAGTGTTTTTACCTTAGATTACAGCTAGGCCGCAAGTAAACATTTTTAATATGTATTTTAGAATTAATTTCTGCCTTTTATAGATTTTGTTTTTAAATATTTCATGATTTTTTAGTTTATATTGTTTTTAAGTTCATTTATTGCTTTAGTAAAATAATTAATTTACTAATTTTAGATTAGGTTCTCTATTCATCCGGTCAAAATGATCGGGTTTTAGAGCATTCACATCCCATTCCTTATCTTTATTTATATAATTACACTAAAAATCACTACTTCTTCTCTCTTCTTTCAATTAAATAATATATTTTTATACCTTTTTCATTACCTTTTCTCTCTCCTTCACTCACAACCACTTTAAAAAATATTAAAAAATTTATAAGGGTTGAACAGTGAATCTTTAAATTTACAGATGAACAGTAACATTTTCTCTCTCTTCCACTCACAACTACTCAAACTATCCCATATAATTTAAGGACTCACACTCAAATAATTATAAGGTATGAGTTGTGAATGCTGTTAAGAACGTTAGTTGACCTTTTTGATAAGTTCTAGTTTCAACGATCTTTTAGAAAGAGTTACGAATGGATCCACTTTATTGCAATGGGACCCGTGTTGCATTATAAAAATATATATATTTATTTTCTTTTATATTTACACATGCATTATTATTAGAACCACGAAATCATGATAATATTTTTTGCTCTCATTCAGCTCTCAAGCTTTGCCATCACAAAGTAAAAGTTTATTTATTTTTTCTGAATTTCATGAGATATTATAATTTATTTGATTCAAATGAGATATTATAATTATAAGTCGGATGAATTTCTCTCTTTTTTTCATCTGGTTTAAACCCCCACCCACAAACAGTTGGATCAAGTGTTGTACACAATGCTATATATTTGACCATTTAAACCCTCAAAATGAATATCAAGAAAAAAAAAACATTACAAGAGCAGTTACCTTGGGTTCTTTAGCTGAAACTTCTGTAGCCAAAGCATGAGGCTTTCTGATAATTCTGCTAAAACGGAACCCGGGTTTTTCTCCAATCCGATTCCCGACCGCACGCACACGTTTCTGCATCGCGTTACGGTGGCATAACTGCCACCTACTCGGAAAACCACCTAGTTTTGGAAATACCATGCTTGACATTGTCACAGAACTAATCTTGAAACAGTTGAAGAATACAAAGTATTTTTTTAATAAAGTTTATCTATGATATTGATCATTTTATGTTATGTGGCTGTGGGAATTGGTTGGGGATGTATCGAGAGGATCAATTAACGTCTACAATTATTGCTACTTCATCATCTGCCCTTCGTCTATTCGATGCATACAAACATTTGAATGTGGCTAAAACATAAACTTTAGATTTGGGTTTTATATATAAGAAATTAAGGTAGGGTTATAGTATAAAAAAAAAGAAAACTATTTAATCTAAAAAACGGTAAGAAAAATTATGGGCTTCATATGTGTTATTTTATCGTTTTAAATGGGAGAACATTTTGGTCATTGCATCGCATACGTTATTTCATTGTTTCTAATAATATCGTCAAATATCAGTTCATTATGTTATATATTTTTCATCATCTATTACATCTATTCATTATTGTGTTTTATGTTTTATATCATTTTATGTTAGTTTTGTTATTGTTTTTATAGATGACATAAATTTGATATCTATCATTATGTTTCACAATTAGAAGTATATATTATATTATTTTATTAACGTATTTTTTAAAATTCACAATACTCAAGATAACACAATTTGTTATTTTTTATTATTTTTTTATAGATTATATAAACTTTTTTTTATCTATTATTGTATTTTACAATTAGAAATACACAATAATGTTATTTCATCAATGTATTTTTCAAAAGCTCATAGCATTTAAGACAACACAATGTGTTGTCTTTATAATTAGTTTTTTTATAGATTATATAAACTTGTTGTACCTATCATTATTGTGTTTTACAATAAAAAGTACATAATCATGTTACTTCAACAATATAATTTTCAAAATTCATACTGTTTAAGATAACATAATAACGATCCAAAAACACAATAAATATGTCTTATGTTTTATATCATTTTTTGTATTTGTCATTATTTTTAATGTATTATATTATTAGTTATTAATTTATCATTATGTTTTGCAGGATCGATTTTGGGTCACTCAACAGAAGGTTTTTCTCTCAAACTCACCTTGAACAACACTTAGCAGGAGTCTAAGAAAAGTTGATCACAATATAACAAGTAACAAGCACTAAGTAAATAAACACAGAATGTAAATTTTCAAGGTACTTTTATATATTGCTTCTCAACTCAAAGGATTACAAGACTCTTGGACTCAAATCGCTTATCTAATGAGTTACATGGAGAAGATATATATAATACTACCTACAGCCGGATATACTTTGATACCAGCTGGACACCTCTAACCTTACATCTATACTACAAGACTCTAGGTGAGGTCTTTCAGATATTTTGCCTGAGAGTTGGTAGTCAGGACATGTCCCTGACTTACCTTTTGTCACCAACTAAAGTTGGTAACATGTACTATCATAAAAAGGTGAACAGTAGAATAAAGTATGGTCAACAACATGGCTCTTTAGGAAGATGCCATGTTGTATCAGAGGTCTGCAGCGGACTGTCAGGGACCATACTTTTATCTGCTGGTCATAGCAATGTCTTCCGAAGGATAAAATGCTTCGGAAGAATAACTTCTTCCGAAGCCACTTATACTTCGAAAGACTGCTTCTTCCGAGGCTTGGAGTCTTCTTTGTCTTCGGAAGCAGACTTTGTCTTCAGTTCTTTCATCAGACTTTGTCTTCGGAAGCTCAGACTTTGTCTTCGGAAGCTCAGACTTTGTCTTCAGCTCTTTCATCAGACTTTGTCTTCGGAAGCAAACTTTGTCTTTAGCTCTTTCATCAGAATTTGTCTTCGGAAGCAGACTTTGTCTTCAGTTCTTTCATCAGACTTTGTCTTCGGAAGCTCAGACTTTGTCTTCAGCTCTTGTTCTTCAGCTCTTGTTCTTCAGACTCTCGGAAGATCTCTTGCTTGGCTTCGGAAGCCCTTCAATGTAGCACCAAAAATGACTATGAAGTGGTTTTGGTTGCACCAGCCTTATCATGATCCAATAAACTCCCCCTAGGCTGATGCTACCAAAACTTCACTTCCCTCTTCTTCTCAAAGCTCTCGGCACCATTGACAGTAAGTGTTTATCAGTGTCTTCATTCTTTCCCGATATGGTGCTGAGAATCTTGTACAAATCCTTGGTAGACAAAACCTCTACTCTGTCACCTTGGATTATATGTACCCTTTGTTGTGGCCCTCTGAAAAGAGTTAGTTGATGGGAACTATAGTTATATTCCCATCTAACTATTGGTTCTAATTCTGGACCTTCCACCATCTGTAGAAAGGCTGTGCCTTTGGTGGTTGGTCTTTCCTTGTCTTCCGCTCTTTTCAACTTCAACTCTTCTTCAATCTTGGCTCTTCTACTTAGTTCAGCCAAGTGGAGACCGTTGATATGATTTCTGATGTGTGCAGCAGTCTCAGAGTTGGAGGGATTGGAGAATGGCTTCTTTGCAAGCTCAGCAAGGTCAAATCTGGTGAGATGCAGTAGAGAAGTGTCATTAAGCCTGTTGGTTTCTCCATTCTCCCTTTCCACAACAAAGTTGTGAGAAGGTTCATCAAACCTCCACTAGATTATAGCTTTCCTAGGACCAGGAGATTGACTAGAAATCCTGTCCTCTTTTCTTGTATCCAGTAGAGTCACCAGTCTCCTTCTTAGTCTCTTCTCCTCAGCATTGAGGGTATCGGAGTTGAGACCAAGAAGTCTTGCAGCCTGGCCCAAGGTATCTCTAGGCAACTCAAGAAATTGTCCTAGGGTGAGGGAGCTTGAAGAGTTATGAACATAGGTGATGTTGATAAGGTCTCCCTCACAGGAGATGCTGCTTAAGGTGGTGCAGTTGATGAGCCTTGTCTTGAACTCCTTTATTTCCTCAAAGGAGAGATGTTGAGGAGGCTGAGGGGATGGTCTTGGTTTTTGTTGGTTAGGCTTAGGTTTAGTGGTTTTGGGTTGTGTTTTAGGTTTTAGGATGGGTAGTTTGGGTGGTTGAGGTGATGTGGTAGGTTTGGGTAGAGTTGTGGGTTCAGGGGTGAAGGTTTCATCAGTGGGTTCGGTTTTAATAGGAAATAGGATTGGTTCTTCTGGTGTGGGTTGTGGTTTAGTGGTTGGCTGTGGTTGAGTGGCTGGGGTGAACACCATTCCCTGTACCCTCCTGTACATCTCCTTCCTTATCCCCAAACGGATGTCAGCTTTTATTTCACTGACTATCCGCTGGAGTGTCCTTTCGGACATAGGTCCCACCTGCCTACCAGAGAAGCCATGGGCCCAGAGATAGTCTTTCATCCAGGCTTTGTCGTTGGACTTCTTGGTGGCAGTGACCCCCCTTCTCTTCCTCCCTCTGCTTCCTCTCCCTCATCTTCTCCCTGGCAGCTTTCTTCCTTTCCTTCTCCATTTGATCCTGCTCTTTGTTGTGGAGCAGCAGGATCATGTCATCATCATATGGAGACAGTTCAGGAAGACTGAAGCCTCTTGAGAGTAGGAATTTGATCCTATCCTCTCTCAGCTTCAGGGCTGCTTCTCTTCGCTCTTCTTCTTCCCTCTCCAAGGCCAACCTGGCTTCTTCTTCTTGCCTTAGCCGGGTTGATCTCTCCAAAGACACCAACTCCTTTAGTGGTAGCAGGAGTACTTCCTCATTGGCAGCTCATAGGCTGATGAGCTGGTCAATGAGTGTTGTTCTTCTCTTGGTGTTGATCTCTTCCTGATTGACTGCAGCTGCCTTAGAACTAGCAGCTAGCAGTTTCTCAGTAGGAAACCTACCTTTCTTCTTGAGCTTTTCAATCCTCTCCTCCTCCTGAAGCTCTTCCGCAGTTAATTTCCTTTTGCCTTTGTCTTTGACAGAGCTTGACTGTGGTGGTTCTTGGATAGAGGGTTCAGATTGAGAGAGAAGTTCAGCTGGTGTTTGGGTTGGAGGAATATCAAAAATGTCCTCCCTGCTCACCTCAGATGCTATTTCAGCAATAACATCTGTGATGTTCAGTTCCTCGGACATCTGGAATAAGCCTTCCGCAGCTTCTATTTCGACCTCGGAAGACTTTTCTTGTTCTTCCGAGGCTTCAATGTCAGCTTCGGAAGCTTCAGCCTGAGCTTCAGAAGATGAGACTACTGCAAGTTCTGTCCCATCTGTTTTAGTTGCTGGGCCATCAGTCCCCATTTCTCCTTCGAAGTTAATCTCGGGTTCCATGTGGACCTTAGGTTGACCAACTTCTTCCACAGTAGTAGAAGGTGTAGTCAGTCTTAGAAGCACCTCAGCCCCAAAATATATAAGTGTGGTGTCAGGGCTGGGCTGTTCTAAGGAGGATCTCAATACAAACTTTATGAAAAGTCTGTAGAGATCATGAAGCATCTTTGAGTCAATCTCTAGGAATGATTGAGATAACTCAGGTAGTTTGATGAGTTGTGAAGAAGAGGATTGGGTCTGTGGTTCCTCAAGTGTTTGTCTCTGAACTTTCTCCCCTTTTTTGGTAGCATCATCTTGAGAGCTAGATGAGCTAGAGGAAGAAGTCATTGAGACCTGAATAGGTACATGCCTAACAGACCTCTCCGTCTGTTTCTCAGCTAGTTGAGCCTTGAGATTGTTAATCTCAAGTTGCTGAGTGGCAGTCCTTGATTCTAAGATCCTCACCTGTGATTCCAGGTTGGAGACCTTAGAAAGCAAGTACTGAAGTGTTAGTTGCATACTTCCCTCATCTTCATGAGAAGAATCACGGGGAGATGAGATAACATACCTAGTATGCTCAGTCTCACCACCAGGTGTGGCTTCTTGGCACCCTGGATACCTTTGCTCAGAGTCATCTCTTTCAGAGATGTCAATGGGCAAAGTTGCCGTAGACTCAGTCCTAATGATGTTACCACTGTCCTGAGAGCTCAATGAGAGACTCTGAGTAGTGGCAGCTGAGCCTACATGAGTCCCCTCCACATCATTGGGACTCACCTCAGTAATTGGCTGCTGATGGGGGCTAGAGACAAGGGATCTCTCTTGGCTCTGTTGATCTTTCATAGGGTGTTGTAGATCAACTTCATGGCCATGGAGAGATGTAATCTCTTCATCAGTACGGAGTAAAAGGTCAGTGAAAGATAAGGACGTTAAACCTACTGACCCGGGACCTAGATCAATGTCTACAGGCATTGAGCCTATGGTAGGGCTGTCCCTAGAAGGCTGCACAGGGGAGTGTAAAGACTCACCCTGTGGGCTTAAGGCTTGGGGTTCGGGCTCTTGGGTTTGAGACTGAGGAGGCTCAAAACCCACATTGAGGTCAAAGGCGAAGGATGGAGTGACCTCGGACTGAGTAGGAGCCCATGATTCCACTCTAGCCCTTTTGGTTTGAACTGTGGGAGCTTGTTAAATCAGAGTAGATTGAACAAGGGTTCGTTTGGGGCGTCTCTGGTAAGTGATTCTGATGGGTAAAGAAGGTTTTGTTGGCATTGTGATGGAGGTTGCTGGTGTGGGTTCATCACCTGTGGGGATAACAGGGATGTCACCAGGAGCTATGCGCTCAGTCATCTCTGGAGGTAGTGGAGTGTACCTTCTAGTGAAGTTGATGGAAACCTTCTTCAATGTTTTGAAGATGGTAGGTCTTACTTGTGGAACAGTAAGAGCAGCTGCACAGACAAGTTTGCTCGGTTCCAGCTCATAGTTGATTATGTGTTGAATAAATCTGGGATACATGAAAATGTATCCCTGCTCAGATTGCCGATAAGGTTGGTCAACATAAATCTTGAGTAGTTGTCCATTTAAAGACTTATGCAAATGGGATCATAGTCAAGTTTAGATCTGATTTCCAACATTTAAGTCTAATTACTCATTAAAATTTACTAACGTGTTAACCGCGATCACAAGGTATATTTGTCCATTTAAACCCAACCACCGATCATCCAAGTCCCCAAGAGTATAGCATTTAGGTTCAAGTATTCTATTTTATTAATCATGAATTCTCACAAGTCGGTATCTATTCCTGTTATCAAATCTCCGAAGCATAGACTAAATCAAAAATCCATGATTTTTTTTCTACCACTGTAACCCAATACCCACATGTATTTAAAACTAACTTATTTTGATGGAAACTAAGCTGCACTATTAATATTTTTCTTTTCAGCACTTATTCTTCTTTTGCAACTTTTCATATATATATATATACATATATATATTTTATAAGACTCCACCTAGAGGGCTGTTGCCCACTGAGTCACCATCCCCTTGAGCAACACCATAGGCTTTGTCTTTTTTTTTTTTTTTTTTTTTATTTTGTGCAAGATTTAAAAACAACAGGATCACGACCCTAACTCAGAGGTGTTGCCAGCCAAGTCGCCATCCCAGCTGTCAAGCACATAAGCTTCAGGCCACAATCATTTAGCACTGGCCTAGAGGTTCTTGAATGCCCTCTCGCACCTAATTGTCATTTTCAAACTCACACAATACTAAGATGGAATCCTAAGGCGCCACATAACATGTGCCAACTATGCTAATCTTAAATACAAACGGGTATCAACCTACAGTGGTGCTTTTTCAACCTTCCAACAGTTTCGACTTCCATCTAGTGAGAACACATATAGTAAATTAAATATTTAATTAGATGGATTAGAATACATCTATGAAAACCCTTCAAAATCGGCTGGGCCTACCCGTGCATCCCAAATCAGACACGCTTTCAATTATTTATTATCTCATACATATAGTAGTTGAAAACCAAACACCTGACTTTACCTATCATTTTCCATTTTTAATATATGCAAACATCAAAATCAGGGAAATTTTCTAATTTTTTTTTTTTTTTTAAGACACACTAAAATAAAATTAACTAAACACACGCAAAAATTAAAAGAATGACTCAATGAAATTAAACCTAAGACATATGTCTTCCTATCCCCACACTTAATTTAAACATTGTCTTCAATGTTGAAACTAAAAGAAAGACATAACTAAAAAGAAGAGCTTTGGAAAAGACTTAGCTGGTAAAGCATTGTCCAACTGTGCAGAGTCTGAATCCAAAACCTCTGATCGTATAGCATTTCATTCGCGATCAGGAATCACTGGTTGCCTCCTTATAAAATTGTTGGATATATTCACCCGAATGGAGATTGAGTACGGGTGAATTATTCCAGACCTGCAAAACAAACAACTAACAGGCAAACACAGCATCAAACAGACTCAATAAAAAAAAAAAAAAACAAAAACGACTCACTAAACAGAGAAACACACATATGAAATTCTAGTTGCTTTGAACAAGTGGAAAAATGGATGACATGATGGTAGAAGGTCGAAAATGGTGGAAAAATGGGTTAAATGGTGAAAATTAGGTAAAATAAAAAAAATTCAAAATTCTGGGATCCCTCGCGTGTCGCGAGGGTTAGGCATGAACACTTCGCGCTACGCGAGAGATGTCGCGCTACGCGGGAGAAATCAAGCAGCCTGACGCGTAGCGCGAGGTTGCATTTTTTTCAGAAAGTTACGAAATTTTTCATGCCTTAGCCAAATTTTTGGCCCCAACCGTTTTATTACCTCTATTAACACGAACCAAGTGGGAAAACTTACCTGGTAGCCTCCCGGTCATGTGTCAAATCGTAACCATAAGATTGTTTCCCTGCAAATACTTAACAAGACACGAAAACAAAACACACGAAACACAAAAACCGACGCAAACTACCAAAAACCAACTCTACAAACTCTACAAACGGGTAACTACCCAAAAACCATCACTCAGATCAACTTATGGGGGATCATGAAGACCCAGCTCACCCCCGAAACTAACAACCTCACATCCAAACTCACCACTAAACAAGAAACCACCAAATTCAGAATCAATCAAATCACAACAATCCCTACACTTAGGTTTTGCTAATGCTGGCGGTTCTCTATCAAACTCTAACATCCCCACACTTGGGGAATTGCTATCCTCAACCACAAACTTCTCAAATTCACAATCAACTAACTCATCACCACTTTCACATACCCTCAAAAACTCTTCAGCAACTCTATCTAACTCATCATCCTCCTCAACCGAATACACTCTCTCATTCTCCATCATCCTATCATCCACCTCACACGAATTGATCAAGGACACCGAATCTTTTGGAATACTAGGACCCCTAATCGATTTGGCAACCTCAAATACTACACTCTCCTCTCCCACGTGAAGTGTGATCTCACCCTTAAACACATTAATGTTAGCTTTAGCAGTACACAAGAAGGGTCTACCTAGAATGATAGGAACTCGTTCATCAGCTTCCATGTCTAACACTACAAAGTCCACGGGGAACACAAACTTACCAACCTTAACCAATAAATTCTCTACAATTCCCCGCGGATGCTTAACAGATTTATCAGCAAGGGAAAGTGTCATGCGCGTTGGGCTCAACTCACCTAAACCTAGCTTCTCATACAAGGAATAGGGCATAAGATTGATACTAGCTCCTAAATCTGCCAACGCGTGGCATTGAACTTCACTACCAAACAGACACGGGATTGTGAAGACCCCGGGATCTGCCAATTTCTCCGGTAGTTGGTTCATGACCACCGCAGAACACTCACCCGTCAAGGAAACACTCGAAATTTCACCTAGTTTGCTTTTATTCTTCAAAAGGTCTTTCAAAAATTTAGCATACCTAGGCATCCACTTAATTACCTCTATGAACGGGAGATTGACCTTCAATTGTTTAAACAAATCCAAAAAGTGCCCGTAATCCTTTTCGTACTTTTGATTCTTAAGTCTATCGGGAAACGGGAGACGGGAATGATCAATCACCGGAGAACGCTCAAACACACTAGGCTTCCTAACAGCACTATCCCCAGAGGGATTCTCTACTACCTTCTCACTCTCATCCTTCTCAAACATGACCTCCTCAACTATGGGGCCTCTCACCTCATCTAACTGCCTACCCGACCTAGTTGTAATGGCCTTAACATGTGCATTCGGGTTCTGTTGAGTATTACCGGGCAACTGACCTTGGGGCTTCTCATCTAACCTTCTAGCTATATCCCCTACAGTCCTCTGAAGATCTAGGAAAGCTGATTGCTGATTTTTCATTAAGATATCATGTTCAGCGAGAATCTGCTGCGTCTTAGAATCCTTAACCACTAACTGAGTCAACAGATTCTCTATCCTACTTAAATCTCCACTATTCTGCCCTGACTGACCACCTGAACCACTACCCTGCCCCTGGTTTTGATTTGAATTCTGTGAGAAACCTGGGGGAGCACCTGAAGAACGCCAGTTGTTCTGATTTCTCCAACCGGAGTTATAAGAATTGTTACCTACATAACTGGCTTGCTCTTGACCTATCAAAGGGCACTCACTAGTGGCATGGTCGCCTCTACATAGCTCACACCTATCAACCTTCTTTTTCAGCTCTCTAACCTCACGAACTAGGCTATCAAGAGCAGCAGCCACACTAGTATCCATGGTGACATGGTGAACTCCTCGAGATGAGGTACCAGTGGCAGGACTGGAATTCCTGTTTCCAGACCGCTGCTCATGTTCTGCTTGGGCAAAACTCTCAAACATCTCATTACATTCATTCACATTTTTCTTACCCATGAGATGCCCACCCGCAGACGTGTCAAACCTAGCTCTCGTCTCATAATTCAACCCATTGTAAAACTTTTCTACCAAAGCCCATTCAGACAAACCATGCTGGGAGCAACGACTAAGGAGGTTTTGAAACCTCTCCCAAGCACGATAGTAAGGTTCATCGGGCTCCATCCTAAACGAATGTATCTCATCTCTAAGCCTAGATGCCTTGGCCGGCGGAAAATATTTATGAAGAAAACGCTCACGAAGAGCCGGCCAGGTGGTGAAAGTACCAGCTGCATGAGATTCGAGCCAAGTGGCGGCTCGATCAGCAAGTGAAAAGGGAAACAGCTGTAAAAAGATGGCATCATCAGACGCACCCTGCAACTTAAAAGTTCTACCTATTCGCTCTAAGCGACCTATGTGTGCAGGTGCGTCCTCATCCTCGCGTCCATGGAATTGACAATTATTAGTGATAGCTGTCATGACGTAGGATGGGATCTGCCAGGAGTTATCATTAGCAATGGTAGGAAGTATGATTGGATTGCTAACTCCTGTGAAGCCATTGGTGGCTTGCTGATGAACAGTTTGATTTCCAGCCATATGTGTGTGTGGTGAACTAGGTGGGCTAGAATCTGCAGAAGAAATAAAAGAAGGTGCTGTAGGAAAAGATGTAGAATCAAAAACAGAAAGAGAAGAAGTACCACCCTTAAATGTGGGCAACGCAAGCTGCAAATCTTGATCCGGAGGTGGTCCTTGTGATCTCAAGCGGGGCATAAACCTGTAAAACACAAAATTAAAAACCGTAAGACTGACTCAAACAAATAAAATAAAAACAAATAGAATTATAAACAAACTAATTAAAAACACTTAGCACAAATAGCAATTAAATCAAGTAAGTCTATTTAACGCAATCGCCAAGAAGTTCCCCGGCAACGGCGCCAAAAACTTTGATGTGTGCTAGACTATACTAAATTAGACTAACAAATAAAACTCTAACTAGACACTAAAAAGCTTTAAATTTATAAAACTAAGACTCAATCCTAAGCAACACAACCGGCAGTGTACCGGTCGACTGCAGAATAGCTATTAAGTCCGAGTTATCGAACCCAAAGACTTCTGTATGGAAAACGTAAACTGAACTTACCTAAGACTCAACTAAAAATGCTAAATGAAAGTAAATGAGGGGGGTTTGTTTTAAATTACTAAAAAAAAAACTAATACTGGACAGAAAACAAGGAATTGACTAGATTCAAATCAAGAGAAGAAATCACTACCTAGGTAAGAATCCTATACATGTTTTTGGCTTTTCTCCTAACGGTTTTGGAAAGACTTGTGTAACCGGGATCTGAAGATACTAACTTAAAAGGGACCTAGAGAAACCTCGACACTTTCAAGGAAAGCAACTAGATAGACCTAATAAGCCGATAAAACACCGGTTTGTGGATTACCCTCACAGGTTCTCCAAGAGAGCTAATAACACACCCGACAGACACTCTACCTCACGGCGCGAGTGTCACAATACCTAAAGGTAAGGGGATAGATCTAGAATGCCTAATCAGACTCAGGAAACTATGATATGAAAGGGAAACTAGACCGAACTCCTCACGGAGACTCTAACCTAGCAATCAATCACACAAGACAACCTGATAATCTATTAACCTCACAGTATTAAGATTAGTTGCATATTTAGTTAGTTCAATTCAAGATAAATCACTTCAATGATTCAATACGTCTACCAAATCATCTAGAAACCGCAAGCCCTAGGCAAACGATCTAGCATGCATCCATTATATGAAAGACATTCATCAAGACACATGTGAAGCAATAAACCAATCACAAGAACAGATCTAAATACACGTACACAACTGATCATGCAAACTAAATCATTATCATTAACTTTAAACACAAGCACAATCCAAAAACCGAAAGAATACTAAGTTAAACATGTATAATCATCAAAACCTAGGAAGCTACAGAAGTTTAGCCTCTAAACATGATCAAAACAGAAGTATAAGTCATGGAAGAAGTCATTGATTACAAAGGAATGAAAACTAAGAAGAGAAACGTAAAAACCGGGACGATTAAGTCTTCGATTCTTCACTTCCTAGCTCCAAATCTCCAATCCTTTGCTCCCAAGCTCCTGGAAATCGCCTATGATTGTCCTCAGCCGCTCCCAATCGTCCAATAATGTCCAGCCCCCTCGAATTAGGGTTTTGGTTTGAGTTTTAAACAACTTTGCCGATTTTAGCACCCGTCGCGTAGCGCGAGGAGTTCCCCACATGTTTCGCGTGACGCGACGTACCTCGCAACCCGACAAAATAGTCGGGTGGCATCTCGGGTAGATCCATGGGTTAATGAGGGATAAAAGGGTAATTTCGCAGCTTTTTCCACCCCTCGCGTAGCGAGAGGAGTTTCCCTCCGGCTGGCGCGTAGCGCGAGAGAAGCAAAACTCAGAATTTTTTATTCTTTTAATTCCAAACTCCTCGGCTCGATCCCGGCATCTCGTTAAGACTCGTTTAAGCTCCAAAATGCTATCTTTATGCTCGGGATCCTACAAAACCCACAAATGATCAATAGAAACGAATTCCGAGATAAAAACGAACATAAATAATGCAATTATTATACAAAATATACACGGGGAATCCAACTAATTATAGTCATATCATATGTGTTGAATAAATCTGGGATACATGAAAAATGTATCCCTGCTCAGATTGCCGATAAGGTTGGTCAACATAAATCTTGAGTAGTTGAAGCGTAGACCTTTCACCAACCCATGAACTAGGCATCCTAGTTCATATGGGATTTGATCCCAACCCCCTGATTTATTGGAGAGGCAGTGCAGGATAATATGCAGCAGGAACTTCCAATGGTAAGAGAAGTTAAACTTGTAGACGGTAGACCTGCTCACATCCCCTCCATATCCCATGAGGATATAGGTGCCTTCCAAGTCTTCTTTGGGGAACTCAGTAGGAGCCCCATCATCGTGAAGCTCGAGATGCTCCCTGATGAGTTGTTCTGTGATGACCAACTCTTGGCCACAAATGTGGGTTCTCAGTATTCGAACCCCATTCAGAACTGCAGTTTGACCGTTACTCCAGAATTCGGACATATGGTTGGAGTATACGGTGGGGTTAACTGTTAGTGCAGTGAGGTATGTGGATTCGGTAAGAAAGGTGATGATTTGGGTGAAGTCGGCATCTCTTGACGAATCAAGTAATGCGACTTGGTTGTGCTGAGGGTTTAGCGCCATTGAAGAGAAGGTAAGCTTGAATTTGGGTGAAATTGCAGGTTTGACAGTGAAGGGAATAGTTAGGGCAGTAAGTTGGTAAAAGAAGATGAATTTGATTAGTCTGGATTATTTAAAGGGGATGAATTGTGGTAGTGGCGGTAATAGGGTAACTGTTTGGGGTTACTGTGGGTGGTATGGTGGTTTACGGCGGAGAAATGATAGTGGCGGCAAAGGATAATTTTAAATAATCTGACCATGATGAACAAAATCTTTACTTTTACAGAGTGGGCCCAAAAAGATATCCGTTACATGGTAAAACCTTTACTTCCGAATGTAAAACATTTCCGAAGGTAATTTGTCTTCCGAAGGCAATTTCTCTTCCGAAGCAAGGCATTGCTTCCGAAGGGAAAATTGTCTTTCCGAATGGAGAGTGATATAGGCTTCGGAAGTAGATCTAATGTAAAATCAATCGCTTCTTCCGAGACCAAAAACTCTTCCGAGAAGAAAATTTCCATTGAGGAATTTTGGCTTCGGAAGATATTCAAGAATATCTTCCGAGAGTTAATTCCTCTTCGGAAGGAATTTACACTTAGAATAATTTAAAGATCTTTTGTAACAGGGCTTAAATTGTATTGACACAAGACATTACACATTTAAAAAGCTTTTTTAAAAGAGGTAGTTAATCAATATTTATCATCCCAATAGCTGATATGAGATACTTAAATCTTTGTTCATCAAATGCCTTTGTGAACAAATCAGCATATTGTTCATTTGAGTCAACTTTGATTAACTTGATCAGATTTTTCTCATGAATATCTCTAATGAAATGATACCTGATATCAATGTGCTTTGTCTTGGAGTGCTTTACCGGATTCTCAGTAATGGAGATAGCACCATTGTTGTCAATATGGATAGGAGTAGTCATGAAGTTGAATCCATAGTCTAACATCTGATTTTGAATCCATAGCAGTTGAGCACAGCAGCTAGCAGCAGCAATGTATTCAGCTTCAGCAGTTAATGTAGAGACACAGGATTGTTTCTTGCATTGCCATGAGATAATCCTTCCACCAAGAAATTGACATCCTCCTGATGTTGATTTCTTGTCAATGTTGCAGCCACCATAGTCGCTGTCAGAGTATCCATAGAGATTGAAATCACTATTTCTTGGATACTAGAGACCTAGTTTAGGTGCTCCTTTAAGGTATCTAGGGATTCTCTTTGCAGCAGCTAGGTGAGACACCTTGGGAGCAGCTTGATATCTTGCACAAATGCATGTGGCAAACATGATATCTGGTCTACTAGCAGTGAGATACATCAGAGAACCAATGATTGCTCTATACTGATGTTGATTAGTATCCTCCCCCTCAAGGTCAGGGCAAAGATTATGGTTTCTGGGTATAGGTGTCTTGGCTGGTTTACAGTCCTTCATTTCAAATCTATCTAAGATGTCTGAGACATACTTAGATTGACTTATGAAGAACCCTTCCTTTATTTGTTTCACCTGAATTCCAAGGAAAAAGTCCATTTTTCCCATGGAACTCATTTCAAATTTCTACTTCATAATGCTCTCAAAGTCCTTGCACATTTGGTCATTTGAAGAACCAAATATGATGTCATCAACATAGACTTGAACGAGCAATATGTCTTCTCCACTCTTTCTGATGAAAAGAGTCTTGTCAATGGTACCTCTGGTGTAGCCATTTTTCAGGAGAAACTGAGACAAGGTCTCATACCACAGCCTAGGTGCTTGATGCAGCCCATATAGAGCTTTATCCAGTTTACACACATAGTTGGGGTGCTGTGGGTCTTTAAATCCTGGAGGTTGACATACATAGATTTCCCTATCTATATCCCCATATAGAAAAGCACACTTGACATCAAGTTGGTAGACTGTGAAGTTCTTGGATGCAGCATAAGCAAGGAAGATCCTAACTGCCTCAAGTCTTGCAACAGGTGCAAAGACATCAGTATAATCAATTCCTTCCTCCTGGGTGTACCCTTAAACTACTAGTCTTGCCTTGTTTTTGATAATCAAGCCTCTATCATCTTTCTTGTTCCTGAACACCCATTTAGTGCCTATGGGTACTTGACCAGATGGTAGTGGGCATAGATTCCAGACCTTTTGTCTTTTGAATTGAAGCAGCTCCTCCTGCATCGATTCAACCCAACTACTATCCTTTAAGGCATCTTCCACCTTCTTTGGTTCCATCTGAGACAAAAAGCATGAGTACAAGCAGATATTCCCATGATGAGTTTGCCCTCTTGTTCTCACACCCTCAGAGACATTCCCTATGATGTTCTCAGTTGGATGAGTGTTGTGAATCCTAAGACGAGGAATCACGTCCAATTGCAGAGATAAGTCCAGATTGGACATATTCCGATCAGTAACTGGATTACTCTGTCCAATTGCTGTTTCAAAGTCATTCAATGAGGACTGATTGAATGATTGAGAAACATCATCAATGGTTGGTTGTGAAGTAGTATTAACAGTTGCCTGTTCCTTCAGAATACTGCTTCCCTCAACCTGGTGTTGTAATAGATCACCTGAAGAGCTTTGAGGTTGATCAAGTGATTCACTTGTTGAAGCTTCACTATTCCTGGAGATAGTTACACTACCAGATCTGTGAATGGTTGAAGCTTGTTGCCTTTCAGCTCTTGGAGAATTTGGAAGAGGTCTGGGAAGCTCAAATAGTTGATCTGCATCAGCATCAGCATCACCTTGAGCACCTGTTCCAGCTGAAACATTCTCACAAGACTGTTTAGAATAGTTTGGAAACAATTCTAAATCAAAGATATACTCAGGTCCATTCCCCCTAACACAAGGAGTGTGCTCATTAACAACTATATTGGATGACTCCTCAAATTGTTGATTCTTGATGTTGTATACTCTATAAGCTTTGGAGCTAGAAGAGTATCCAACAAAGATAGCATCATCCGACTTCTCAGCAAACTTTGCTAAGTTGTCCTTTGTGTTAAGTATGGTACACCTGCAGCCAAAGGACCTTAAAAAGCCAATGAACCGTGGCCTCTTGTTCCATAACTCATAAGGGGTTTTTCCATGGGGCTTAGCTACAAGAACCCTATTCTGCACATAGCAAGCAGTGCTGACTGCCTCTGCCCAGAATGTTAGAGGCAGCTTTGAATCAGCTAACATGGTTCGAGCAGCCTCAATAAGTGTCCTGTTCCTCCTCTCAGCAACACCGTTTTGTTGAGGAGTTCTGGGAGCACTATATTGTCTTGCAATCCCTTTTGAGTTACAGAATGAGTCAAGAACAAAGTTCTTAAACTCAGTCCCTTGATCACTTCTAATGATCTTAACCTTGTGATCAATTTGATTTTCTATTTTAAGAATAAAAGATTTTAAAGTTTCAGCAGTTTCATCTTCACTTCTTAAAAAGAATACCTATGTAAATCTTGTAAAATCATCAACTATCACAAGGCAGTATGATTTCCTTCCAATGCTCATTATACTTGTTGGACCAAAGAGATCTATGTGCAATAAGTGTAATGGAGTAGTGATAGAGTTAACACATTTGGATTTATGAGATGATCTGCGTTGTTTCCCTTTCAGGCATGCAACACAGTTATCTTTGTAGAAAAATTCCTTTTTAGGCAAACCATGTACCAAGTCATTTTTAGCCAATTTATTCATTGTTTTAAAATTCACATGTCACATGCGTTTATGCCATAGTGTTGACTCATCACTATCAGCTTTGGAAAGAAAGCATGATACTTCATCCATAGGAGAAGCATTGTTCATATCCAGCTTGTACATATCCCCTTTCCTGGGAGATCTAAGAAGCACCAATTCCGGAGGAATTGTCATCCCTGGTTTGAGGATAATGCACTCATGTTCTGTGAAAAGCATCTGATGCTTCTGGTCACAGAATTGAGAAACACTTAACAGATTGTGTTCAAGCTGTTTGACAAAGTGAACTTTGTCAATGTTTATTCTGCCATTGGATATACTTCCTCTGCCAGAAATATATCCCCCGGCCTCACCTCCAAATTGGACAGGCCCTCCATCAAAGTTTGGAATTGTTGAAGGAGAGATCTGTTCCCTGTCATGTGCCTGGAGCATCCACTATCTACAATCCAGACATTGTTGTTCTTGTTAAATGGACGTCCTTGCACATAAGATGAGATGGTTAGTTTTGTTTGGAAGCCCAAGCCTTACAGGTCTTGGGCTCTTCCAAGAGAGTGACATAATTGAACCAAAGGATATGCATTGGGGTTCAATAGAGGTCGTTGAAGAAGAGGTTTGGGCTGCAGCATCTTCTTTGATCTTCCAATCCATCCCTTGGTTGATCTTTGAGGATGAGCTTGTTGAATCTTTTGCAGCATGGTCTTCTTCCGAAGCTTCTATCTTTTCAGAAGAAGCCTTCACCACCTTTTCTTCCGAAGTAGTCTTCTTCTGAGAAGGTTTCAAGGGAGCCTTCTTGTTCTTCCGAACCTTAGAAGGTTTGGCTTCCGAAGCCATTTTCCCTTCGGAAGGAGTACTTCTTTCCGAAAGCAACTTGGCTTCCGAGACCAATTTTCCATTTTTCATCATTTGGACCGTTTGAAATGGTCCAACTGAGAAACCTTCTCTGACTCCTTCTTTTCTAGCATTATTTGCATAATGTGTGCTTGCTAGATTGTAGTAACAATCTTTAGCCATGTGGTTGTGCAGACCACACATTATGCATGCAATGCTAGCCTTCTGGGAACTTGCAGGTTGCTGTTTCTTGGATTTCTTTTCTTCATCAGCAACTTTCCTTTCAACTTCTGATCCTTCGGTAGGACAGGAGTGCTGGTGCTACACTCCTTTCCTGAATCAGGAGTACCTACCACTTGGAATCCGACAAATGAAGACACCCTTTTGCTTTGGGTCAATCTAAGCTTGGACTCTGCAACCTTCTTGGCAGTTCTTCTAGTAGCTTTAGCTCTGCTTCTTCTTGCCTTGGTGGTTAGGATTTGGTCTTCACAGGTGGAGATGAGTGTATCCTCCAGTTTCTCCCGTGGTGGCCACTATTTTTGCCTCCTCCTCTGGTTCCAATGGAGAAGGATCAGCAGTTGGAACCTCTTGCTCTTTAGTACCACATCTAGGTAGTCTAATAGACTCATAAGAGTGTGGTGGAGCTATTTCATTGGTTCCCACCCTTCTTTGTTTGATAAAACATTTTGAATGAGAGGATGATGCAAGAATAGTTTGGAAGCTTTGCTCAGCAATAGCTTGCTTCCTGGCCTGAGCCTCAACAGTGACTAACTGGGCTTGAACTTCAGATAGTTTGGATATCAGATCTTTGATTTGAGTCTTATAGTTGGTCTTTTCATTTTTTAAAAGAGACAAATTTTTCTCTAACTCTTCAATTTTCTTTTGATAGTCAGATTCAGCTCTCTTAAAATCAGATTTTAGCACATTTAAAGACTCAACCTCAGATCTGATTTCCGAAATGTAATCCTTATAAGGTTAACTTTAGCAATACAGGCAGCAGTACAAAGATGTTCATATACCTGATCATCATCTGTTCCGGCCATGAGTGCTTGAGCGGGAGTCACATCCTGTACCATGAAGCTCCAGTCAACTTCTTGAACCACAGCAACTTTTTCAGTTGACTTCTCTTCATGCTTTGAAGCAGTGGGATGTGTGGAGGCCTGTGGGGTTCCCGGGTTGTTCTTAGGAGCCTTGCATTCCCTAGCAAAGTGACTAAGTTGTTTGCAGTTGTAACACTTTGCTTTGCTCTTATCAAACCCAAACTGCTGTTGACTGGGTTTTGAGGGAATTGCCTTCCAGTTCTCGTGAAGAACTTCTTCGCTCTGTAAGTTAAAAGAGCCATCTGCTGGACAATATCCATATACTCCACATCATCTGGACTGAAGCACTCAAGATCATCAAAGCAGTATTGAAAATCACCAGAGTGTCCACTTCCAGAGACAAAGGCACAACTATCCTGAGAGGAGTTGTGTTGAACCTTTTGAGACTTTGGAGTCTCAGGTAAGTAATGTAAGGTCTGCTGTGTGAGTTGTCAGGGTAACACAACAACTGATGTTGTGGTTCCGTGATTTCCCTTTCAACCACATGAAGGGCTGAACTCAGTTGGTTATTGGAGTGACCAGAGGAGTTCTGCATGTTCATCTCCATCTGGAATGCACTTAAGGATACCATACAACTCAGTGAGAGTAAGAGTCTTAAGGTCCGAAGTTCTCTTGATTACAACACAGTAGTGTGTCCATAGTTTAGGAAGGGAAGACATGAACTTCCTAACTATGTCTCTATTCTCAAGAGCTACTCCAATATCCACCGGAGTATCTACTATCTCAACATACCTGAAGTATTGTTGAGTCAAGGTCTCACCAGCCTTGAAAGTAAAGTTCTCAAACTGCTACTTCAAGAGATCCTTCTTGTTCTCTTGGGTTTCCTTGGATCCTTCATACATCAGCTTCAATTCTTCCCATAAATCTTTAGCAGTCTTGCACTTCTTGAAGCCTCTGTAGACGGAGTTGGGGAGAGCAGTTTGGAGAGAAGTCATAGCCCTTTGATCTAGCTCTATTCTCTTCCTATCTTCTTCTGAGTAATCATCAACATCTTTTGGAATGATACGATTACCAGTGGCAGAAGTAGTGCTTGGTATGAAAGGACCATTGATAATGGAGTCCCACATCCTTGAATCTTGACACTTGATGAAGCCTTCCATTCTGATACACCATGTGTCAAAGTCTTTAGGGGTGATCAGTGGGGAATTGGTCATGGTACCAGTTTCCATATCAGCCTTGGAGAGAGCGGCCATTTGAGTGAGTGGTGTGTAGTGAGGAGTGAAAAACAGGTTGATTTGGATGGTAAGATCTCACAATCAAGAGCCTGATGCTCTGATACCAATTGCAGGATCGATTATGGGTCACTCAACAGAAGTTTTTCTCTCAAACTCACCTTGAACAACACTTAGCAGGAGTCTAAGAAAAATTGATCATAATATAACATGTAACAAGCACTAAGTAAATAAACACAGAATGTAAATTTTCAAGGTACTTTTATATATTGCTTCTCAACTCAAAGGATTACAAGACTCTTGGACTCAAATCGCTTATCTAATGAGTTACATGGAGAAGATATATATAATACTACCTACAGCCGGATATACTTTGATACCAGCTGGACACCTCTAACTTTACATCTATACTACAAGACTCTAGTGAGGTCTTTCAGACATTTTGCCTGAGAGTTGGTAGTCAGGACATGTCCCTGACTTACCTTTTGTCACCAACTAAAGTTGGTAACATGTACTATCATAAAAAGGTGAACAGTAGAATAAAGTATGATCAACAACATGGCTCTTTAGGAAGATGCCATGTTGTATCAGAGGTCTGCAGCGGACTGTCAGGGACCATACTTTTATCTGCTGGTCATAGCAATGTCTTCCGAAGGATAAAATGCTTCGGAAGAATAACTTCTTCCGAAGCCACTTATACTTCGGAAGACTGCTTCTTCCGAGGCTTGGAGTCTTCTTTGTCTTCGGAAGCAGACTTTGTCTTCAGTTCTTTCATCAGACTTTGTCTTCGGAAGCTCAGACTTTGTCTTCAGCTCTTTTAGCAGACTTTGTCTTCGGAAGCAAACTTTGTCTTCAGCTCTTTCATCAGACTTTGTCTTCGGAAGCAGACTTTGTCTTCAGTTCTTTCATCAGACTTTGTCTTCGGAAGCTCAGACTTTGTCTTCAGCTCTTGTTCTTCAGACTCTCGGAAGATCTCTTGCTTGGCTTCGGAAGCCCTTCAATGTAGCACCAAAAATGACTATGAAGTGGTTTTGGTTGCACCAGCCTTATCATGATCCAACATGTTTTACAAACTAAAAATACATAACAATGTTATTTTACTATTATATATTTTTTAAATCATCACTTAGAAAAATATAATAACAAATAAAAAGACATAATGAATTTCTCTAAGACACAATGACGAGTAGAAATCATACAAGCTTATAAGAAAAATTATATTTATTATATTAATAAACCTATACTTGTTTTAAAGATAAAATGCACTCTTTTTTTATTATGTAATTTTATAAAAAGATGATATCGTATATGAAAGTTATGAACGTTTAAATAAAATAAATGAACGTGAATTTTTTTTTAATAAAAGTGACTATGACTTAAATACTTCTCTCCAACCATTGATTAAAAAAATTGATAGTTGAGATCTTTACCTTTTAAACTTTTTAGATTAAATCTTTTTTATTTGAACTCTTCCCAAAAAAGTATTAACGTAAATAGTTTATGCTTTACATACTTATAAACTTATATATTTGATTAAAATAATGTTTTAAAAATATATTTGATTAAAATAATGTTTTAAAAATATATTTGATTAAAAATAACGGCTTAAAAATTGCCCACCTAGATACCAAATTATATATATAATGCGTATGGGCCTGCACATTTTTTGTTGTTATTGTTGTCGAGCTGGGGGTCTCTTTGAAAGCGGTTTCTCTGTCTCTCAAGACAGAGGAAAGACTGACCACCACCTATCCCTTCCAGATCCTACTTTCTGTGGGACATACTAAGTATGTTTGTTTGTTTGTTTATGCATATTTTTTTATAAAATTTATTATTCTAGATTAACAAGCTTATAAGATAACCAAACAAACAAACATACATACACAGTATATCCTACTCAAGGGCAGGATCTGAGAGGGGTAGGTGGTGGCGAGTCTCTCATCTATCTTGGGAGAGAGAGATCACTTTCAAAGAGACCCCCGACTCGATAACAACAACAATGATTAATTTATAGGATTCCCGAGATTAATTTATTTAAGCCGAATCAAGTCAAACTAAAATGAAATGAAGCTAAAGCCTATATACTATACCTTATTAGGGCAGGAGCTTAAATGAAGTTATCTTTATTTATAAAAATATACTAGTTTTATTCTATATAATAAATATATATTTACGTAGCAAATATTATTATTATATACAAAGATAAAAAAATATAACTGTATATACAAACAATAAATGAGTTAACATAGATTTGTAAAACTATTAACAAGCAGAGCTAAAGCTTTATACGTAAAGGTCATGTCACTACAATGAATAAGCCTTTATTGATGAAATATTTTATACTTTTAGCGATGATATATAATCACTATAACCTATCGTGACAAAACTTTGTCGCAACTAATCATCAGAATTTCTAAATTTCTACATCGTATTTGGTCGTCACTATAGATAAACCTAAGTGACGAATTGTAAACAACTCCTCAATGCGTCGAAACCACACATCCGGATGTATTGACTTTCGTATGTTTCTCTATGCCTCGTCAACATCTTCCAAACCTTCATGGTTATTTCAATCTTGTCTTGTCCTTGTAACGGTTTGTACATTCTGCATGGATCTCCAACTTGATTCCTTCTTGGTGCTCGAAGTTTTGGAACTTTTAGGCTCAAAATAGTGTTATAAGAAAGTGGTTAGAAAACAACTACAAGGTATGAAATTGAATTATAACATAAAATAGTATATTTAGTGTGAAAATTCTTTCAACTAGCAAAGTGGAAAGGAACATGCCTATCAGACTCATTATATGAGCCTCATGTACATCTAGTAAATTTCTCCCACGACCCGAAACTGCCACTCTATAGCATATATTCAAGCCTAAGAGGCTTATACATTTTTCTTTAAAATTCATCAAATAATTTACGGTTTCTTTCATATAAATGTGGTTTATTGGGTTAAGCTATATTGATAAATTAAATTGAAAAACTAGCAATCCAAAAGGGATTTAAAGTTAAGACATACATTTTTAACTATAACTGATTCATATCATGACTCGAAGAATTACATCAAGTACTCTATTTGGATGACAAAGTGAGTGAACGACAAGCGAGAAAGTAGATACTTAAAATTATGGATAATTACCATTCATATCAGTTCATATGTGCAATAGACATACATTTAACTATAACATATAACTGATTCATCAAGTTCATGACATGAGTCGACAAGCAAGCTATACTTAGATGGTTAAGTTTTGTGCATGTTCTATCTTATAACAATACTCCTAGTTGGATTCCCAAAGTTTTTGATGGTGAACGTCTTTCACAACCCTACAATTGCCAGTAATTCGAGAAGGATTGTGTAGATAAAACACCTGTTTAGGTTGTGTGGCTAAAATGTAGTGCTGATAATCATACCATTCACTATCATGATATATTTCATGGATGTGTCAATTCTTAAGATATTGCCTTTCTTAAATAGGTGTTCTTTACTAGACGTTTTGAACCATTTGCAATGAAATAGTACAACTAAGTAACCATGTATATAGTACAAGTCTATAATCTCTTCTGGTTGACCATAATGTGAAGTATCGTCTTCTCTTATTGAAACACCACCACTATTCTGAGTTTTGCATTGGACACCACAATTGTGTACCAAAAATATGCAAGCAGTGTAAAGAATATGTGTTCCACATACCAATGCCCTAAATTCATTATTGCACTTTGGAGACATATATGATGACGAACATGAAGGAGAAGATGTATTTGCTTTATATCTAAACCAATAAACCATGAGAAAAATTCTGATTGTACATCATGTTCAAAATTCATATTCATTTTGATTTTACATCATGTTTAAAAAATTCTTATTCAAATTCACTTGATAAGAGACAAAAAACTCAAATTAGTTTATCATAATTGCTAAAATAAAAATAAAAAACCAAAAAATTACGATTTGTAGTTCTTGATTTCATCATAAATGTTCAATAAAAACCACTCCAATAATTTTATGGCCTCTTTAGAAAGTGATATTTTTTGAAATTGGTCGACATTGAGATGAAAATACATTCAACTATCTCTTTAGAAAGTGACATTCTTTGAAATTGTTGATATTAAGATGAAAATACATTCATTTGTCTTTTAGAAATACCATCATCAATATTTCTCTCGAGACGATTATATTTTTTGCATACCTTAAAAATATATTGAGCAGATGGTCCATGTCTAATTTGCAACATAACCGTCTACTATTGAGTCTTCAGGCCTGATTTTATTTCTTAGATATGGTTTCTCATGTATCTTTTAAAAAGATGCATCGATCTCATACATACATGCACACCAAGAATAGTTTTTTTAGGTAAATGAACAACTAGATGAACCATTATGTTGACAAATGCCAGAGGATATGCCAGAGGATATATGAGTTTTAATTTAGGTAATATTGTGCCTCCTTATTTGATTTATCCATGTCATTCACATCTAATGATCATGCATAATTTATTTAGGAGCATTTAGAAAGGTCAATGATTGTTGTTGAACATTCTACGAGAAGACATGCTTGGACCCATACTCGTAGCAATCTTTGTATGAGGATATGATAATCTAGAGTTTAACCATATTATATTTGAATCATTAAAAAAAATTATTTTTAAAGTTCGATTCAAAACCATGTGGTAGTATATATCACTCCTCTAATAAACCTAGAAAAACATTTTCGATCACTAGGTGTGAAAGAGAAAGGAGAACATAGATTTTGTCAATACTCATATTTTCCAAGTCTTGTCTTGCTTTGGAGTGTGTCTTTTGATTTTTTATAAACAAAATGCTCAACAAACTCTCACACAACTTTCTCTCTATGTGCATAACATTAAGATAAAGTTTTAAAACAAGAGAAAACAAATATTACATCTCAAAAAATATGCTCCACTAAGTCCAATTCAGCTTTAAAGCAACACACTTTCTTTCATACGTCCATGACTTGGATGTTTCCACGAAACACATCTCGGAGACTTCGTAGTTTTTTCAATATTTCTTCATTACTCAATGGTTCAGGAGGAGCTTTGGTCTCTTTTTTACCATTAAGCATTAGATCTCCTTCCATTTATAATTTCTAGTTAGAAAATTTTTCGTGACCAACATTGGTTATCGTATTCGTTATAGGGCACCAGGGTGTATCTACGTAACAAGTAGGGCATGCTTTATAACATTGACCACTCTATCTAGATTAGCTGCTATGAGGAGGATGATCGTTAAGTCCATAACAATGCCACATGCATAATACAGTTTCGATTGATGCATCTATGTATCCCTCGGACTCTGTCGGCCAATAACATTTTCAACTCATCCACCAAAGGCCTTAAGAAAACATCAATGTCATTTTTAGGTGATCCATACACCGTCTTAACTTTGTCATACTCCTCTTTTGCATGAAATAGTAGGTTTGGTCTCTTTCTAAGGGATGACCAGCGACGGTCGGGAATTAGCTCAAAATAACAATTTCAACCCATCCACTAAATGTCTTAGGTTATAGCTTGGTCATAAGAAGTCAAATTAAGTCTAATTTTATTTCTAAATGTAAGTTTAGGTTATCCATTTACTAACCCAAGTGGTCTCACCTCAACATGACAACGTTTGGTCCTCCAAACAATCAACACAAAATTAAAGCTCTAAACTAAAAATTCTGGGCAGAATGTTAGTCCATGTTCACGTGGTATGACTTTCACATACTTGTCTATTTGAGTTGTGTTGATACATTATATACCTAGTTTATGATCTTAAATGTAATAGGCTTTCATTTCTTACACTGATGTAATGTGATGACTTAATGAAATATGATATTCATTTTGATGTTTATTTGTTGTTGACCATATCATATTATTATTGTATTGAGTATGATTCACATATATGAACTTTATATATAGGTTTAAAGTTGTCGTACATAGTTCTAAGTAAATAATGACTTAGAAATGTGTTCAACTTAGTCAAGTCGTTACTCATGCTAATGAACCATACTTATGACACATACGCATGAATGAACCATACTTAGGGACCAGTCGCATGACTGAACCAGGTGACTTGATCAGTCGTATGATTGAGACAACCATGCTAAAAGGATCTCAGCGTCTAGTTTGATCAATTAGATTAGATTTGCAGCGGAATTAGCACACGAATTAACAAATTCAAACAAGAACACAAGAGATTTATCAATAAAACAGTACAGTTATAGAATAAGAGAGAGTTTCTGCTAAAATAGATATTTCATTCAATATATGCTTCGGCAACGTTACAATTAGGTCATCTTTCCTTTATAGGGAAGATGACGTCAACTGATGTCACTTGACAGTGACATCTAACTATTATTTAACAAACTACCGAAAGCTAACACAACTACTGAAGATATCAAACAGCAGACATCTTCTTACAAAGGACAAGTGTTAACTATCTCTACAACTACTGAAAAGAAACTACTGAACTATAACTACTGAAACTAGAATGACTGAAGAACATGCTCTTCTGTCATTTTACAAGTACTGAAATACAAAAGAAAACTACTGAAAAGAAAAGACTGAAAGGAAACCATCACAACAACTGAAGAATACTTCTTCAGCTGTTATGACAAACTCTGAAGGCTTCAGTACTTGGACTTCAGACTTGAACTTCAGTTGTCGTCATCAGCTGATGTCTTCAGTTGTTTACATCAGCTGATGTCTTCAGTCTTTGTACTTCAGCTGATAGACTTCAGTACTTTAGTCTTCAGCTGTTGATCTTCAGACTTTGGTCTTCAGCTGTTGATCTTCAGACTTTGGTCTTCAGCTATTGATCTTCAGACTTTGGTCTTCAGCTATTGATCTTCAGACTTTGGTCTTCAGTTGATGAGGCTTCAGTACTTTAGTCATCAGCTGTTGATCTTCAGACTTTGTCAAACAGCTGATGATGTCTTCAGCAGTTGTTGTGATGACTTGTGGGACTTAAAAGGTTTTTCTGATCTGGCTCATTGTGTTCTTTTGGTCCAACAAACTCCCCCTGAACCAATGCAGCCAAAACCTTTAAGCTTATTGAAGTGTCCCACTTATTAAGGCAGAATGATTGGTCTTTTGTCTTCTAGATCAGCTCAGAAGTGACCCTTGTCAGCACAAACCTGGGAAGAAGTCTCAATGATCTGATTGGCAAAGGATGGATGGGAGCTCTGTCTTGGGGAACTAGACACAAAGCTGTTATCCCATCCATGAGACCTACTTTCCAACTATAAGCCTATATGATTCTCTGGTGTAGGCTTCTAAAACACAATCTGTTCCTCCATTGTAAGCTCTTCTGCCTCACCTTCAAAGAATCCTTCAGCCCATAGAACTCAGATAGGAATTTGACCTGTTTTCTATTTTGAGCTCCACTGTTGTGATCTCTCTGTAAGCAAATTCATCCGGTGATTACCCTCAAGTAACAGTTGGAGCTCATCCTTTCTGATTTCATCAAGCCTCTTATACACCAGCCCTTTCTTCACCATTCTATTTTCTAGTATCTTTTGGGGGCATGTTGGATGTATAGGCCTTCTTAAATCTTCAAGGATCTCCCAGGGTGATACTACAATGGCAAGTGTGATCACTGCATCTACAATCTTTTTCACTTTCCCATTGTATCTCTGAGGAATGTTTTTCTTTTGAATCCTATGAGACACCCTAGGATCAGGCCAAATCCTCACTCTCTCTTTCTGATATTGAAAGGTATGCTTGAGAGTGTATAATCTCTGAGCTTGCTTCCTCATATTTATGATTGATGAGGAGGCTGCATATGCTTTGTCTACCCTCTTTAATAACTCCTCATCATGTAGTTTGTGATGCTCTTCTTCTTCTAGCTTCACTTTAACTGTTTGTCTTTGGAGCTCAGGAGTAATTATCAGAGGGAGATTTTTGGCCTTAGGCAACTGAATGACAGCTGAGATTGGCAGCCTGTCCTCATCTTCATCATCATCATCATCTTCTTCTTCTAGCCTCAACACCCTTCTCTTCCTCTTCAAGGGCGCATCATCGGCTTTTGGTTTTGTGGGAGAGGGAGTTGGTTTAGTGGGTTGTGGTAGTGGTTGTTTTGGTGTGGGAATTTTGGCAAGCTGCTCTAGCAGTTTGGATGTAAGTGAAGATTTGGTTTGCTTTGCTAGAGCAGTCCTGTTTCCAGCACCTGCTTCACTCAGGGCTTCTATGACCAGCCCCTTGGTAAATACTTCAGACGAACAGATCTTGGTGGTTATTGCCAAGATACTGTCCCTGGTCCATGACTTGATCTCCAGGACTGATCTCCCTAGATACTTCGAAGTGAACCTTGCCATAGCCTCAAGCCTCTCCTTCTCTTCTTGGCTATAGCAAGTCCATCGGTAATCTATCTCTTGCACCTTTAACTTTCTGATCTCTGAGTCAAGTTGGGCAGTATCAAAACCTTTCCTAAACAACTGATCAATGATGTTATCCATTGATCGGCTGTGTTCGGCATCAGCTTCCTTTATTAGCTCATCCAACTTCTTCTCAGACTCTTTTTTCTTCTTCTTCTTGTATGTGACATGAAAGTCTTTTGTACTTTCAGTCACTTTCTTCATTTCAGTTCCTTCTCAACCTCCTTCACCTTCTCAGTCTCCACCACCAACTCCATCTCAGTCTCCCTCTCTTCCTCAACTTCTTTCTCTTTCTCCTCCTCAATCCTCTTCCTCTTGATTACTTTCACTGACTGAGTCTCCCCCTTTTTGGTTGCATTGGTTGCAAGGGTTTGACTGTCAGAAAGTGTCTTTGCCCAACATCCTCCACCAGGGGTGTATAACAGAGGGAAGCCTCTCATCAAGGGTTTTGATCACTATATCAGTGATAATGGGTGTGATGAGAGGCAGGGAGTTTTGAAAGATAGCAGTATTTGCTCAGGGGGGTTCTGTCCCTGAGAAATAGTGCGAGAAGGAGAGGCTGGTGGTCGATATTTTAGGAGTGGTTTGGTGTTTGTGTGACCTTCAGGTGAAGGTGCCATCTGTTGGGTTATTTTGGTGGCAGATGGACTTGATTCTTGAGAGAGTTGGGCAAGTAGATCTTTTAATCTACTTATCTCCTCCTCATGAGTAGTGTTCTGGCTAGAACATCATAAAAGAAGCCCAGGTCATCATCAGCTGTTGCTGAATCACCTGACCTCCTGATTGAATCAGGATTGACATGTGCTGAGTGTGGTTCAGTATACATATGTGCCCCTTGTTCTTGGTACACGGGACTTCCTGCCTCAGGATTAGAACCATCATCGGCAGTTGCCTCTGTGAGGACTTAGCTATAGTACCAGCTTCATCCTGCTCATGTGCTGAATCAGGAGAAATGGCAGCCTCATCAGATGTTCTAATCTCCTCTTCCACACTGGGAGATTGAACATGATAATCCCTATGCTGTGGGCTCTCAGTAACACTTGGTTCCTCCCTCTTATTGGTTAGAGTTTGTCCAGTTGTTATAGGTTCCTGGGGAGAGGGTGGAGTGTTAAGCTGAGTCAGCATTTTTGCAATAATGAGTGGGACTTTAAAGGGCGGTTGCAGTGGGAGATGGGGTAGAAGCAGTGTGCACCCGGGGAGATTGTGCTTTTCAATGGCAACCTCCTCAAGTGAGAAAGGTTCCAGATGTTTAGGTGCCCCTGATGTGTTGTTGCAGGCTCCTGTTGAGAGGATGCCTTAGCGGTTGAGGTTGGTGGAGTCCTTGTATCTACTGGGGGATTAATGCCAGTAGATATATCCTGCCTTTGTGTTGCAGGGGCATCCTCAGGGGACTCATCTCCCTGAGTAGCCTTTTTGGGCTTTTTGGATTTGGGTTGGCGGGGACTTTGGATTTGGAGGTGGAGGCTGTGGGTTCCAGCTGCGTGGGTTTTCGCAGCTCGGCAGCCTTTTTGAGTGTCTGGTCAGAGTTGTGCCTGGAGTATACCTCAGGCAATACAGCCATGGTAGGGACTCCAAGCCAACAAGTCCCTCAGCTTTCAGCTGGTTCTCTATAATGGCCATAATGAACCGTGGATATAGTATCCATCGGTTAGCAAAAGGTTTTGAGGCCATATCCTTAAGTTCTAAAAATATTATTTCAGAAAAATTTAAATCCTGTTGCTCAAGGATAGAAAATAATACCTTCTGCCACCTAGTTGACATTTGATCCCAAGAAGAAGTCTTAGGGGCTAGGCAGACATTCACCATATGAAAAATAAGGTGTTCAACGTCATGGAAATGCTTCTTTAGGATGGTAGAAGCACTTAGGTTACCCTGGTATCCATGGTGGGCAAAGGATAGATCAGTGGTGCCCTTTGGATAGCCAGTGGGGAAGGTGGCATCATCCAGTTTTAGGGTTTGGCGAAGGATTGCCGGAGTGATGACCACCTTAAGGTTGTTGACGACCGACTGGAGAGAGAACTCGGCGTCATTCTCTCCAGTGAGGGTGACGTTCGTCCAAAACTAGTTTAAGGATTCGGCGTGGATGGTGGGATTGATGAGAAAGGCCGTTTGGTATGGGGAATCGACCATAAGATCTATAGCATTATCGAACTTGGTCCAGAATGGTGATTTGGTAAGGTAGGCAACACAGTTGTGTCTGGGTTTGAGCTGCATGGTCGCCATGAATGAAGAGAGAGGTTTCAGAGTTTTTGAACGTTAGGTTATGAGAGAATGAAAAACTCTGAAGTTAGGGTTATGTATTTATAATGGGTATGAAACAGCTGAAAGGAAACGACTGAAGGGTTGTGTATTTATAATGAAGGGTTTGGTGTTAGTCATTAGTTGTTTGAAACGACTGATGACATGGTTTTAACCTTCAGAGGTTATAAATGACTGAAATCTTGGTGTTAGTCATCAGTAGGTGGAAACTACTGAAGACATGGTTTTGCTTTCAGACGTTGCAAACAACTGAAAGCTTGGTGTTAGTCATCAGCAGTTGTAAACTACTGAAGACATGGTTTTGCTTTCAGATGTTGTAAACAACTAAAGACTTGTTAATCATCAGTAGTTGAGAGCTACTGAAGATATGGTTTTCATCTTCAGACGTTGTAAACAATTGAAGACTTGTTGTTAGTCATCAGTAGTTGTAAACTACTGAAAACATGGTTTTGCTTTAGTTGTTGTAAACAACTGAGAACTTGGTGTTAGTCATCAGTAGTTGTAAAACTACTGAAGACATGGTTTTGTTCTTCAGTTGTTTGGATATGAAACAGCAGATATTGAAATCAGCTGAAGAGTAAAATTTACTCATCAGCTGTTGTCGTTAATTCAGTTGTTTCATGCTGACCTCAACATTTACTCATCAGACTTTGACTGAATTTCAGATGTTTCATTGGCCTTTAGCTCTTGTGAATATTTATTCTTCAGCTCTTGTGAACATATGAGCATATGTGCATAAGATCGATGAAATAAATTATTCTTCAGAGTTTGTGAACAAATATCGTCTTCAGTACTTGTGTAGAATTACTCATCAGTACTTGTGGACAAAATTTGTTTTTCAGTACTTATTTGGAAAAACTAGACATCAGTAGTTATAACCACATCAGTAGTTGTAACTACATCAGCTGTTTCAACAAATAAAGCACTTCAGTACTTTGAAGTATGTTAGTCTTCAGTAGTTATGAAAAATGCTGAAGACTAAATAACTCATCAGGACTTATATTTGACTTTTGTATATTAATGCTCATCAGTACTTGGCTGATCAGCACTAGTATCAGTCAATTATTCTAGCTGCAGCATACCAAGCCTCAGTACAAGATTTTGAAAAGTTGTACTGTCTAAAGGCTTAGTAAAGATATCTGCAAGCTCATCAGCACTAGGAACAAACTTTGGATCAATCAGACCTTTTTCATAACAATCCCTAATAAAATGATGTCTGATCTCAATATGTTTGGTCCTAGAATGCTGGACTAGATTTTAGCAATACAAAGAGCTGAAGCACTATCCATTAGTAATGGAGTCTTAGTCTCAGTAATGCCATAATCCATAATTGATTCTGAAGCCAGAGTACCTGGGATGTACAACTTGCAGAAGCAATGTACTCAACTTCAGCAGTGGATGTACCAATTGATGTTTGTTTCTTACTCTGCCAAGAAACTAAACAATTGCCTAGGAATTGACATCCTCCAGAAGTTGATTTTCTGGTCACTTTGCATCCTGCATAGTCACTATCAGAGAAAGCAACTAATTTGCAAGAATGCCCAGTGGAATACCAAAGTCCTAGTGATTGAGTACCTTGCAAATATCTAAAGATCCTTTTGACTGCAATCAAATGGGATTCTTTAGGTGCAGCCTGAAATCTAGCACAGACACATGTTGCAAACATAATGTCTGGTCTAGAAGCTGTAAGGTACATCAAGGACCCAATCATACATCTGTAAAGGGTTTCATCAACCGCTTTACCTTTCTGATCAACATCCAGTTGTGTGGTGCTACTCATAGGAGTAGAACAGGGCTTACAGTTTTGTAAATCAAACTTATTCAAAAGATCTTTTGTATATTTGGACTGATGAATGAAGGTTCCATCAGTCCTTTGTTTGATTTGCAAACCCAGAAAGAACTGTAAATCTCCCATGGCACTCATTTCAAACTTCTTTTGCATTAAGTTTGTAAATTCATCACACAACTGTGGATCAGAGGATGCAAAATAATATCATCGACATAAATCTGAACAAGTAGCTTATGCTGTCCCACTTTCTTTATGAATAAAGTTTTATCAATGGAGCCTCTAGTGAAATTATTTTGTAGAAGAAAATTTGATAATGTTTCATACCAGGCTCTAGGAGCTTGTTTCAACCCATAAAGAGCCTTATCAAGCTTATACACCCAATCAGGATGTTTATTGTCCTCAAAGCCTGGTGGTTGACACACATAAACTTCCTCTTTTATTTTACCATATAAAAAAGGCACTTTTGACATCCATTTGAAAAACTTTAAGATTGTGAAAGGTAGCATAAGCTAAGAACAATCTAATTGCCTCCAGTCTGGCTACATGGGCAAAAGTTTCATCATAATCAATACCTTCTTCTTGTGCAAACCCCTGTACAACCAACCTGGCCTTGTTCTTAACAATTTGGCCCTTTTCATCTGTTTTATTCCTAAACACCCATTTAGTGCCTATTGCACACTTACCTTGGGGTAAAGGAACAAGCTCCCACACTTGCTGCTTTTTGAACTGAAGAAGCTCAAGCTGCATTGCTTCAACCCATCCATTGTCTCTTAGTGCAACATGGTAGTTCTTTGGGTCTTACTGACTGATGAAGAGAGCATAGAAGCAGAAATTGGACAATTGACTTCTTGTTGAAACTCCAGCATTGATATCACCAATGATTTGAGACATCGGGTGATCCTTCAGCTCTTGATAAACAATGAGGTCTGTGCAAGTGTTTGTAGGACCTTCAGCAGCAACAGATGGTGATGCAGATTCTTGAAACCATGTTGGAGAAGGCAACTCAAATGAAGTAGAGGATTCAGAAATCTCATCAGCATTTGTTGTGGATGGAACTGCTGAAGTTACAGGAGCATCAGGTTTAGAGGACTCAGGCAGTTGGTCACTAAGCCTGAAAAGGTGAGTACTGGCTACATCATCATCAGTACCACCAGGTAGAGAACTGTTGATAGGAGCAACAGCTGGAGCCTGATAAGGAACATATTGCAGTATGTCCAAATCCAATAACTCCACAGGATTTTGTGGAATCTTGTCCTTTGGAGATTCATTAAACTTCACATGTAAAGTCTCTTCAACTATCTTTGTTCTGTAGTTGAAAACTCTATATGCCTTGTAAGTTGATGAATAACCAACAAATACCCTGCATCCACCTTTGATCCAAACTTCTGGAGTGGATTGCTTGTGTTGAGAATGTAATAGGGACACCCAAATGCTTTAAAGAATGAAATCAAAGGGGCCAAATGATGTAGTACTTCATAAGGAGTCTTCATCAACCTTTGATTCATTAACACTCTATTGTGCACATAGCAAGCTGTGTTGACAGCTTCAGCTCAAAAGGTCAGTGGCAAACCTGAATCAGCCAACATTGACCTTGCAACTTCAATAAGGGTCCTGTTCTTTCTCTCAACCACTCCATTTTGTTCAGGAGTTCTTGGAATGCTGAACTGCCTCTTAGTTCGCTTTGACAAGTAGAAGTCATCAAGTGTATGATTTCTAAATTCTGTGCCATTATCACTCCTCACACACTTGACTGGAAGGGAATACTGCTTTTCCTCATATAACACAAAGTTCATAATAGATTTTGTAGCTTCATCTTTGGAATGCAAGAAGAAAGTCCATACAAATCTGGAGTAATCATCCATAATTACCAGACAGTATTTCTTCTTTGCTATGCTCATCACTCTGACAGGACCAAAAAGATCCATATGCAGTAATTGCAAGCAGGCAGTGGACTTTGGATCTTCTATTGGAGGGAATGAGACTTTATGTTGTTTCCCCTTTAAACAAGCAGTGCAGTTGTCTTTACATTTGAACTCCTTCATAGCAACCCTCTTACTAAACTATGGTGTATCAGCTGGTTCATGTTTTTGAGATTCACATGACCCAGCCTTCTATGCCATAGAGTAGATTCTTGAGGAGAAGCCTTGGAGAATAGGCAAGGATGGCCTTTTAGATCTATTTTCTTGGAAAGATCTAAGGCATATACTCTTCCTGTCCTGTTGGCCTTCAGGAGATTATGATCATTGTTGGAGCATATATAGTCATATATAGTGTGTCCGTCGCTTGACGAATAGTCTAGGCTTAATGTTATACACCTTGTAAACACATGAAACTGGGTCATTCGCAGGAGCATATGCGAATGAGACTCAGTCGTACGACTGAGCCATGCTAATGGACAAGTCGTGCGACTGAGAGATGCGATTGGGGCATTCGTAAGACTGAACCATAAGAATGGTCCAGTCGTACGATTGAACCATACGCATGGTCCAGTCGACGATTCAACAATACGCATGGTCCAGTCGTACGATTAAACCATACGCATGTCCAATCGCACGAATGGGCCCAGTCGCATCTAATATGGGCCTAGGCCTATATATACCAGTTTCAATGTGTAGAAACCTAAGGGTTTTAGAGAGTGTGCCCAGCGCCCAGGCGCTGCCAGATGAGAGGGGAGATCATGCTCGATCTCCCCTTGCCAAAAGTTGTAATTCTTAAGTTGTAACGAGCTTAAAATCGTTATGTTTTATCAATGAAATCATTCGATTCTTGTTCGTACTATTGTTTATCTTTGGTTGTTTATCCTTCCGTCAAGAACACGCTCGGATGTTTACTGATCTAGTGACTTCACAATTGGTATCAGAGCCGGTTACTGCTAGAATGATCTAACAATCATTCTAGCAACCCGAGCTCTTGATTTCTGGATCAAATTTCAGATCTTGATGTTAAACCCACTTCGTGTTCTTCGTGTTTTGTTCAGATCTGGGTACGTGTGGTGTTTCTATGTTAAAATCGAATTCAAAACCACGTTCCTATCACCCTTGCGAATCTGATGATGTCTATTTTGGTTCGAATCATGTAAAATTCGTCAGATTAGGGTTTTTAGCAGCCTTGGCGGCTGCAGATCTGAAATTCTACGTGCATACCCGTTCATGCGACTGGGCCATGCGAATGGACCATTCGTACGACTGGACTATGCGAATGGACCGTTCGTACGACTGGACCATGCTAATGGACCATTCGTGCGACTGGAACAGTCGTGTGTTCAATCGTGCGACTGGACCAGTCGTACGTTCAATCGCCTGAATGAGCCATCTGCATTGACTCATCCGCATTTGTTCCAGACCAAAAAAAAAAAAAGAGAGTCTGGAACAGCTTCTTGCACGAATTCTTCCCTAAACCATTTTTATTAGTCGGGAAACCTTCTGAAAAAGTTTGGTAAAATAAATGTTTTTTTTGGGAAAATTATCGGGTCATGTATTGTTCGTCTTCGGGTCAATAGTGAAGATTTTCTTGGAGAGTTTATGCAAGAGCTGAGGATGAGGAATGGACATTCACCCCTGAGTTTCTTATGTCAAACAAGTTCGATGGATACCCCATTATTCGTTGGACTTCCAGAATCGGTGAATGTTGTTAGAACACGAAAGAGAGAAGAGAAGATGTCAGCTGTCGGTGCTGATTTTTGTGGGGTAGTCAGGAGCATCTGACTATTTATGGGCCAATCAAGTTATATTTATCCGCACAGAGAGGATTCTCATTCTTAGGGGGAATCCATGTATAGAGAAATTGAAGCCACAATCAGAAAGTGATGATGTGAGCAGGTTTCTGATGATGAATCTACGTGCATGCTGATTTGTTTGATATTGTCAGCTGTGGATTGGAACCTTCAACCTTTTGCCCAATACACCGTATGAAGACGTTAGGAGAGCACAACGTTTATATATTGGGATATGCTGAATATGAGGGGGAATTTCTACAGTTGGAAATGTTAAACAGGTTAGACTGTGTGAAGATTGAAGCAATGGAAAACTGGTCATGTCATTATCTGGAAAAATCAGTCATTTGGGGAATCTTACTGCTATGATGGTGTTCTGCAAAGTAAACGAAAGCTATTGTGCCTAATTCATTTTCAGGGATATGTGGTAACCTGACGGATCGGTAATGTTGGCTAATATGGTTGTTCGTTTGATTCTATTGGAAACCAGAGCAAAGATTGACTGAAGATTGTAAGAGGTGTTATCTACTATTCGCAAGCAACGTCTAAGGGGGAATTTGTTGGAGCATATATAGTCATATATAGTGTGTCCGTCGCTTGACGAATAGTCTAGGCTTAATGTTATACACCTTGTAAACACATAAAACTGGGTCATTCGCAGGAGCATATGCGAATGAGACTCAGTCGTACGACTGAGCCATGCTAATGGACAAGTCGTGCGACTGAGAGATGCGATTGGGGCATTCGTAAGACTGAACCATAAGAATGGTCCAGTCGTACGATTGAACCATACGCATGGTCCAGTCGTACGATTCAACCATACGCATGGTCCAGTCGTACGATTGAACCATACGCATGGTCCAATCGCACGAATGGCCCAGTCGCATCTAATATGGGCCGAGGCCTATATATACCAGTTTCAATGTGTAGAAACCTAAGGGTTTTAGAGAGTGTGCCCGGCGCCCAGGCGCTGCCGAATGAGAGGGGAGATCATGCTCGATCTCCCCTTGCCAAAAGTTGTAATTCTTAAGTTGTAACGAGCTTAAAATCGTTATGTTTTTTCAATGAAATCATTCGATTCTTGTTCGTACTATTGTTTATCTTTTGGTTGTTTATCCTTCCGTCAAGAACACGCTCGGATGTTTACCGATCCAGTGACTTCACAATAATTTTTTTTAAGCATAATACCATCTTTGTTACTACAATGCCCTAGCATTCACAAAGCTGAATCAAGCAAATAGACCAACACATATATCTCTGCTTTCCACATTTTCTTCTAAAAGTAAATGATGCCCAATCATTTTCTTCTAAAAGTAAATAGACCAACACATATACCTCGATTCTTGTTTGGAGCACTTCGTTGGCTCAGTCGCATGGCCCAATCGCATGAACGGGTCTGAACGCAGAAAACCAGATCTGCAGCCGCCACAAGGCTGAAAAACACTAATCCGATGATTTGGACGAGACACAGCACAATAATTGTACCACCGGATTCGTTTTTATGATCTGAAGAAGATTCCGAGTCCGCTTTTAACAAATAAACATCACGCGCAATGAGATTTGAGCAAAACAAGATGAACACGAAGTGGGTTTAACGTCAAGATCTGAACTTTGATCCAGAAATCAAGAGCTCGGGTTGCTAGAATGATTGTTAGATCATTCCAGCAGTAACCTAGCTCTGATACCAATTGTGAAGTCACTGGATCGGTAAACATCCGAGCGTGTTCTTGACGGAAGGATAAACAACCAAAAGATAAACAATAGTACGAACAAGAATCGAATGATTTCATTGATAAAACATAATGATTTTAAGCTCGTTACAACTTAAGAATTACAACTTTTGGCAAGGGGAGATCAAGCATGATCTCCCCTCTCATCCGGCAGCGCCTGGGCGCCGGGCACACTCTCTAAAACCCTTAGGTTTCTACACATTGAAACTGGTATATATAGGCCTCGGCCCATATTAGATGCGACTGGGCCCATTCGTGCGATTGGACCATGCGTATGGTTCAATCGTACGACTGGACCATGCGTATGGTTGAATCGTACGACTGGACCATGCGTATGGTTCAATCGTACGACTGGACCATTCTTATGGTTCAGTCTTACGAATGCCCCAATCGCATCTCTCAGTCGCACGACTTGTCCATTAGCATGGCTCAGTCGTACGACTGAGTCTCATTCGCATATGCTCCTGCGAATGACCCGTTTCATGTGTTTACAAGGTGTATAACATTAAGCCTAGACTATTCGTCAAGCGACGGACACACTATATATGACTATATATGCTCCAACAATCATCCAACAACTTGTCAATCAATCTCAGAACATTGGATGACAGAATCCTGCAGTTCTGACTGGTGAAAATAGCAACATGGCCTTTATCACACATTTGACTGACACTCAAGAGGTTGTACTTGAGATTGTCCATATGGTTAACATCATCAAACCTTATTTCCCCATTGGAAACAAAGCCTTTGCCTATGATGTAACCCTTAGCATCATTGCCAAAAGAGATAGACCCCTTCTTTCCTTAAGAGTAGTCATTAAGAAGAGAGCTGCTCCCTGTCATATGCATGGATCGTCCACTGTCTACATACCAGATGCTTCTTTGGCATGCTGAAGAACCCTGCAATCATCACAACAAATTAGTTAGGTTTTAAGACCCAAAACTTTTGGTTTTAGGTCTGTTCTCATCAACAGATGGTAAACTAACTGGTTTGTTATGAATAACAGCCTGAGGTGATAGAGATGGTGTAGAAGAGGAATCCCTTGGCTTGGATTTCCTTTTCTGTGGTTTCAACACAGGAGCATCTAATTGGTTGACTCTCCCCAATAGATGTTGAACCATCATAACAAGTTGTATCTGATTTTGTGATAAAGCTTTCAGCTCATCAGACACATTAGTACTTGAGTTTGATGGATTCCTGTGTTGTACCATCTTCATTTGAGCAACCTCAGCTGTTTCCTGATTAACCCCTTCCTTTTTGGATTTCTTCTTGGACTTTGGGGTTATAGGTTTTGATGTTGCTGGTACAAACTTGGTCTCAAACTCAGTTTTCATTTTATCCATTTTCTTTTTAATGTTCTCATTGTGTTTGAGTTTGGAGCCCTTTTTATACCAACAATCATCAGTAAGATGATTGAATAAGCCACATATTTCACATGGCTTTTTCTTCATCTTAAATTGATCATCTGCTGAAGAAGATGAAACTACTGAAGACTTGTTCTTCAGCAGTTTGCTATCAGTACTTGCAGTTTTCTTCCTTGAAGTACTTGCTTTACTGATATCTTCTTCAGTAGTTTTCCCACCCTTTCTACTTGCAGTTTTCTTCCCTTTAGTCCTTGCAGTAGTTTGGGTTTGTTCTTCAGGTGTTATAACTTGCTCTTCAGTACTTTCAATACCTTGAGAGATAACACCTGAAGTGATCTTTTTGATCATGTGAGTGTCAGCATTTGAACCATCAATATCAGCTAATTGGTTCTGTGAGGAATTAATGCTGACTTCAACCTCTGATGATGCTGTATCAGATAGTAAATCACATGATGAAAAGGATTGGTTATTGCTTTCTCCATCAGATTCTACTTCTGCTCTGGGAGTAAAATCTGTAGGAGGAGCAGTGTGATTATAACCAATGCCAAACTTCACATTGGAAGCTGATTGCTTGCTAAGAAGCATTTCAAAACCCTTGCAGGATTGTACCCAGCGATCACAATCTACATAGGTAGATGCAAGTGTTTCCTTGAGGTCTCTATACTTCTCTAGAAGTACCTCTTCCCTGGCCTTATCATCAGTGATTTGGCATTTAAGTTTATAAATCTCATCATTCTTATCATTAAGCATAGACTCAAATTCAGCTTTTCTTTTGGAAATTGTTTGCTCTAGCTCAAGGTTTTTGTTAATTAAAGCTATGTTTGCTTCTCTAATAGATGCAAATGTGGCTATGCATGATTCAGAACATAACTTGGCTTTGGCCTCAGAGGATGCCTGTGATACCTGTGATATGGAGGCATTGGAAGATGAGCTATCAGCAGACTCCAGGGCCATGAGAGCAAGGTTTCTAAAAGGATTATCACCACCATGTTGACCAGCACCAGGAAACAGTTGTTCATGTCCAGACATATCATCTGGTAAACTGCTCCAGTCAACAACTCCTGGGGTGAAAAAGCTATGTTGTTGAGGTTGAGATTGTTAATGAGATTGGGATGGTTGAGGCATAGGAAGAGCATGTGGTTGTTGAGCAATGGGTGCTTGAGCTTGACTAGTTTGTGGCATGTAGAAGCAGGGGTAAGGATATGGCATAGGACTTTGAGGAACAAAGTATGCAGGTGATGACTGAGCTTGTGATGGATGACCAGAACTGGTGGAATGTTGCCCTTTGTTTTGTGAGCTATTGCTTGGGAAGGTCATAAAGGGTGCAGATGAGTTAGATCCAGATGATCTACACTCTCTAGCAAAGTGTCCAAGCCTGTGGCACTTGTGACACCTCAACTTGCTCTTGTCAAAACCAACTTTGGTTTTGCCAGAGAGTCCAGGGAATTTCCTACCAGTTCTTTGTAGAACTTTTGAGATCTGATATTGATCATTGCCATTTGGCTCAAAATATCCATCTCTTCCAGATCATCATCTGGAATGCCCTTCAGATCCTCCATCAGAAAACACAAGTTATCACTACTACCACCTGAACTACCATCACACCAACAAAAGTATGTTCAGTGTTAGTAGAGAAATCAATATGCTCATCATAGGCACTCTATGATGCAGCATATTCTGACTCCTGAACTATCAGTGCAGTATTGCCTGATACAAAGTCATCCGTGAGCTTACCAGATGATGACAACTTCCTTTTCTGTTCTACCTCTCTCTCAAATGTAAGCAGTTTCCTATGAAGTTGGGTGAGAGATAGAGTGCTCAGATTTGCACTAGAGCATAGGACAATAGTGTATGTGTCCCATCTCTCAGGTAGGGATCTGAGGAATCGGTTGTTCATCTGGCTGTTTGAATACTCTTGTTTAACCATTTTCAGCTCATAAATCAAACGTGAGAATCGCTCAAACTGTTGAGTCAGAGTCTCACCCTTCCTATGAGAGAATGTCTCATATTGTTGGGCGAGGATTTCCCTAGTGTTTGCTAAGAACTCATCAGTTCCTCTGAATTGTTCCTTCAGAGCAACCCAGAGATCATGAGCAGTTTCATGATGTAGAAGCCCCGAATAGATTTCATTAGGCAGTGCCATGGCCAGAATTCCATGGGCTTTAGCATCAATTTCGAACAGCTTTAGATCTTCATCCGAATATTGATTAGGTTTCTTCGGAACCTTCTCATTTGATTCAGGAACGCCCACCATAGACTTGTATGGTCCATGCACCACTGATTTCTAACAACCAGCACTGTTGATAGACAGATGATGGAGCATACGTCGTTGCCATATGTTATACTCACTCCTAACAAGCATCAGAGGCTTTGTTGAGGAGCCAGTATTGTGAGGATCAATTGTTGGTGTCGCCATTTTAAAATTCAGACAAATTCAAGTTAAACAAAACAAATATAGCTCAAAACCACTTAGAACCTCAAATTGAATGGCCAGAAGCAACAGAAACTCAATCTCTATAACCGATTCTTGCAAATTTGCTAATTCGATCAAACGTAGATAGCAAAAGAGCAGTTTCAATGATCAATTGTTAAATCGATCAATGATTAACCAGCTCTGATACCATTTGAAAGGATCTCAGCATCTAGTTTGATCAATTAGATTAGATTTGCAGTGGAATTAGCACACGAATTAACAAATTCAAACAAGAACATAAGAGATTTATCAATGAAACAGTACAGTTATAGAATAAGAGAGAGTTTCTGCTAAAAGATATATTTCATTCAATATATGCTTCGGCAACGTTTACAATTAGGTCATCTTTCCTTTTATAGGGAAATATGACGTCAGCTGATGTCACTTGACAGTGACATCTAACTGTTATTTAACAAACTACTGAAAGTTAACACAACTACTGAAGATGTCAAACAGCTGACATCTTCTTACAAAAGACAAGTGTTAACTATCTTTACAACTACTGAAAAGAAACTACTGAACTATAACTACTGAAACTACAACGACTGAAGAACATGCTCTTCAGTCGTTTTACAAGTACTGAAATACAAAAGAAAACTACTGAAAAGAAAAGACTAAAAGGAAACCATCACAACAACTGAAGAATACTTCTTCAGCTGTTGTGACAAACTCTGAAGGCTTCAGTACTTGGACTTCAGACTTGAACTTCAGTTGTTGTCATCAGCTGATGTCTTCAGTTGTTTACATCAGCTGATGTCTTCAGTCTTTGTACTTCAGCTGATAGACTTTAGTACTTTAGTCTTCAGCTGTTGATCTTCAGACTTTGGTCTTCAGCTATTGATCTTCAGACTTTGGTCTTCAGCTATTGATCTTCAGACTTTGGTCTTCAGCTGTTGATCTTCAGACTTTGGTCTTCAGCTGATGAAGGCTTCAGTACTTTAGTCATCGGCTGTTAATCTTCAGACTTTGTCAAACAGCTGATGATGTCTTCAGCAGTTGTTGTGATGACTTGTGGGACTTAAAGGTTTTTCTGATCTGGCTCATTGGTTCTTTTGGTCCAACACATGCTAATGGTTCAGTCGTACGAATGGATACTAAAAACCTATAAGTACCACATAATTCATGGAAAAACATAACAGTTCGAATACTTTCATACCCTAGCCATCCAGAATGTCCTAAGTCACCTATCCAAGTTCATAGTTCGTTCCTGATCGATTCCAACTCCTTCTTAACGTTTGTTTCATCGTTAGATCAATCAGGTTGTTCGTTCTCACTGATTGGATCACCAATCAAATAGAATTCCACGCTATTTGATCTGGTCTCACGCAGAATCCGTTAGTACTCCGAACGAAAACGGTCCTAACAAGTGGTATCAGAGCCTAGGCTCGTGATTTTGCGTGGATTCAATTGGTTTTGGTGTTAAATCAAAGTTTCATTCAAAAGATACACTTTTTGGCTTCAAAACTTGTTTTTGACGAGTCTCTGTGTTAAAGTTTCGACCTTTTACCATACGGCAGATAAGGGTTTGTAAAAATTCATATTTTTGTGTCGAAGTGTTCAAAAATTCGATTTTTTCCCGCAACAGCAGCCTTAGTCGTATGATTAGCTTAATCACACGACTAAATCCCATTCGTATAGTTCAATCGCACGATTGAATTCATTCGCACAGTTCATTCGCACAGTTCATTCAGACTGTGAAGTCGCTGGATCGGTTGACATCCGAGCGTGTTCTTGACGGAAGGAGAAAAACCAAAAGACAAACAATAGAATGAACCATAATCGAATGATTTCATTGATAAAACCGAATGATTACAAGCTCGCTAAACAGAAGAATCATGAATTTTGGCAAGGGAGATCGAGCATGATCTCCCTCTCATCCGGCAGCCCCTGGGCGCCTGGCACCCTCTCAAAACCTTTTCTTTCTACACAATGAAACTGGTATTTATAGGCCTCAACCCATATCAGATGCAACTGGGCCCATTCGTACGATAGGACCATGCGTATGGTTCATTTGTACGAATGGTCCAAAAGCATCTCTCAGTCGCACGATTGGTCCATTAACATGGCTCAGTTATACGACTGAGTCCCATTCGCATATGCTCCTGCGAATGACTCAGTTTCACATGTTTACAACATATCAGGTGTATTACATTAAGCCTAGACTATTCGTCCAATGACGTACATACTATATATGACAATATATGCTCCAACACACACGATTGAATTCATTCACACAGTTCATTCGCATGATTTTCTCGGAAATGTCACTGTGGAAGTTGCTAAAGAGCACATGGATCTTCTAGCTGCTGTTGTTCAATCTTTTGATGGATTAGTCGCTGGTAAGATTGGAAACTGTCATCTTGCTGACGAGGACTACGAGCAAGTTGATGAAACTGAGTTGGAGCGCATGGGCATCATGTGGGCCTTAGCCAGTGCTGTTAGACGGGCTAAGAAATTTGTAAAGAAGACGGGGCAGAACTTGGTTGCTACTAAGGATACTACTTTTGGGTTTGATAAAACCAAGGTCACATGCTTCAACTCTGGAGAAAAGGGGCACTTCAAACGTGAGTGCATAAAGCCAAAGAAGACTAGGAATGGAAATCCCTTTCCTACATTCAACCGTCAAGATAAAGAGAAGGCTGGAGCATCATCAAGTAAAGAATCTAAGGCTTTGGTTGTTCAGGGAGATGAAGGATAAGACTGGTCCTTCCGATTTGTATCTGAGGGAGAATCAAATGTTGCATTAGTTGATACCTTCGATGATGGATCTGCAAGTGAAGGAGACATCACAGCTGAGCATGCACATTCAGATATCGAAGAAGCTAAGGATGTCGTTGATCATCTAGTTGAAGAGGAAGTAAGTGCTGCAAACTCAGAATCTCCAGTTACTGAAGTGTCTGACACTGCATTGATGGCTGATTCGTCTGGTTCTACACAGGTATACTCTAAAGACGAATTATTTGAGAAACATGCTTGTGCTGGATGTAATAAATTTAGAGAAAGCATTGATCTAAAGTTTGCTAGGTTATTAGAACACAATAATAATCTAGTAAATGATTTACAACTCTGCATTGAAGCAAATCATGTTTTAAAACAAAATGAGTGCAGCTTCAAAGAAAAGTTAGAACTTTTAGGAAAACAACTAAGGGAAATCGAGGTTGTTGCCTTAAATCAATCAAATGATATTAAGTTCTACGTAACCACTTTGGAAGAAACTAAAAAGGAAAAAACAGTTTTGCAAGTTGAAGTTAAATCATTAAAACAAAAACTGCACAGTTTAGCAAGTTCCTCTCACATAGTTCAAAATTTAGTGAAAGAACGAAATGGCGGGGAAGGACTGTATAAGGTAGTACCACCACCACATGCAATCCTTTTAAATACTAAATGTAGACCAATCAATAATAATCCAGTAAAGGATTATGTGGTGTCTACTCCTCTGGTCAGTGATCCAGATTCTACAGGTAAAACTGTGCAGTCTGTCACTGAAAAGAAGACTACTACTTTGATATCTAATGATAAGATGCCTATTGAGAATTTGGATAAAAAAATTAAAAATGTTAACTTAGGGTCAGGTTCACAAACGTCTATTTCAGAACCTAAACAGTCTAAATCAATGAACCCTAAACGTGTAAATCATCAAAATCCTAATAAAATGAAAGAAAGATGTGTCCTCATCCTCTGAAGGTCAGTGGGTTGAGTTCATGATGTGTGACACCTCTGGGACACCCAAGCCAGTTAAGGCTTGGGTCCCAAACTTGAACTAATCATTTTCTTTGTATGTGCAGGGTGTCCGCTACAGCGCTATCACTAATGCCTGGATTATTGATAGTGGGGCTTCCAGGCACATGACCGGGAATTCGTCCCTCCTTTTCAACGTCAAGAAAATTAAAGGGGGACACGTATCATTCGCTGGGAATAAAGGAGGTTACATCACCGCACAAGGCGAAGTGGGAAACGAGAAAGTGAAGTTTGACAAGGTCAACTATGTTCAGCAATTACAAAACAACTTGCTTTCTGTCTCCTAAATTTGTGATAAGGTATTTAAGGTTGTGTTTGACAACAAGAAGTGCTACATATTGAAGAAGGAGTATGTCATCCCGGAGGAGCAAGTTCTAATGTCGGCTTCAAGATATAACGACCTGTATGTCTTGGACCTATCCAAAGCCTCCACAACTGAGTCTACTGCTAAGTGCTTCTTGTCAAAAACAACAGAAAGAGATTCAGTTTCCTGGCACAGGAGAATGGGACACATCAATCCCAAGAAGATGAATCATTTGGTTCAGAATGTTCTGGTGGATGGAGTTACTGTCAAGAACTTCCGGCTTCCAGACTTCTTCATAGCATGCAAGAAAGGGAAATAGACAAAGAAGTCTCACAAGTCAAAGAAAGTTAATTCTATCAACATTCCTCTCGAGCTTCTACACATGGATCTGTTTGGCCCAGTCAGCACAAAGAGCATAGCTGGGGATTGGTACTGCTTTGTGGTGACGGATGATTACTCAAGATTCTCTTGGGTGATGTTTCTGAAAGCTAAATCAGAGACATTTGAATCATTCAAACATCTTGTTACCACATTGGAGTCACTCTACAAGCTGAAAGTTAGGAAAATACGTTCAGACAACGGGACAGAATTCAAGAATCAGTGGATGGTGGCATTCTGTCATGAGAAAGGGATTGTTCATCAATTCTCTTCTGCCTACACTCCATAGATGAATGGCGTTGCTGAACGGAAGAATAGGAGCTTGATAGAAACAGCAAGGACAAAGCTAGCTGACACAAAATTGCCAGTTCAATTCTAGAACGAGGCAGTGGCTAATGCATGTTACATTCTAAATCGGGTTTTGTAGTCAATTGTCATGGAAAAAGCTGTTATGAGTTGCTCCAACAATGTAAACCCAACTTAGAGTATCTGGAACCATTTGGCGCACCCTGCATGCTGCTAAAGAAAAATCAGACTGGGAAGTTCTGTGAGAAGGCAGAAGAAGGTATCTTCCTTGGATACAGTATACCAGACAAAAGGGTTTACAGTAACTCTACTGGTCAGGTAGAAGTGTGGTGCAACGTTGATGTACAAAGATACACCACCCCCTCAACTGGTCAGGAAGTTATGTGAGAAGGCAGAAGAAGGTATATTCCTTCAATATACCTCCTTCCCATTCTGATGATGAGTTAGCTGCTCAAATGATGTACGATGTTCTGAACACTCCTACACGAGACTCGACATCATCGGTGTCATTAGAAGATACTTCTAGCCCTTCAGGGGGAGAGCTTGAGGTAAGTGATTCTTCCTCCGATGATGAGGATGTTGAATCTAAGAGTGAAAATTAGGAGGAGCAGGTTCCCACCACTAAAAGTACACCAGCATCTGATCTTGATGCGACTGGAACTTCTGAACCCCATACTTCAACAGCCACAGAAACTGAACCTGGGATTCAGAATCTGGATAATGAAGTAGCAGTACCCACCACTCCCAGAACTCGAGTTAATGTGCATCATCCCCTGGACAACATCATCGGGGATATTCTATTAGGAGTTCAGACAAGAAATCAACTATACTCAACTGATTATGCTGCCGTTATTGAAAAGGGATATCTACACGATGGTGCTTATCGATGTTTCGTGTCTCAACTTGAGCCAAAGTATGTAAGCGAGGCTTTAAAAGATGAGGCATGGGTAAGTGCTATGTAAGAAGAACTCGTTCAGTTCAAGAAGTTAGAAGTCTGGACTCTTGTAGACAGACCAAAAGGTGCAAAGGTGATTGGCACTAAGTGGGTTCTTCGGTGTAAGAAGGATGACCAAGGGGTCATAATCAGAAACAAGGCTAGGCTTGTAGTTCAAGGGTTCAGACAAGTCAAAGGAGTTGACTACAATGAAGTGTTTGCACCTGTGGCAATGATGGAAGCAATTAGAATCTTCCTAGCCTATGCATCCTTTATGCAGATTAAAGTTAATCAACTGAATGTGAAAAGTGCATTCCTTCATGGTGAGATCCATGAAACAGTGTACGTCAGTAACCCGAAGGATTCAAGGATCCTTATCATCGGGATAGAGCTTATAAACTAGACAAGGCCTTATACGTGCTCCATCAAGCCTGGTATGAGAAATCTCCACTCATCTGCTGAAACATGGATTTTGCAGAGGTGTAATTGACTGCACGTTGTTCATTAAGGAAAAGGATGGTGATTTACTACTGGTGCAGATATACGTTGATGACATAATCTTCGGTTCCAAGAACGAAGCATTATGTAAAGAATTCGAATCTGTGATGAAAGCTGAGTTTGAAATGAGTGCCATGGGAGAGATGAAGTTCTTTCTCGGTTTACAAGTAGATCAGACACCAAATGTTATCTTCTTGCATCAGACCAAATATGTTAGAGATATCCTGAGTCGGTTTGACATGGAGAATGCAATGGTTGTAGGTACTCCACTTGCCAAGAACCATGATGTAGCACCCGATGAAAATGGTGATCTGGTTGATGCCACTATGTATCAAGAAATGATCGGATCTCTCATGCACCTCACAGCTTCTCGTCCTGATATTATGTACGCCACGTGTCTCTGTTCCATATATCAGGTAAAACCTAAAGTGAATCATTTAATTGGGGTAAAAAGGATATTTCGTTATCTGAAGGGTACTCCAACACTTGGGTTGTGGTATCCTCATGATGATGACTTTGAGCTTACAGCATATAGTGAATCAGATTACGGTGGTTGCAAGATGAATTATAAGTCAACATGTGCGGGATATCAGTTCTTTGGAAGATGATTAGTCACCTGGCAGTGTAAGAAGCAGACGTCTGTTGCTCTATCAACATGTGAAGCTGAATACGTTACTGCGGCAAGTTGCTGTTAACAAATCATCTGGATTCAACAACAAATGAGAGACTACGGTTTGCAATTTTCTAACACCCCTATTTTTGTTGATAATTCTGCTGCTATTGCTGTCACTAAAAATCCGGTCCAACACCCCAAAACTAAACACATCGGTATTAAATATCACTTCATACGTGACTGTTTTGAAAACAATTAATCGATGTCGTTAAAATAAACACGGATTTCCAAAACGCCGACCTCTACACAAAAGCTTTTGATAAACCTCGATTTCAGTATCTATTAGAGGTCAATGGCGTTAAAAAGAAAGATGATGTGATTCCAGATGAATCAAGCTCATAGTCCGACTCTATGTTTTATTTTTTATTTTTTATTTTTTATTTTTCTTTATTTTCTTTATTTTTTCTGTCTTTAAAATTCAAAAAACACAAAAAGATATTCGATTTTAGAATTTTAGGAGGAGAATAGTTTTAGTTTCAGTAGTTAGTATTTAATTACTTAAAATGAAAAAAAAACAAAAAACGAGGGCGGGCAGATAAGTTGAAAAGCAAAGAAATCACATTTGTGAAATCGATTCAACTTAATGGAAAATGATAGTACATAGACATCGAATTGTTTGGGACACCAAAAGATTTAAAATGTTCTAAAATGCTATATTCAAAGTTATAGAAACTTATAAGTCTAAGAAGTCACAGCCTAATGAGTGGAAATATGATAGTAAGCTAGTCTGCTACTATGGTTACATAGAGAAAGTAGATCAAGGGTTGCTAGTCCATTATATGATGTGTCAGTAGATTCAACACAATAGACAAGTAGACTTCATTAGTGAACAAATTTAAAACTAAACCATTCAACAAGCTGCGGGTTTCCATCTTATCTCTGGTTAATACAATCAACGTATTTCCAATAAGGGGTGAAGAGCAAAATAAACGTCACAAATGTGTGCGGACGATCATAAAAATGAGCAAAATGAAAAAAATGTGAAACACAATCAAGCTAATGATAATTGTCGTTAGTGCATGATATGTATAATAAAATTGCTCTAACAAGAAGATAGGTTGTGTGCCTCTCTGCTGTGCGATGGCACTGACCTGAGGATAAGCACAATCTAAATATTCTAGAATTCATTGTTGTTTGCGCCTCTCTGCTGTGCGATGGCACTGACCTAAGACTTGGCATCTCTTTGAAAGCTCTTAGAATAGTTTCTTCTTGTCAAAACCCGTAGACCGCTTAAAAATCTCTTGAGGAAAGTTGATTACCATATAAGTGTGGGATCCATAAATACTTGTTGAAATAATAAACCTAAATAATCACCAATGTATGCCAAAAATCTATGTATGGATTTAGGTGGACAGATATACTGACAATCATCATAGCAGCATTCCCCAATGGTCAAAATCAATGTGTAATACATAACAGCGCTAGCATGATTTTCTGTTACTGCTCTTGACTCTTAGATGAATAAGATTTTGTGATTGGTACATATAAATTTCTTTGTATTTACATAAATACAAAAGGTCCCAAATAATTATGTTTATTCCTGTATGATTCCATAAGAATCTTTCTAGACAAGATGAGTATGCTTGAAACTGTTCTGCTAAGGGGGAGAACTCGTTTAAGGAAAGTTAAAATATTTTCAACCCACCTCACATGAAAAATACAAAAATATTGTCTTAATTAATTTTGTTTTAAGTTTTTCTTAGTTTTAGTTATGTCTGTATCGAGTCGTCGTCGGACTATGTAACAAGAGGAAATCTGTGAATGTCACAAATTGAACCTAACGTTAATCTGATAAAAGCCTGTTTCTGGAATGTTAAAAGGATCCCGTCTGAGGTGATCACAAGGTCTTAAAGTTAAAAGGATCACGTCTGAGGTGATCAAATGGTTTTCAAGTAAAAGGATCATGTCTGAGGTGATCAAACAGTTTTGATTAAAAGGATCACGTCTGAGGTGATTAAAAGTTTTTAGTTAAAATGATCACGTTTGAGGTGATCAAACAGTTTTGATTAAAAGAATCACGTCTGAGGTGATCAAAAGTTTTCAGTTAAAAGGATTATGTCTGAGATGATCAATGGTTATAATGTCATAAATAAAATTCAAGTTTTTGAAAGGTTGGGAAAAGTGATGTCAAACTCACAAGAATGAGCCAATCGCATGATTGGATCATAAGTATGGACCGATCACACGATTGGACCATAAGTATGAACCAATCGCACGAATGGACCATGAGTATGAGCCAATCACACGATTGGACCATGAGTATGGGGCAAAGTATACGATTGGATCATAAGTATGAACCAATCGTACGACTGGCTGAAGAAGTTTAAGTCAGTCGTACGACTGAACCTCAGTCGCACGAATGAATCATGCGTGTAGGTCCAGTCGCACGACTGAAACACAGATTAGTATAAAAGGGGCTCAGTCGGTCGTAAACCCTACTTGACTTCAAAAAAACTCTCAAAACCACCGAACTACCCAGCCACTCTGTTCAAATTTTCTTATTGTGATTACCACTCCGATAGAGTTACTGACTGATTATTTCTCATCTATAGGTACTATGAGACTGAAATTGTGACTAATAAGGAGACTAATTGAACCAAACAGTCCGAAATTGTCAAAACAAGAACCTTAACTGAAAACCCTAAAATAAAACACTTTAATGTACATAAACATGTATTTAAAAGACATTAAGTGTTATATCGAGTCCCTGCGAACCAAATGAATCCAAACTCGAAGTGTAATTGAACGTTTTGACAAAGATTCAAAATTTTGGACTCGAAAAATGCTCATGTGAAAGGACATGCTGATGAACTTCAATCGCACGATTAGGCCAGTCGCATGATTCAATCGCACGATTGAATCAATCGGTGACTTAGTCACACGACTGACTCAACCGCATGTCATGACAAACGACTAAGTCTAGTCGGGGACTCAATCGCACGACTGAGCTCAGTCGTATGGTTCAATCGTACGATTGAATCAGTTAGACACATCCTGTTCAAATTAAATTGTTCTTTCTTATGAACGGATCTAACATATCTGTTTTGTGTGTTGCAGCAACAAGGCTGAAAGATGGACGATGAGCACAAAGCACAATATATGTGCTCATTTAGACCCTACATCCCGGAATGCTTTAGAGTTCACCTGGGTCATTGCTTTTCTCCATCAATCGAGGATCTACCGTGCCATTTCGACTCCTTGCACACCGTATAGGTCCATACAACAGGCATTCTGGGAGAATGTTGTAGTCGATCGATCTGCTGAGCCATACCGTACTTGGTCAAGACATAGACATTGGGGAAGACGACTTACGGAGAGTCTTGGACTTGGGGAGGACGGAGCCTACCCAACCAAGCTACATCCCCTGACTGTTCGGTGATGCTTCTTAAGGATCAAGTACGCCGACGACATCAATGCCGATGTGCTAAACAAGAGCAACATGTGCCCACAGTTTAAGGACCTGGGACATGTGATCCTTAGGTGCATTGCCTCCCGGTGTGGAGGATTTGATGAGATGTCCGACCAAATCCAGAATGCATACGTTGCACTGGTACTGAACCACCCGTTCAGTTTCTCTCAGATGTTCTTCACGTACCTGATGGAGAACATCGAGGCGAAGGGTAAGGAAGGCTTCTGTATGTACCTGAGGTTTATTCAGATGATCATTGATCAGAAGCTTCCTCACTTACCCAAGGAGAAGGATGATGCAGTGTCCCTGGAGGTTATGGATGAAACCACATTAGGACGGATGAAGGTGTACCGGGGGAAGCAGTGAAGCCCCCGGTTAGGAGACTTTTCGGTCATTTGGCCAACGAGGACTACGTGGCGCCAGCTCGAAAGTAGTGGCGTCATGATGACAGTGATTCGGATGTTGAGCCCATTGTGGTTCAGGATGATGAAGACGACAATGATGATGACCAAGATGATGGTCAGAGTGGTGGAGGCGCTGGCTCTAGTCATCCACAAGCCACCGACACTTCTACTACGTCTCCACCACCTCCACAGAGTAGTTCATCAGCTCCCGATGGATCTGAGCAGGCTGCCATCCATCGGGACTTCCTGGTAGATGAAGATGAGGATGAGTCGGATGATAAGCCCTAACGAGGAGAGTCGGTAGCCGAGTTATGGCTACCGAGAAGAGGAAAGAGGTGGCTGGGGGATGCCAAGCTGGTTCTGAGGGTGGTGATGCTGATGTCACAGATCCCACGTACACGCCCGATTAGCTGATCAGCCCAGGGGGAGCCCCAATCGCCAAGGGCTCCAGGAGGATGAGGCTATCCCAGCCCTATGGGAAGAAGGGCAAGAGGCAAAGGATTGTGCTGATTACTTCTTCCACCACCACAGCTACTGCCACTACCACTGTTCCTCACCCTACCACCACCACTGCTCCTCACCCTACCACCACTCCTACCACCACTACAGCCACTACTACTCCCACCACCACTCAAACATCCACATCCACCTCAACCACCCATACATCAATTCCACCACAACCTACTCACATACCCACTCCCATCTATACCACATCCACTACCACACCTACTATACCCCAACCTGGCACTTCCACCTCATTCCCACTTCCACAGGGATCTTCTCTACCCACTGTTGGGTTAGAGGAGCAATTAGCTAGCCTCATAAGACTGGTGCTCAAGCTTCTACCGACAGATGATATGAGAGCTCACCAGATGAGTCAGTTGATGGTGGTTAACACCGCTCAGGGAAAGTAGATAGCCCAGTTGACTGAGAAGAACACAGCTTACGAGAGAGCGTTATCTCGAGATCACCAGGCCCTGACTATCCAAAATGATCTACTGATGGCATCTGTTAAGAGCATCAAGGAAATGGAGAAGAAGAACAAGAATAAGATGCTGAGGTTGAAGGGAACCAAAAGTGAGCCCTTGAAGATTAAGGGTGATGGTGTTGATGGTGGAGATGATGATGATGATGATTCTTCTGATGATGAATCAGATGAAGATGATGAGGAGGATGAAGCAGGTGGTAGTGGAAAGGGCAAAGACTGTGTTGATGACGACGAGGATGATCAAGAAGGTGATACATCTGCATCAGCCTCAAATGCATCTACTCAGGAGAGGCGCACAAAGCAAATCAAGATCAGAGACCCTCCTCCTCAGCTCCTCAAGCTGAAGAGACGCCCAATCAAGGCAAAAGTAATGATTAGATGTTTATGTATTTAAAACTTTTGTACTTGAATTATGTATTACATTAATGTAATTAATGATTATTACTGTTTAAATGTCTTGATTAATGAATTATGTTTTATGTGTTGAATGTTTAATCAAATTGTGAATCCAAGGATCTCAATTCCAGAATTATCAGTATTAAAATAACGATAAGTTAATGAATGAAGAATAGTCATTAACTGTTGTTTAATTGGTTTTTAATTGATAATTAATATCAAATATTGAATTTAATTTTTATGAACACAATTATGAAAACACAGTAAATAAGCACACAATAATTAATTCAAATGTATTTCATTAATATTGAATAATGATTACAAAAGAATAATTATGAATGCTATGAACAATGAATCTTGAATCGTATTGTTGTTGTTGTTGATTTGACGGTGGCTAGGGTTGAAAGGTGATGTGATATTCGACAGTCGTAATATTTCTTATCATGTTTTGTTGATGTGAAACCTAGGACTCATATTTATAGGCACTTTGAGTCAGTTAAGGAAACACCGGATCTCTTGGGATTTGAAATTGATGTTGACTTGTTGACTAGTTGAATTTGACAAATTCATACAAGTGTCTTCGTCTTCCGTAGGAAACTTGTCTTCCGTAGGAACTCTTGTTCTTCCGTAGGAAACTTGTACTTCCGCAGTAGTTCTTCACTTTATCTTGAGATTGTGGATACCAACGTTCATTCATGGAAGTCTTGTAAGAATTATATCTACGGATTAACAAAATTGTTCATCCGTAGATGTTTCTTACACTTAGCCAATTACAGGAACCAAGTATATTATTTTTGCCTGTCATCATACAATAAGCAACACATATATATATGGGTTAACCTATATACTCAATGCATATATATATATATACACATACTCATAATCAGTTACAATCATTTATTACAAGAATTGATTTAACTTCTAAGCCTATACAAATTGATCTAGACTTATTTTCTATAGATTTAACAATACTCCCCCTTAGGCTTAGATACTTGTAATCATTCCTTCAAAACTGAAAGCTCCTTGACTCTAGCAATCATCTTGTTGTAAAAGTAAGACACAGCAGTCTTCTGATCATCATATTTGTAGTTGATCTTCATCTTGCTAAGCTTCTTCAGAGTTTCAAAACTAAGTCCCAGAACATCTTCTTCAGTGGTGAGTCTGATGAGGAGGAAGAGTCTGAGGAGGAGCCACTGACTCGGACGGTGGGCAGCCGGGTGGTTGCCACCGAGAGAGGGATTAGGACGGTTGGTGGACGTCCGGGCGGGTCTGGGGAGACTACTTCAGATCCATCATACACCCCAGACCAGCCCAGCAGGCAAGGGGAAGCCTCCGGGTCCAGGGGGACTCGGAGGAAGAGGATGGCTCAGCCACATGAGCTGAAGCCAAAGAGACGGAGGATCACGCTGATTACTACCTCTACCACCACTTCCACCACTACACCACCTACCACCACTACACCACCTACCACCACTACACCACCTACCACCACTACACCACCTACCACCACTACACCACCTACCACCACTACACCACCTACCACCACTACACCCATTCATACTCCACCACCCATACTCACCTCAGCCACTGCTACCACCGCTAGCCACCAAGCTGGCCCTTCCACATTCCCCACCGAATCATCCCTCCCTCCTATTGGAGTGGAGGAACAGCTTGCAGCACTCAATAGGATGGTGCTGAAGCTGCTAGCAGCTAATGAGGAGAAGTCTGCTAAGCTACGTCAGCTGGAGGAGCTCAATGCTTTTCAAGCTCAGCAGATTTCTCAGCAGGCTGAGCAGATCGCCCAACTCCATGAGCACAAAGAGGAATCGGTTAAGAGATTGGAGGAGTTAGAGGCTGCTAACAAGAAGATCATGCTCAAGCTTAAAGGATCACAAGATGATCCTCTGAAGATCGGGGAAGGAGATGATGATGGTGATGATGATGAGGATGATGATGAAGAGGATGACAGTGATGATGATGTGGAGGGTGATGGTGAAGCAAGCGGTAGGCAGGATGACGATGATGACGATAAAGGAGATGCATCAACATCTACCTCTTCTCCTGGTCAAGAGCAAAGGACAAAGAAGAAACAAGACCAAGGAGCCTCATCGTCTGCCCCGCCTACCTCACCATCAGCTGAAGACACAGAGAGGATTCAAGAAAAAAGTAAAGATTAGATGTTTTACTTTGTTCAGCTTTTGTACTTGAAATCATCATTTGATGTTATGAAATTATTGTATATATTTATTATTTAGTGTTTGATTATCTTGATTACATACTAACTATTGCTGCGTTACATGTTTAAATCAAGCAGATGTAGCATTTCAGCAAGATGAGTACGATGTTGCTCCCTTACAGCAGATCAAGTCTCAACTGACTATGATACTTGATCTGCAAGGGATCATCAGGAGGTCCATGAGTTATACTTCTGAAGAAGGAGAAATAATTCACGACCTCACTGATGAGCAACTTGCAGAAATGTTCCAGCTGAATCCAGATGAGATAGTGAAGGATGCTCCTACCTTTGATATGGATAGTGATGAGGAGCTGAACGATATAGACGATGAGATAGAGGACGTCACGGCTCAGCATTATCCACAGTATACTGACCGAGAGGGAAATGTGTTTCCTGATTTGGGTAGTACTCTCGGCAGCGATACTTTGGGGAAGCTGAGTCACAAGGAAAAGGAAGCAGAAGCATCTATAAGCCAAGCCCCAGCCTCGGATGCCGATGTAGATATCAGAAAGGCTAAATGGGCGGCTTGTTTCTCAGAGATCCGAGCCCAGCGCGCTGCAGCTAAGCCAAGTACCTACACCAAGATCTACAAAGTGAAGAAGCATCAGAAGGTGTCAGGGAAGATTATATCATGGGCTTATTTTGAGGATCTCAATGTTTACGCATTAAAGAGGGAGAGGGGAATCGAGTACTTTAGATTCCCACACGATCTAAAGACTCTCCCTGGTTTTGAGCTCAACCAGCTGGCACGACTGAAGCTGCTGTATGCTGACATGAAGAAAATGTCAGGTTGGTTTGAGGCTGCGCTGAAACGAGAGTATCTTACCAGATGGGTGAACTTCAAACCTCAACAGGCTACGAGGTACATCAGAATATCTGAGGTAAACCCTATTACTGGAAGACCAAAGATTATCTTGAAATGGCACCCTCCGCGTACAATGTCACGTATTCCATTGAGGGAGATGCCACAAGATTTTGCACCCCATTTCAAATGGTGGTATTATGACTGGCGCACTGGAGAGGCCGTCATAGTTTTGGATAGGGAGGGGAAGGTAGAGACAATAAGGATATTTGATCCAATATGGCTAACAAACTTGTCCGCTTCTGATGTCTACATATTGTACAAGTGGCCATTATTTTTTGATACGCAGGATATAGTGCAAGCACTTCAGTTCCAACATGTCATACGTTTATGCTTTGCACTTAATGTCCATCCTGGGGTATCTAAAGAAGAACGAGCTAAGAGGTTTGAAGAGTTTAAAAAGGAAGTCAAAGATTAGATACAACTAGGTCCAAGGGGGAGTTTGTTGGTGCACATGTCCCTAGTTCTAGTTCTAGTTCTAGTGAGCTCAAATGTATTTGACTTTCATTTAGTAACACTTATGTAATGTTTGATCTATGAAATGAAAAACTCTTCTTTGAATGTTTATTTGTTGTTGAATGTTATATCTATTAATATGATTTATTGTTACATGCTTATATGAACATGTTATATAGGTTTACAGTTGTTAGACATAGTTCTGTATCATTAAAGGTTCAGGAATATGTTTAACTAAGTCTCATGATTCAGTCGCACGACTGGACCATACGAATGGGCCAGTCACACGACTGAACCAGGTGATTGAGTCAATCACACAATTGAGTCATAAGACTGACTCAGTCGTACGAATGAATCAATCGTACAACTCAGTCGCACGACTGAGCCATACACATGGCTCAGTCGTACGAATGAAAGCTGTAACCTATAAATACCACTTAATTCGTGGAAAAACACAACACTTCAAGAATTATTAACCCTAGCCGTTCCTGTTCTTCCAGAGAGTCCCTTCTAACTTCATAGAACGTTTCTGATCGATTCTAATCAATTCTTAACGTATTCTAATCGTTAGTTTTGATCGGATTAACGTTCTCCCTGATTGGATCGCCAATCAAATAGGATTCCACACTATTTGATCTGGTCTCACGTTGAATCTGTTAGTACTCCGTCCGTACGTGGTCCTAACACTCTTGGAAGCCACAGAAGATTCCTTTGTTTGTTTAACTGATGGAGCAGCACTTGACTCCGATTCACAGATCTTCATTTTTAGCTTTTCAATTTCTTCATCTTTCAACTTTATCAGATCAGATTTTGCTTAGAGAGAGTTAGTGATTTGATCAACCTTTAGAGCCATCTTCTCCTTCTCGTTTTTCTCAAATTTCATAGACTCAACCAATTCTGTTTCATGTTGAAGCAATGCATCGATTGCTTCATTATTGCTTTGAGCATCTTCTTTGAGTCTTTTCAGTCTGGCTTGTTATTTCATCAGCTCTTCATCTTTTTCTTTGATCACCCCTTTTAACTCTTGGATTCTCTGTTTCCTTTTGTTGGACTTGAGCACCAGTTTGTTGTACTCAGCCACCAGATAACTCTTGCTCACTGGTATGTCCATATCACTCAGATCATCCTCATTATAAGCAATAACATCAAAAAAATTGTCGTGTTCTTCTTCTATTGGTTCAGAATCAGTTTGATCATCATTCACCTCAGTGGGAGCAGCACTTGCTGAAGTGCTCAACTGTTTGATCAACAGGCTCTTGATGTTGAGGTTGAGACAGTTACTGAGCATCAAGAATTGGAGATATGGATTCAGTGTGATATGACAAGGCTGTGTTTTGGGAGTTAGAGACTAAGAGTTGTATGGTGCTAGCTTGAGACATTAACTCAGTCTCACCAGAGTACACTAAGTTCTGAGACTGAGTGCTGTGTATAGGCTCAGTATTAGCACTCTCAGGTGTCTATTATTTGGTGTATCAGGGAGTGGATGAAGAGGAGATTGGTTTTGGATTGGAGAGATTGGTTAAGTGTTTTGGGTGGCTGATTGAGATTGTGTGGTGATTCTTGTGGAATAGGTGAGATGGGCTGAGTGTTTTGAGTGGATGATGATAGTTGTTGTGGAGATTGATATTGGTAAATGGGTATTTGATGGGGAGAATATGAGGCTTGGATAGAGTTAGATGATGACTCTTCTTGCTGATCTTCCCAAACCAGCTCTTGTGGAATGTTGGCATTGTCATCCACCACATGGTAAACATTGGCATATCTTCCCCTTGGTATTTTCCACTGATCTTGTTTAGTACAGTTCTACTCAAATGAGCCTGTACAAACACATCACCCTCTCTTGCTATGCCAGGCAGCTCAGCATTAATAATCAGTTGTAGGAACCTTAGGAACATGTACATCTTGTCGACCTTCTACACTCTTATTTGGTCGCACAGACAGTTGAAGATGTACTTTGAGTAGTTATAGGTCCTGCCCTCAAAGATGCCAGTAATTCCTGAAGAGATGTGCCTTGAGACCCTATCTAGTCCAGACTTCCTATTTGAAATACACTTAAGGTAAGTGTGACATAGAAATCGGTAAGGCTTGCACAGTCTTCCCTTCTTGATCTCTCCTTTATCAAAATCTCCATCATATCCCATCAGGTAGAAAACCTTCTCTATGTAATTGTTTTCAAACACATCTGGGTGATCAGCCTCTCGTTCACCCAGCTCAAGTGACCTTCTGATAGATTGTTCGTTAATCCGTGGTCTTTTAGTTCGGATTTCAGAAACTATCACCTCCTCTTCTTCATCTTGCTCTATTCGAGCTGACTTCCAGAAATCCACTATATGAGCTTGATGAATCACAGGCTCTGCCGTCAAGGCATAGAAAAGCCTGGACCGTCGAAGATACCTGATGATATCTCGACATCCTTTTGATGCATGATCATCAACATTTAGGAATGCGCACACATTGTGCTCTTTCGCAAACCTATTCATCATCTGTACATAAGAACAATGAGAAGTATGTTAGATCTGTGGTGCAGACATGAATACGAATAGTGTTAACGATAATCATGAATCAAATAGTTCATTATTGATGATTATGACATGATTTACCTTCAAAACAATAGTCTGTGATCAAGATTACGTGTTTGTTTTGAGGTTTTGAGTTGGTAATTTTGAATGTTTATGGAAGGGGAAAAGGGAGTGCGTTTTTTTAGGTCTAAAAAATGCTCTGAAAAGTGATTAATGAATTCTTAAATTCAAAAACCTCATTTATAACCGGACACATTAATTTCATTTATTAATTATGTGGGTCCCACTTCCTTTTTACCCCTTTCCGTTGCATTCATTTATTCCGTAGATTTCATGTCTTCCGCAGAACATCTGCGGAACCATAACATCTGTGGATGACTTAACATCTGACGTAGAATAGTATTTTAAATATATGTAGATCAAGTATATCACTCTATGAACATGGATTATACTTTCAAAATTATCAACACATCCGTAGTTTACCAATTCTACGGACGATCATAATTTAACATTTTTACTGTTGCTTTTGCTGATGCTGAAATTTCACTGTTGCTTGTACTGATGCTGAAATTTCACTGTTGCTTCTGCTGATGCTAAAATTTCATTGTTGCTTATGCTGATGCTGAAATTTCACTGTTGCTTCTGCTACTACTGAAATTTCACTGTTTCTGCTGATGGTGAAATTTTATTGTTGCTTTTGCTGATGTTGAAATTTCAAATGTGTGATTCTAGTCAAGTGATAGAACCAACTATTGATGTTGGACCTTATAGACTTTTGTTTGCATGACAATTGAGTACAAGAAGATTGAAACACTTCCTATATCCTGCAGCTAAGTTAGTACTCGAGTTCCAATTCCTTCAAAGATCTTTTTGAATTCAGATTTTATTGTTTTTCATGCATTACTTACTCCCCTAAATTTACGATTAATGATAAGCTGTTTCGTTCATCATAAATTTATGTTGGAAATTAGCATGAAAGGCATATGACAGTCTAAAAGTGATGTAATCATTTAAGAATAAAAATCAAACACATAGAGTTAAACGATACAAGCATGCATATATATAAAGGGATCATACTATCATACCAAGCTCCTTCTCATGTTGATTATTTGGATGAGACATGATCTGATCCAACATCTGATTGCAAGTATATAGATTCACTTAAATTCATATAAGAGCAATGTATCAACTAGGCATGCTATTTATCATGTTTTGAGATTTGTTAATGAGTAACTATCATGTACACCACATTCAATTCTCATTAGAGTTTGTCCTCCTTAGTGAGTCAAAGCATCACTTTTTCATACTTTGAAACTATGTACATTAAGTTATAAGCTCTATCTTGAGACAGTTTTACAGTCTCATAAATGCTTTGTTGTTAAAGCTCTTTTTGGATGATATACAGTTGATCACAATGGATTCTTTTGAGGGCTGAGATATGATTCTCATAAGGTCACCGGGTCTTTACTTTCATAAAACAAAGGTGCTTTCAACTCAGGTCTTTGTTTACACAAAATAGAGAGAGGATGAAGATCATACTCTAAATCATAGACCCGGGTCTTTGTTCACACAAAACAGAGGAATATGATTTTGCAAAGATAGAGGATTATAAGTGTTTTATATAGTGTGTTTGGGTAGGTGATTTGATCATATCAGGATAAGACTCACTTGCTTGATCTTCAAAATGGAGTTCCTATAAACAGTTTCCTTTTCATTATGTTTGGCATGCTCTTAGAGTAGTCTCCACTCAAGATAAATCTACTCACATATCAGAATGTTTTTGATCAGATGTAAAGTTAGTTGATTTCAGGAAGAAAGCAAAGGCATAGTATACTATCATTTCCCAACACATGTCATGCAGAAACAAAATACATAATAAAGAAAGACTATATTTTTGTAATTTTCTATGGTTTTTTTAATTATTTTTTAATTAGTGATTACTATGCACAAGGACAGTCATATGCTTTTGATAATTTAATCTAAGTTAATCATACCCAAAGACTCAATTAGAAAATTAAATCTAACAGAATCAAAGGCTTTAGTGAATAAATCAGCAAGCTGATTTGTTGTATCCACTTTGATTAACTTGATTAAACCTTTTTTTGAGCAATCCCTCAGAAAATGATATCTGATTTCAATATGTTTTGTTTTGCTATGTTGAACTGGGTTAGCAGTGATAAACATAGCAGCTGAATTATCAATGTGAATTGGTGTTTGAAGAAAGTTGTAACCATAGTCAAGTAATTGGTTTTGCAACCAAAGTACTTGGGAGCAACCAGCTGAAGCAGCTATGTACTCAGCCTCAGCTGTGGATACCGACACATTGGTTTGCTTCTTGCACTGCCATGAAACAAGCCTTGGTCCCAAAAATTGACAGCCACCAGTTGTGGATTTTCTGTTGTTGTTGCATCCTCCAAAGTCACTATCCGAGTATGAGTAGAGACTGAAATCTCCATCTTTTGGATACCACAGTCCTAGAGCTGGTTTTCCTTTCAGATATCTGAAAATTCTCTTAACAGCATTCAGATGAGACTCCTTTGGATCAGATTGATACCTGGCACAAACACACACAGCAAACATTATGTCAGGCCTACTGGCAGTTAAATACATAAGGGGTCCAATCATAGATCTATACAATCTTTGATCAACAGATTTTCCAGCGACATCAGGCACAATCTTGTCTATTGTTGAAGCAGGAGTTTTGCATGAAGATGTATTAGCAAGATTGTACTTGTTCAAAATTTAATGTATGTACTTTTCTTGATTGATAAAAATGCTATCGGTTTTCTGATGAACCTGTAGACTAAGGAAGAAAGTCAATTCTCCTATTGAGCTTATCTGAAACTCAATTTCATTAACTCTTCAAAACTCTCACAAAGCATCTTGTTTGTTGATCCAAATATGATGTCATCTACATATATTTGAACCACAAAAAGATCTTGATGTTCTTGTTTGAGAAAGTGAGTCTAATCAATAGTCCCTCTTTTGTAGCCATGTTTCAGCAAGAAAGACGATAATGTTTCATACCACTTTCTTGGTGCCTGATGAAGCCCATACAAAGCTTTGTCTAGCTTGTAGACTCTATGTGGGTAGTCAGGATGCTCAAAGCCAGGGGTTGAGCCACATAGACTTCTTCATCAATTTTTTCATAAAAGAAAGCACATTTGATATCCATTTAATACACAGTGAACTTCTTATATGAAGCATAAGCTAGAAATACTCTAATTGCTTCAATTCTTGCAACAGGAGCAAAAACTTCATCATAGCCTATTCCTTCTTCTTACGTATATCCTTGAGCAATCAGTTTAGCTTTGTTTCTCACAATTATACCTCTATCATCCAGCTTGTTTTTAAAAAGCCACCTTGTTCCAATTGGATGCTGACCTTCAGGAAAATCAACAAGATTCCAGACCTTTTGTTTTCTGAATTGTTAGAGTTCTTCTTGCATAGCTTCAATCCAGCTATCATCCTTTAGAGCAGCTGTTATGATTGGGGAACAACTTGAGATAAAAAGCAAGTGAACAAGCAAATGTTTGCCACTCCTCCTTTGCTTCTTGTAGTTCTTGCATTCAGGTCTCCTATGATATTATCTGATGGATGAGACTCATGAATTCTGGTAGTTAAAATAGCATCAACTGGGATGGTTGATTCTAAATTCATCAAATCCATTGGATCAGAGGGATTCAGCTGTGATGATGAGTCTATGAAGTAATCAAAGTGTTCTTCAGGTTCAACAGGATCATTTTGTACTTCAGCTGCATCACAGGAGTCTTCCGCAAGAACTTCTACGGAAGTGTTTTGTTCATCCGTAGGAGTTACAACAACATCTACGGATTGAGTTTGTTGACCTGCTGACAAGTTTTGTGTATGCATAATATCCTCTCCACAGGTAGGAGCATCTGCTGAAGCATTATTTATATCCCCGGATGAAGGATGATCATCTGCGGATGCATGTTCATGAACTGCGGATGAAGGATTAGCATCTCCGGATGTATCTTCATTTTGCTGACTTGACAGATTATTTGATTCTTGATGCAGGATATTTAAGGCTTGTGGTCTTGGAGGATCAACTGATAGTGATACTTCATTCAAACTTGGAGGAACAAATGGATAGCATGTATCAGCAGAACCTGCATTGATTAAATATCCAGTGTTAAATGACTCTGTTAATGCATCTATATCAAATAACCAAGATGATCCTTTTACAGTTATGGTAAATATGGATTCATCAAATGAAACATTAGGGGTTTCTTCAACAATGTTATGTTTTGGAATGTAAATCCTATATGATTTAGATGTGGAAGAATATCCAACAAAGAAACCATCATAGGCTTTCTCAGAAAATTTTCCCAATTGTTCTTTAGTGTTTAACACAGATACATGACACCCAAAAGCTCTAAGATATCCTATAAAGGGTTTTCTTTTGAATAAGAGCTCATAAGGAGTTTTGTTATGTTCTTTGACAATTAAAGTCCTGTTTTGAACATCGCATGTTGTGTTCACAGCTTCTGCCCAGAATGTGATGGGCAACTGAGAGTCAGCTAGCATTGTTCTAGCAGCTTCAATGAGAGTTCTATTACTTCTTTCAGTAACTCCATTTTGTTGTGGAATTTTTGGTGCACTAAATTGCCTTGCAATACCTTTATTCCTGCAAAAGGAATCTAGATCAGCATTAACAAATTCAGTCCTATTGTCACTCCTGAAAATCTTAACTTTTAGATCAAGTTGATTCTCAATTTTGATCACAAAGTCCATTAATGTTTCAGATGTTTCACTCTTTTGTTTTAAGAAAAAGACTCAGAAAAATCTAGTGAAATCATCCACTATCACTAAACAATATTACATTTTTCCAATGCTCATCACATTGGTTGGACCAAAAAGGTCCATGTGAAGCAATTTGAGTGGTGTAGTGTTAGTATTGATAGTTTTGGATTTATGAGACACTCTATGTTGTTTTCGTTTGTAACATGAAGAACAATGATTTGAACAATAAAACTCTTTCTTTGGCAGACCAACAACTAAGTCATTTTTCACCAATTTGTTCATATTCTTCAAGTTGGAATGAACAAGTCTTCTATGCCATAATTGAGATTCATCTTCAGAGGACTTGGATAACAGACATGTTTCATGACTTATGAGTGTTGTGTTATTCATATCCAAAACATATGTGTTTCCTTTTCTTGATGCTTTACGAAAGACCCATTCTTCTGTAACTGAAAAACCTGGCTTAAGAATGTAACAATTAGAGTCATCAAATAATGTTATGTATTTTTTATCACAAATTTGAGATACACTTAGTAAATTATACTGCAAATTTTCACAATAATTCACTTTCTCAAATGTTAAGACACCATTGGTTACCATTCCTTCATCAACTATTTTACCTCCCTTCTTATCCCCACCAAATGCCACATATGAGGCATGTTTATGTTTAAAGTCATGGAGAAGAGAACAGTTTCCTGTCATATGCCTGGAACAACCACTGTCAACATACCAATTGTTGTCAGCTCTCCATGATTGTTCCTGCACAAATAAAGAAATCAATTAGAATTGACAACCCAAGCCTTAATTGTCTTGGGTTTGCCAGCAGTGTCTAAAATTGCTACTCCTTCATGAATCAGTCTTGAAGTTTCAGGATTAATTTCAGGCCTAATTGATTCATTTTGATTTGATGGTGGCGAGGATGATTCTATTGAAGATGAGGCAGATGTTTTGGAGTCTTCTTTCTTAATTGATTCTTCCTTTACCTTATCTTTCTTTAGTTGATATTTTGATTTTGAAGTTGACACAGAATTTCTAAAAGTTTCATCATCTTTCAATTTTGATTGAGTCACAGGAGTTTCCTTTTCAAAATTATCAAAGAAACTACCTGTCACACCCCAGGCCCAGGTAGGGTGGGACGTCACAGACTAGCAACAACGTACATGGCAGCGGAAATAAACCAATATAGGAGCTCAAAGGGAGAGAACGTCACATGGCATTTAAAGTTTTAAAAGACACCGGGCTGGAAATAGATCCAGCCCCAAATGTTTACATAGATCAACATAAATCAAATAGTCATTGTGTCAACATTTTCTATCATTGTTCAAATTGTTCGTCACACAAGCAAATGCCATGGTCTCGGGGGTTGAGTCTAAGTCTTTCATAATAGCTAAGAGTCTTCACGGGTTTCCTGAAAGATGCTCAAAAGAAAATAGAGTCAACTAAAAAGTTGGTGAATTCAAGTGCTTAAAATTTAAAAACAATAAAAGGGGCTTTTAAAGTCCACATTAAAGGTTTAGAATCAAGTGTGAAAGCTCATGAAGAATAATCTCATTTGATTTTTGAAAGCATCATTTTTAGTATCAACCATTGTGGGGTATCATAATCAACCCTGCACTTGGTCCCCGGTTGGCCTCTTCTAAACTTGCGTTTAACCGGATATTCCCGAAGGAAGGAACCAACCCTCAAAACAGTGAACCATTCCTGCCAGGATGATTCACCATGGTTTCTTACTCAAAACCTGTTACATGCCACATACGATCCCTCAGGATCTCAATGGGGTACCTCCCTGTAGCGGGAGCCACTGTGTGTGGGGGATTCCCCAAATAGATCTATCCACATAAAACAAGCGGTTCACAAAAGAATTAATGATCATGATATAAGTATCAGCAGGTATCCATAAGTCCCACATACAAGCATCAAGTAAAGCATAATCATAGTTCATAAAACAACAGAGCATGTTTCATCCCAAAAACAGTATGTAAAAAGGGGATCACTAGAACTCACCTTAGGTGTTAAGCAAAAGAAACTCTTCGTGTGCCGGGAATATCTCAAGTCTAGCACCCTAACATGATAATATTAAGTGATTAGATACTTATCTAAACCAATTTAAGGTGCAACAAGAGTGTCTAAGTCTTAGTTTGTCGGATTCGGCTTTGATCCGATTAGGGTTTGCATAAAAAGTTTCCTTTTATGGAAAGTCAAGGTTTCTCATACAATCAAGGATTTTTACATTATTAAGTTAATAATATACGGTAAATATGCTATTCAAGTGACTAAAGGGCTCATTTGAGTCGGTTATGAAGTTTGGCAAAATTTTACAGTTTAGCCCCTGAAGTTTCAAAATTGACAGTTTCTACCCTCAAGTTTGGTTTCTTGCATTAGATGGATTTCATAACCAAAAATCAGGTTCATGAAATTAAAATAACTTATTTTTAAGAACATATACACAAATTTTCAGATTATGGATTCGGTTTATTAATTACGCGTTTAACGTTCCCGGTTACGGTAAAACCGAAGGGTTTTAAATGGTTACCTATGAGTTTTCATGGTTTTGAGTCTTGGACCAGTAGCTAACTTTTTAAAGACATTTTTATAAGTTTCCAACCCTTTAAATCACAAAATTTACCTCTAGTAGTTGAAAGACTCGTTTTTACATTCAAGCCGTTAAAACGCATTCTTAACCGAATTTGACCACTTAAGAGCTCGTTTGACTAACTTTTCTACTTTATAAGTTATTTTCCCATTTAATCTTCTGAAATAACATGGTTTTTATAATTTTTAACTTTATACTCATTTTTCTTAGATTTTCCTCAAAAACGTCACTCGGTTAGCTCCCGTTTTCACTTAAAAATCCATTTAAATTACCTTTTGACCACTAAAATTTCCCATTGACTCCAGAACACTTTATTAATCCTTAATGAACCTGGAATTCTCTTTAAAAAGTTTATAGCCCAAGCTTTCTTGTTTTTAAGTAGTTTTACCATGTTTTCGGGTCCCGAAAGTGACTAAAATGGGTCCAATCACAACATGTCCTTTATTCCAGAGATTAACCATTATTAAAACTATTAATATTCATCAAAACCTTCTGAAATTTCAGCCCCAAATCATGGCCTATTTGTTCTACACATCCATAGACTTCAAATATATAGAAAATATCATAACCGACCATTACACATGTGTAAATCATTGTAACTTGAGTTTAAACATTACCAAAACTTCATTTAACTTAAAAATCAGATTTTTGGGGTGTTTAAAAGTTATTTTTGAGCAGGTTATGACCCTTGTTTGAGAGGTTTTTCAAACAAGTGTTTAAAGTGTGTTGTTACATGTAGAAAGAAGGATTTTCAAGGTGTTCTTATGCTATAACCTCCCATTCATGGTGTACACCCATTTGTAACATTCAAAACAGGTTATAAGAAGTTTTATGAACCATTAGAAAGCAGGTTACAAGTTTTGTTTTCAAGGGTTACAAGGTACACAAGTTAGATGGTGCAAAAACACCAAAAATAGGGTTTTTAAGAAGTAAATCGGGTTCTACCCATTAGAATGACTATCATATCATGTAATTTACCTTCAAGAACATTGGGAAATCCTAAAGAACAAAGTGATGGTGAGAAGTTTCTGCTACAACAAGGACAGGTAAGGTTTTTAGGTGAAAAATGAAGAAAACATGAGAAATGACCAAAACCGACAACATGGAGCTTACACTTGATGTAACTCACGGTTTGGAGGGTGTTGATGGTCGTGGACGGATAGAAACTCCTTGGACTTGGCTGTAGAATCTCTAACAAAGGATGGAACCCACGAGTTTGCAAGATTCAAGCACCTAAAAGCTCTTAAAAGGGACACCTTCTTGCGGTTTGAGCTTGGCCGATGGTGGTGATGATGTTGTTCTTGGTTATGAGCTGGAAATGGAGAGAGAAAAGAGAGAGTGTGTGTGTGTTTTCTGGTGAGAAAATCCAAGAGGGAGAGAGGGAGAAGTGAGGGTGGAGTGTGGTCTTGCAATGCAATTGCATGAAGTGGGAGTGGTGGGTGTGTAGGTGGTGTAGAAGAGAGGGGAGTGGAGGAGAGGGGGGCGGCTGAATTTGGCCTTTTGTGTGGGATTTTTGTTTTAATTTTAAATATAAATTAATATTATGTAGTGTTAATTTTTTGTGTAGTGTAGTATTTTAGATGGTAAAAGTTTTTAGTTAGTTGATGTGTCTTGTGCATGATTATGCATGCATTAGCCGAAAATTAATGTGTGTATGCACACACTTTTAATTGTTTCAATTAATAATTTCATTTCTACTTAGGGTGACTAATTAACATTCCCGGGCACTAAGTTTGTAAAAGTTAAAACTTGAAATAACTAAAATTCGCAAATTCACATAGAATCATAAAAATGGATCAATTAATAAATGGTGATTCTAATATTATTGATATAGTTAAATTGTTTCTATTATCAGTACTCATAAGATGGGAAATGATGCAATTAAATTAGGGTTTAGAATAGTGACCTTGGGACCGGTCGTCACATTCTCCCACCGTTTAGGAAATTTCGTCCTGAAATTTTAGCTTCGATTAGAATCTGAATAGGTGGGTTTGAAGAGATGCGGGTAATTCTTCCTCATCTCGTCTTCACGTTCCCAAGTGAATTCCGGTCCTCGTCTCGAGTTCCATCTAACCTTGACCTTGGGTATGCGGCTTCGCGTGAGTTGTTTTACCAAGCGGTCCGTGATCTCTATGGGTTCTTCCATGAAGTTTAGCTTATAATTGATTCTTGTCTCCTTCAACGGTAGCTCCAAGGTTTTGTCTACCAGGCACTTCTTCAAGTTTGACACATGGAAGGTGTCGTGTATACAACTCAACTTCTGAGGTAGTTTCAATTTGTAAGCCACAGGACCAATTCTTGCAAGTATTTCAAATGGTCCTATGTATCTCGGGCTTAACTTTCCTCTTTTTCCGAACCTCACGTTTCCCTTCCATGGTGCTACCTTAAGCATCACTCTATCACCTATCTGAAACTCTAATGGTTTTCGTCTCCTGTCAGTGTATTTCTTCTGATGGTCCCTTGCTGCCCGTAGACGCTCCTTGATTTTGAAAATCTTATCAGTGGTCTCCAATACGATTTCGGGTCCTAATACTTGGCTATCACCAATTTCATTCCAACTCAATGGTGACCGACATTTCCTACCATAGAGAACCTCATACGGAGCTGCATTGATACTTGCATGGTAACTGTTATTATAGGAGAACTCCACCAATGGGAGATGGTTATCCCAGCTCCCACCAAAGTCAATCACGCAAGCTCTCAGCATATCTTCTAAAGTTTGAATTGTCCTTTCACTTTGACCGTCAGTTTGCGGGTGGTAAGCAGTGCTTAAGTCCAGACGGGTTCCTAAGGCTTGTTGGAGTGATTTCCAGAAACGCGAAGTGAAACGGCTATCACGGTCGGAGATTATTGATAGTGGCACACCATGCCTAGCCACTATTTCATTGATATACAGTTGAGCCAGTCTTGACATATCATAATCTTCCCGAATTGGCAAGAAGTGAGCTGATTTAGTTAGTCTATCCACTATTACCCAAATAGCATCATGACCTCTAGACGTTCTGGGTAACTTAGTAACAAAATCCATCGTGACGTTATCCTATTTCCATTCTGGGATTTCTGGCTGCTGTAACGTCCCTAACGGTTTTTGGTTTTCAGCTTTTACCATGGCACAAGTTAGACATTTTCCGACATAAACAACGATTGTTTTCTTGATTCCAGGCCATCAGAAAAGTGCCTTTAAATCTTGGTACATTTTATCACTTCCAGGGTGAACCGAATACCTAGATTTGTGAGCTTCGTCGAGAATTACCTCTCGAATTCCCCCATGCTTTGGCACCCATGTTCTCCCTTCGCACTTGTATGTACCATCGTTTCCTGTTTCAAATCGCTTTTCCATTCCAGTTAACCCTTCTCCTGCTAAATTTTCCCCCTTTAACGCTTCACTCTGAGCTTCTTTCAGCCTTGCAATTAGGTCGGTGTACACACTTATCGTTAAGGCTAGTACACGAAGAGGCTTTTCTCTCTCCTTTCTGCTCAAGGCATCTGCCACCACATTGGCTTTACCGGGATGATAACGGATTTCACACTCGTAGTCATTTAACAACTCAACCCATCTTCTCTGATGCATGTTTAGCATCTTCTGGTCGAGAATGTGTTGCAAACTTCGATGGTAAGTGTAAATGACGCACTTCGTTCCATAGAGGTAGTGCCTCCACATTTTGAGAGCAAACACCACGGCACCTAATTCCATATCGTGCGTAGTATAGTTCTTCTCGTGATCGTGAGCAGTCAAGATGCATAGGCAATGACCTTGTTGCGTTGCATTAGCACGCATCCTAGCCCTTGACGCGAGGCGTCACAATAGACTACGAAGTCTTTGACTACTTCTGGAAGGGCCAGAATAGGTGCACTGCATAACTTTTCCTTAAGCGTCTCAAACGCTTCATCTTGCTCTTGTTCCCACAAAAAGGTTTTGTTCTTCTTAGTCAGTGCGGTCAAGGGTTGCACAATGCGTGAGAAGTCCTTTATGAATCGTCGGTAGTATCCGACCAATCCTAGGAATTGCCTAATCTCAGTGGGAGTTTCAGGAATCTTCCAATTCCTTATGGCCTCAATCTTGGAAGGGTCGACTTGAATCCCATTCTCATTCCCTACATGCCTCAGAAATTGGATCTCTCACATCCAAAATTCACATTTAGAAAATTTGGCATATAGTTGCTCATTCTTGAGTAACTCAAGAATTAGTCTGAGATGCTTCTCGTGCTCTTCTTTATTAATGGAGTAGATCAGATTGTCGTCGATGAACACAATCACAAACTTGTCGGGATATGGGCGGCATACACGGTTCATGATATCCATAAATGCTGCTGGTGCATTAGTCAACCCAAAGGGCATGACTAAATACTCATAGTGTTCATACCTAGTTTGAAAAGCCGTCTTGGGTATGTCTTCTTCTCTTAGCTTCAGTTGGTGGTAACCGGATCTCAAATCTATCTTGGAGAAGTAGCTTGCTTCTTGAAGTTGATCGAATAGGTCGTCTATCCTCGGAAGAGGGTAACGGTTCTTTATGGTCAACTTATTTAACTCCTGATAGTCAATGCTCATGCGTAAGTTTCCATCCTTCTTTTTCACAAATAGCACCGGGGCACCCCATGGAGAGACACTCGGACGTATGAATCCTTTATCCAATAGTTCTTGAATTTGCATCATCAGTTCCTTCATTTCAGGAGGGGCGAGTCGATACGGGGCTTTGGCTACCGGTGCAGTGCCAGGCAGCAAATCTATTTGGAAATCAACTTGTCGATTCGGGGGAAGTCCCGGTAGGTCTTCCGGAAACACTTCAATGTATTCAGAAACCACCGGGATATCTGCAATCTTCTTCTCCTCTTTGGCCTGCATCACGTAGACTATGAAAGCTGAGCATCCCTTCCTTAAGCTCTTGGTAGCTTTTAAATGGGATATCATGGGGCATAAAGTGTTACTCCTTTCTCCTTGCACCACTAACACTTCCTTGTCATTCAACGGTATCTTGAGTAGGCGTTCTTCACATACAATTTCGACTCTATTCTTAGCTAGCCAGTCCATGCCAACAACCACATCGAATCCTCCTAACTTAATGGGCATCAGATCTATTTTAAATGTATTTCCATTTAGATTCATTGAGCAATCCTTGATGATTTCATTAGTTTCTAAGATGTTGCCATCAGCTAATTCAACGGTAAACGTATCGGCTAAGGTACACGTAGCTAGGTTAATCAAGGATCTAAAAGCACTAGAGATAATACTAGCAGTCGCTCCAGTATCAAACAAAACGGTAGCAGGATGATTGTTTACAAGGAACGTACCGTTAACCACGTCAGGTTCCTTCCGGGCTCCAGCTGGGTCCATCACAAAAGCTCTCCCCTTAGGCTTGTTGGGCTTGGCATCCTTATCTCTACCCAGCTTAGGACACTTGCTCCTCATGTGTCCTGGATCCCCACATTCATAGCATTGCTTCCCTGGTGTGTAGCTACAATCCTTGATCAGGTGCCCAGTCCTTTTGCACCTAAAGCCGGGCATTGGGTTGCATTCCCCTTGATGGTGTAGCTTGCACTTGTTGCAAAATGGGCTTGTCCCCTAGTACAGTCTCCGGGTCTTGCTTCCCTGATCATTACGTCTCACACCTTCGAAACTCTTTCTTCCTGACCCGCTACTACTTCCAACTGCTTTCTTTGCTTCAAACCACCTTCTTTTCTCTCCAACAAACTTCTTCTTCTCATCACTCCTAGCTTGCTCAGTCCATCCAGCCCTAACTAGCTCATCGGTCAAACTGCTGGTGAGGTTAACTGCGGATTGTAGAGTCAAGGGCTTAGAGGATCAGACCATTCCCCTAACTCTGGGATGTAGCCCCCAGATGAATCGTGCTACGCCTTTAGATTCGGGTGTCACCAGATGTTGCACCAGCCGGGATAGGGCTAAGAAACGATTGATGTACTCCGTGTAATTGGGACCTTTCATCTCTAGGCTTAAGAATTCTGATTCTAGCTTCTCCAGTAAATTGATGGGGCAATACTTGTTGGTTATCAGCTCTCTGAATTTGGTCCAGCTCATTTGATTCATATCATTCCTTCCCCGAGCTTGAGTGATCGACTTCCACCACTCCAATGCCGATCCTTTTAGTGATTGAGAAGCGAATATCACCATATGGTCTAGTTTGCATTCGCTGATGTCCAGTACAGACTCCATCTCGTCAATCCATCTGTAAGTCTCTATAGCACCCTCAGTGCCATAGAAGTCCTTAGGTTTGCATGCCATAAAGGTCTTATAGGATCATCCATTCCTTAACAGCTCAGATTCCTCGTTATGGTCCTCGTTGTTTTCAGTCCCATTCCTACCTCCGGCAATGTTCCGGTCAGCATTGATCTGAGCGATGATGGTTGGTATCACGTGAGCAATTTGCTGTGCTACTAGGTTTGCTATCCTCTCGTCATTCCCTGGGTTAGCATTCCCCCCGATGGGAGTCTCTGGAGGAGTAGGAGGTTGATTTCTAGTTCGCCTTGCTCCTTCATGACGACCTTGGTAGGCTCCTTGCCTCCCGATATGTGTTCCTCTTCTAGTAGGCATTCTGATAGTATCACAGATAAAGTCGTTTTAGCGTCTTATAATTTGTTTCAAACAATCTATGCATCAATTCCCTACAAGGCTCCCTCTATATGAGGAGAGAATACGGTGTATAATTATACATAACCTTCCAATTTCCCACAGATTACTAATTTAAACAATTTAAACAGTCATCAAGAATGGCATGGCCCAACACCATGAAATACATAACACATGGCAGATAATCATAAATGTTTCAACAGCATTGCATCATAGAAATCAGTTCAAAATAGGACAAAGTCAATAGTATCAGAGTCTAGCTCTTACTATTTGGAAGGTGCCATCACCCCCATGAATAATAAATAATAATAATAATAATAATAATAATAATAATAATAATAATAATAGTGTCAGATAACGATAAGATTGTTTCCTTCAACTGTTCAAAGACAGATATTCTTCCTCCTTCTACATGTCACCTTCACATCCACTTCTTCTTCAGCCATCCCATCCATCCAGAACTCTTCATCTTCTGTTCCTGCTCCAACCTCTGCACCCCATGTGAAGCCATCATAGCCTGGAATTGAGCAGACTGGGAGGTCCGGGTAGCGTGCTGAAGAGTCTGCTCGTGGCGACGGACGGTCTTCAGCATCTCATCCAGTGCTGCATCACTGGGTCCTACGTCACTTGCCTGGTGGCTGGATTGGGAGTACCTATCACCTGCCAGTACACTAGGGTCGTCGTACATACTGTGCCTCGGTAGCATCCAGGGCTCATCCTGTGGGTGGAGTCGGAGTGGGTCAAACGGCGGTGGTACGGGTATAGGAGTCCTACCAGGTGGTGGAGGAGGAGGTGGCATCCTAAATGAGACTGAAGGTCCAGGCCTAGCACTCTTGCATGGATGAGTGACAACACGTGCTCCCCTATTCCCGATAGGTGGGATAGGCGAGTGAGCAGAAGTAGCAACGTGTGGAGAGTGGGAGCGTGTCCGGCTCCTGGAAGGTGTCGTTGAGGAAGAGTCCTCAGAAGCTTCAGTGTCATCCGATGTGACGGATATCCATCCTGGGTGTCCGCATCTCCGGAGGTATGCCTCGTACTCAGTCTGAGGTTTCGCTCTTCTAAGGGTTCCAGTAGGGGTAGTCTCATTGTCTGGGTGTGCGGACGCCTTACCTTTGTCTGCCATAGCTTGTTTCTTGTAAAAAGACATCATGAGTAATTTGGTTTCTCATAGCTCATGATAGTCTTACTAATAATAATATACTCATAGTACTAATGATGGCATTAGTATCAGGAATCTCTATGTATCCCCCACCAATGATATTAGAATCAATTGTTTCTCGAAATAATGTCAGGTAAAACAGTTCATCTTTAAAATCCATTTTAAATCCCCAATCAAAATAAGTTTCAAAGTTCATCAGCATCAAACATAAAAGCCCAAACATAACTTAGAGGTTCGTGATGGGAATTACGCGTCCGGTAAATTCATGATTACGTTGATCAAGTGTAATCATCAATTTACCCAACCCGATCATCCCAACACTTTCCCACAAGGACCGTCCTAGGGTATCAGGGTTGTAGCCTAAGGTCTACTATGGTATTCCCAACTTCTCTACAACCTTTGGCTCTGATACCAATCAGTCACACCCTGGGCCCAGGTAGGGTGGGACGTCACAGACTAGCAACAACGTACATGGCAGCGGAAACAAACCAATATAGGAGCTCAAAGGGAGAGAACGTCACATGGCATTTAAAGTTTTAAAAGACACCAGGCTGGAAACAGATCCAGCCCCAAATGTTTACATAGTTCAGTCTAAGTCTTTCATAATAGCTAAGAGTCTTCACGGGTTCCCTGAAAGATGCTCAAAAGAAAATAGAGTCAACTAAAAAGTTGGTGAATTCAAGTGCTTAAAATTTAAAAACAATAAAAGGGGCTTTTAAAGTCCACATTAAAGGTTTAGAATCAAGTGTGAAAGCTCATGAAGAATAATCTCATTTGATTTTTGAAAGCATCATTTTTAGTATCAACCATTGTGGGGTATCACAATCAACCCTGCACTTGGTCCCCAGTTGGCCTCTTCTAAACTTGCGTTTAACCGGATATTCCCGAAGGAAGGAACCAAGCCTCAAAACAGTGAACCATTCCTGCCAGGATGGTTCACCATGGTTTCTTACTCAAAACCTATTACATGCCACATACGATCCCTCAGGATCTCAGTGGGGTACCTCCCTGTAGCGGGAGCCACTGTGTGTGGGGGATTCCCCAAATAGATCTGTCCACATAAAACAAGCGGTTCACAAAATAATTAATGATCATGATATAAGTATCAGAAGGTATCCATAAGTCCCACTTACAATCATCAAGTAAAGCATAATTATAGTTCATAAAACAACAGAGCATGTTTCATCCCAAAAACAGTATGTAAAAAGGGTATCACTAGAACTCACCTTAGGTGTTAAGCAAAAGAAACTCTTCGTGTGTCGGGAATATCTCAAGTCTAGCACCCTAACATGAATATATTAAGTTATTATCTACTTCTGTAAACCTATTTAAGGTGCAACAAGAGTGTCTATGTCTTAGTTTGTCGGATTCGGCTTTGATCCGATTAGGGTTTGCATAAAAAGTTTCCTTTTATGGAAAGTCAAGGTTTCTCATACAATCAAGGATTTTTATATTATTAAGTCAAGAATATATGGTAAATATGCTATTCAAGTGACTAAAGGGCTCATTTGAGTCGGTTATGAAGTTTGGTAAAATTTTACAGTTTAGCCCCTGAAGTTTCAAAATTGACAGTTTCTACCCTCAAGTTTGGTTTCTTGCATTAGATGGATTTCATAACCAAAAATCAGGTTCATGAAATTAAAATAACTTATTTTTAAGAACATATACACAAATTTTCAGATTATGGATTCGGTTTATTAATTACGCGTTTAACGTTCCCGGTTACGGTAAAACCGAAGGGTTTTAAATGGTTACCTATGAGTTTTCATGGTTTTGAGTCTTGGACCAGTAGCTAACTTTTTAAAGACATTTTTATAAGTTTCCAACCCTTTAAATCACAAAATTTACCTCTAGTAGTTGAAAGACTCGTTTTTACATTCAAGCCGTTAAAACGCATTTTTAACCGAATTTGACCATTTAAGAGCTCGTTTGACCAACTTTTATACTTTATAAGTTATTTTCCCACTTAATCTTCTGAAATAACATGGTTTTTATAATTTTTAACTTTATACTCATTTTTCTTAGATTTTCCTCAAAAACGTCACTCGGTTAGCTCCCGTTTTCACTTAAAATCCATTTAAATTACCTTTTGAACACTAAAATTTCTCATTGACTCAAGAAAACTTTATTAATCCTTAATGAACCTGGAATTATCTTTAAAAAGTTTATAGCCCAAGCTTTCTTGTTTTTAAGTAGTTTTACCATGTTTTCGGGTCCCGAAAGTGACTAAAATGGGTCTAATCACAACATGTCCTTTATTCCAGAGATTAACCATTATTAAAACTCTTAATATTCATCAAAACCTTCTTAAATTTCAGTCCCAAATCGTGTCCTAGTTGTTCTACACATCCATAGACTTCAAATATATAGAAAATGTCATAACCGACCATTACACATGTGTAAATCATTGTAACTTGAGTTTAAACATTACCAAAACTTCATTTAACTTAAAAATCAGATTTTTGGGGTGTTTAAAAGTTATTTTTGAGCAGGTTATGACCCTTGTTTGAGAGGGTTTTCAAACAAGTGTTTAAAGTGTGTTGTTACATGTAGAAAGAAGGATTTTCAAGGTGTTCTTATGCTATAACCTCCCATTCATGGTGTACACCCATTTGTAACATTAAAAACAGGTTATTAGAAGTTGTATGAACCATTAGAAATCAGGTTACAAGTTTAGTTTTCAAGGGTTACAAGGTACACAAGTTAATTGGTGCAAAAACACCAAAAATAGGGTTTTCAAGAGGTAAATCAGGTTCTACCCATTAGAATGACTATCATATCATGTAATTTACCTTCAAGAAAATTGGGAAATCCTAAAGAACAAAGTGATAGTGAGAAGTTTCTGCTACAACAAGGAAAGGTAAGGTTTTTAGGTGAAAAATTAAGAAAACGTGTGAAATGACCAAAACCGACAACATGGAGCTTACACTTGATGTAACTCACGGTTTGGAGGGTGTTGATGGTCGTGAACGGCTAGAAACTCCTTGGACTTGGCTGTAGAATCTCTAACAAAGGATGGAACCCACGAGTTTGCAAGATTCAAGCACCCAAAAGCTCTTAAAAGGGACACCTTCTTGCGGTTTGAGCTTGGCCGATGGTGGTGATGATGTTGTTCTTGGTTATGAGCTGGAAATGGAGAGAGAAGAGAGAGAGAGTGTGTGTGTGTTTTCTGGTGAGAAAATCTGAGAGGATAGAGGGAGAAGTGAGGGTGGAGTGTGGTCTTGCAATGCAATTGCATGAAGTGGAGTGGTGGGTGTGTAGGTGGTATAGAAGAGAGGGGAGTGGAGGAGAGGGGGCGGCTGAATTTGGCCTTTTGTGTGGGATTTTTGTTTTAATTTTAAATATAAATTAATATTATGTTGTGTTAATTTGTTGTGTAGTGTAGTATTTTAGATGGTAAAAGTTTTTAGTTAGTTGATGTGTCTTGTGCATGATTATGCATGCATTAGCTGAAAATTAATGTGTGTATGCACACGCTTTTAATTGTTTCAATTAATAATTTAATTTCTACTTAGGGTGACTAATTAACATTCCCGGGCACTAAGTTTGTAAAAGTTAAAACTTGAAATAACTAAAATTCGCAAAATTCACATAGAATCATAAAAATGGATCAATTAACAAATGGTGATTCTAATATTGATATAGTTAAATTGTTTCTATTATCAGTACTCATAAGATGGGAAATGATGCAATTAAATTAGGGTTTAGAATAGTGACCTTGGGATCGGTCGTCACACTACCACACACCCTTGACTTCTTGTCTGTCAGATCCACCTTTTTATGAGGTGTTTTGGATTGATTTGCTAATCTTTTCTATAAAAGTTTCTCCTTAGCAGATGATTTCTGTTTAGACTTTTGTTTTTGTTGTACTTTCTTGGACTTTGAGCCTGTTTGACTTTCAGAAGATTGAGAATCTGATTCAGACACTTCAGCATTTGACTTCTTTGAGCTCTTTGTCTTGTTCCTTTTGTTAAAATAGCATTCCTGAGTTTGAATGATTATTTTTGTTGCAAATTGAACAATGTTTGTTGAAGTAGCAATCAGAACTCATATGATTGTTCATATTACGTATGGAACAGTAACTGCTGAAGTAGCAGTCATCCGTATTGTTATTTTTCATATCACACCATTTGTAGTATTTTTCCTCTGAATTTTCTTCAAACTCAGGTAACTTTTTTTTCTTATTCAGCTTGTGGGCCTTCAACTCTTTTTCCAATGGATCACTTGATTTTTCCTTGCTTTTGCTAGGAGCACCATCAACTGATTCTTGTTTAAATTTAGCTGACCTTTGTTGCTTGAGATCCAACATTTTCTGAGCATATTTGTTGGCAGTTCTTTTCGATACCTCATCCGAAGATTCGGCTTTAGTCTTCCACAGATGTTCTACGGATTCAACAGATTTTGCCTTCAACAGATCTTCAACTGAAGAATTTTTCTTATGTTTAGTTGATGCTTGTTTCTTCTTACCTTTATCTGCATGGGATAAAGGTACCTCCTTACTTGATCCGCAGTTAGCAACTTCCTTTGATGATTAACTTTTGTGAAGATTCAGTTCTTGAAGTCCTTCATTTAGTTCAGCAATCCTCTTGCAGATAGTCTTCAGCATGTTTCTTTGCTTTGGAGGATATTGCAGCTTTGATTCTTCAAGTACTTTTGGAAGACCAGTTTCAAGAACATTCTTACCAATGTTCAGTTGATCATCATCATGTTCATCAGAATCATCCAAGTTATGACATTTATCATAGTCTATTTCTGAGTCAGTATGTTTTAAAAGATCTGATTCAGAAGACTCAGTTTCACTCACTCAGTTTCATTGTTATTATTGATCTGACTTGTTTTTATTTCAAGATTGGTGCTTGGCACAAAATGATTTGACAATGTGTTGGTCATTGTTTCAAGTAGAGTTGTGTAATTATCATTTATTGGTGGTGCAACTACATTATATCCCAACCCATACCTGTTCTTTGATTCAATATGGGAGTTTAACAGCTTCTCATATTGCTGAGGTGAAAGTTGAAACTTCTGAAGTTTCACTTCAGTTGATGCATGATTAGTCATGGATTTGGTTAAGGAAGTGGTCAGATGCTCAACTTGGGCTTTTAGGCTGTAGTTTTCAGAAACAAATTTTTCTAAATCCTTTTGCAAAGAGTTAATTTTGATTTGATATAATTTATGTTCTCTAACATGGGATTCATTTAAAATCATAGTTTCTTTTTGTCAGCCAACTGTTGAGCATGGACTCTATATCGTTCAACTTCCTCAACACATATTGATGAATATAACCTTTCTCTTACCTCTCTGGCCATTGGAGAACTTTGTTTTCCATATGAGCCATCAATGCTTGATTCTCTTCCAAGACTTCGTTTTCATACATACTCCAGTCACATGTTCCATATTTAAGTATGATCAGCCCCGACTCCTTTGAGTTACTTGGTCCTGCTGATTCATTTATGGCTGGTGGGGATGTATTTGTCAGCTGAGGTTGTCTGAACAGATATCTTTGAGAGGTTGATTGCTGATAAGGTTGAGCCTGATACTGCTGATACTGCTGATGCTGCTGATATTGTCTCATCTCCGGATTTGAGCGTTGATTACATTCTCTAGAGAAATGTCCATAGAGATTGCACTTGAAACATCTTACCTTTGACTTGTCAACATCAATCTTTGATGTTTTGCTAGCTGCAGCCAAGTTTTTGTTTCTTTAGAGATATTGCTTGGCTCTATATGCAATCATTTCCATTTCCCATTGGAGATCCATCTCCTCAACTACATCAAGATGTAGTTCTTCTAAGTCTTGCTAGCAGATATTTGCTGAAGTTAGAGAGCTTCCCAGGTATGCTTGAAAACTTGAACTAAAAGCTGCAAAGGCTGCTTTTTGTTCTTCAGAATCCAATATCACAGTGATTGGTTCTGATTGATTGTTCTGTTGTGAAGACTTTGCTGTGGCTGCAGTTGTATCTCTTCTATCAGCAGTTCTTCCTTTATCTTTTACTATTTTTACTTTGAGATGATTTCTTTAAGGTTTAGAAGCATAGAAACTAACTTCCTCTTCATCATCACTCAAAGTACAAGAGATATCACTATCATTGTTTGAAATAAATGCACTTCCAGCATTTTTTGTTTCTTTGAAGTGATAAGGTGAGACATGGGTTCTCACACTCTTGTTTCTTGATTTTTCATCCATTTCAAGAGCCTCGACTTTGGCAACCATTGTGTCTAGACCAGTTGTCTTGAGATCAATAGTGTTCTTGAACATGGACACAGTTTGCTTCCAACTTTCAGGCAAAGTATGGAGCATCTTCTTGTTTAGTTCCTCAGTATTATACTTCAACTTCAAGATATTCATCTCAGTCACCAGTTGCATGAATCTGTGGAGTTGTTGAGCAATTGATTCACCCTCAATATGATGAAAGGTTTCATATTATGACCTGAGGGTGTCTTTCCTAATGCTTCTGATTTCATCACTCCCTTCACAGAGAGTATGAAGTCTCTTCCACAAGGAATTTGCTATTTTGTAGTTCTCACACCTGATCAATATCTCTTCAAGTAAAGCCATACTAAGCAAACTGTATGCTGTGATATCAACTTTGACCTTTTTGATATCGTCGGGTGATAGATCTTTAGTGCTGATTGGTTGATTCTTGTCATTATAATCCGGCCCAAGTGTGGGTAGAATATAAGGACCTTCAGTGATAGATTCCCATAAGTCAGAATCAGTGTAATTCACATGATTCCTGAACTTGATTTTCCAGGATTTGAAATCAGCTTTTGTTTCCAACTTTGGGGGTTGGTATGATCCACCAAACGTACTCATTTTAGTTAAATTTTATGGAGTTAACTATAACTGTTAAAGTAGACAGATCTATCAATGACTCAGATCTAATATTCGATTGATGTGAATATAGACCTAAATCAATCAAGCAATGAGACAGTGCTTGCTGAAAGATAAGTCACTGAATTAATTGTTTAAAAAGACAATTAAACAATTTTAATACTGATAGATTAATTGATCTAAATCAATGAGCACTTGGCTCTGATACCACCTGTGAATCCAAGGATCTCAATTCAGGAATTATCAGTATTAAAATAACGATAAGTTAATGAATGCGGAATAGTCATTAACTGTTGTTTAATTGGTTTTAATTGACAATTAACATCAAATATTGAATTTAATTATGATGAACACAATTATGAAAACACAGTAAATACGCACACAAGAATTAATTCAAATGTATTTCATTAATATTGAATAATGATTACAAAAGAATAATTATGAATGCTATGAATAATGAATCTTGAATCGTATTGTTGTTGTTGTTGATTTGACAACGGCTAGGGTTGAAAGGTGATGTGATATTCGACAGCAGTAATATTGCTTATCGTGTTTTGTTGATGTGAAACCTAGGACTCATATTTATAGGCACTTTGAGTCAGTTAAGGAAACACCGGATCTCTTGGGATTTGAAATTGATGTTGACTTGTTGAATTTGACAATTTCATACAAGTGTCTTCGTCTTCCGTAGGAAACTTGTCTTCCGTAGGAACTCTTGTTCTTCCGTAGGAAACTTGTACTTCCGCAGGAGTTCTTCACTTTATCTTGAGATCATGGATACCAATGTTCATTCATGGAAGTCTTGTAAGAATTATATCTACGGATTAACAAAATTGTTCATCCGTAGATGTTTCTTACACTTAGCCAATTACAGGAATTCTCCAAGTATATTGTTTTTGCTTGTCATCATACAAAAAGCAACACACGTATATGGGTTAACCTATATACTCAATGCATATATATATATATACTGATAATCAGTTACAATTATTTATTACAAGAATTGATTAAAGTTCTAAGCCTATAAAAATTGATCTAGACCTATTTTCTCTAGATCTAACACAAACAGATGAAGCTCAACAGATAGATGACTATGACGTCGCCGCCTTCAGTAAATCAAGACTCAGCTCACTATGATTCTTGATTTGCAAGGGATCGTAAGACGATCTGTGAGCTACACTCCTGAGGAAGGAGAGATCATCCACGACCTAACTGACTAGCAGTTCGCTGACATGTTCAGATTAAATCCATACGAGCTCGTCAAAGACGCTCCTGAGGTTGATTTTTTATTAGTGATGAAGAGCTTCAAGGCGTGGATGTGATCGAGATTGAGGATATTACATCAGAGTATTATCCAGAGTACACTGACTATGAGGGTAATGTTATCCCCGATCTGGGTGCAACATTTGTGTTTGGACCGTGTACGGACGGAGTACTAACTGATTCTACGTGAAACCGAATCAAATAGCGCGTAATTCTATTTGATTGGTGATCCAATCAGGGAGAACGTAATCCGGATCAAACCTAACGATTAGAAAACGTTAAGAATGAAGTAGGAATGATCTGAAACGCTCTATGAACTTGGGAGGGACGATCTGTGCGAACTGAGACGGCTAGGGTTGTAAATTATCGAAGTGTTTTCTTTTTCCACGAATTAAATGGTATTTATAGGTTACAGCTTTCATTCGTACGACTGAGCCAGGCGACTGGCTCAGTCGTGCGACTGAGTCATACGATTGATTCATTCGTACGACTGAGTCAGTCTTATGACTCAATCGTGCAATTGATTCAATCACCTGGTTCAGTCGTGCGATTGGCCCATTCGCATGGTCCAGTCGTGCGACTGAATCAGAATACTTAGTTAAACACATTCTTGAACCTTTAATGATTCAGAACTATGTCTAACAGCTGTAAACCTATATAACATGTTCATATATGCGTGTAACAATGAATATTAATAGATATGACATTAAACAACCAATAAACATTCATAGAAGAGTTTTTCATTTCATTGATAAAACATTACATATGTGTTACAAGATGAAAATCTATTACATTGATGCTCACCAGACTAGACCTAGGGACATGTGTACCAACAAACTCCCCCTTGGACCTAGATCTATCTAAACTTTGACTTTCTTCTTGAACTCTTCAAATCTCTTCACTTGTTCTTCTTTCGAAACCCCAGCATGGATATTCAGCGCGAAGCATAGACGTATGATATGCAGAAAATGTAGTGCTTGCACTATATCCTGCGTGTCAAAAAATAATGGCCACTTGTATAGCGTATAAACATCTGACGCTGACAAGTTGATAAGCCACATGGGGTCAAACACCCTTATTGTGTCCCCCGTGCCTTCCCTATCCAAAACGATGATGGCCTCTCCCGAGCGCCAGTCATAGTACCACCACTTAAAGTGTGGGGTAAAGTCCTGTGGCATCACCCTCAGTGGAATTCGGGACATTGTGTGCGAAGGTCGCCACTTCAGGACTATCTTCGATTGTCCTATGATGGGACTCACCTCAGACCTCCTGAGGTACCTAGTAGCCTTCTGAGGTTTGAAGTTCACCCATCTGGTCATGTACTCCCTTTTCAGGACAGCCTCAAACCAGCCGGACATCTTCTTCGGGTTAGCATAGAGAAGTTTTAGTAGTGCCAGCTGGTTGAGCTCAAACTCGGGGAGAGTCTTCAGATCGTGAGGGAATCTGAAGTACTCTATTCCCCTCTCTCTCTTCGCGGTATAAACTCCAAGATCCTCAAAGTGAGCCCATGCTATGATCTTCCCTGACACCTTCATGTTCTTCTTTACTTTATAGAGCTTGGTGTAGGTACTTTGCTTAGCGGTTTCGTGCTGGGCTCGGATCTCGGTGAAGCAAGCTGCCCATTCAGCCTTTCTGATATCAACATCAGCATCCGAGGCTTGGGCTTGGCTGAATGATGCTTTAGCTTCTTTCTCCTTCTTGCTGAGCTTCTCCAGAACATCATTACCGAGAATGTTAACTAGATCTAGAAACATATTTCCCTCTCGGTCAGTGTATTCTGGATAATGCTGAACCGTGATGTCTTCAATCTCTATTTCTTCAACATCGTTGAGCTCGTCATCACTAGCATCATCAAAGGTTGGCGCATCCTTTATGATCTCATCTGGATTCAGCCTGAACATCTCAGCAATCTGCTCATCAGTTAGGTCGTGAATTATTTCCCCTTCTTCAGGAGTATAACTCACAGACCTTTTGACGATCCCTTGCAGATCAAGAATCATGGTGTGTTGAGACTTGATATGTTGGAGGGGAGCAACATCGTACTCATCTTGCTGAAATGCTGGATGTGTTTGATTTAGACATGAAGTATAACACTCATTAGTATATAGTCAAGATAATTAAACATTAAATACACAATAATTACATTAATTACATAAACAGCAAATGATGATTCAAGAACAAAAGTTAAATAATAAAACATCTAATCTATACTTTTGCCTTGGATCTGCTCGGTAGCTTCAGTAGAAGGTGATGATGGAGGGGCTACTGTAGATCCATGGTCTTGTCTTCTTTTTGTACGTTGTTCTAGACCAGGATCTGCAGCATTTGAAGCAGAATCATCATCATCATCATCTTGCTTCTCCTTGGCTTGATCATCACCACTATTGTCATCATCCTCGTCACTCTCATCATCCTCATCATGATCACCATCGTCATCATCATCTCCCTCCCTTATCTTCAGAGGATCAGCTTGTGACCCCTTCAGCTTCAACAGAATCCTCTTGTTAGCAGACTCCAACTCCTCAATCTTCTGAGTCAACAGGACATTTTGCTCCTGGAGTCGGGCAATCTAATGCGCTTGAGAGGCATTTTGCTCCTCAAGTTGAAGAAGTCTGGCTGCCTTCTCCTCATCCGCAGCTAACAGCTTCAGCACCATTCTGTTAAGTGCTGCAAGCTGTTCCTCCACTCCAATAGAAGGAAGGGATGAACCTGTGGGGAAGGAGGATGGGCCGACTGGATGACTGGTAGTGGTGATAGTGGTAGAGGTGAAGATTGGAGGTGGTGTAGATGAAGTTGGTGGTGGAGCAGGTGTGGTAGTGGTGTGTGAGGTGGTAGAGGTGGTGTCTGGGGGTGTAGTAGCAGTGGCGGTTGTAGTGGTGGATGGTGTGGCTGAGGCAGTGGTTGTGCTGGTGGATGACATCAGAGTAAATCTCAACCTCTTCCCCTTCTTGCTGTAGGAGTGTGCCATAGTCTTCCTCCTCTTGCCTCTAGATACAGAGGCTCCCCCTTGGCTACTGAGCAGGTCCGGGGCATATGAGGGATCTGAATCAGCAGCAGCATCCCTGGACTCCACTGGGCGTTCACCAACCGCCCTCAAGCCTCTCTCTATGGCAATCACCTTGCTGCCCACAGTCCTCGTCAGAGGCTCCTTATCACTTTCTTCCCCCTCATCGGAAGGACAAAAATCCTAGTGAAAACTGGCAGTGGTGGCATCTAGGTGTGTGGGTGGTGACTGAGTGAACTGTCTAGTGGGGCCCCTAGAAATAGCAGGCCCTGAGTCTCTGCCCGTATCACCATCATCATCAGAGTCGTCAGATGGAAGAGCAATTTGCTCAACATCTGAGTCACTCTCCTCGTGGTGCCACTTTCGCCTCCCTGGCGCCACGTACTCAGCATTTGCCAAATGCCTGATCAGTCTTTTCACTGGGGGTTTGACCTGCTTTCCTCTATATACTCTCATACGACCCAGTGTCGTATCATCCATGATTTCCAACTGCACTGTGTCGTGGCTCTCCTTGGGCAGTGTTACCCTTAGCCTCTAGATTCTCTATCAGGTATGAGAATATCATGTTCGAGAAGCTGAAGGGGTGGTTCAGTATCAGTGCCACGTAGGCATTTTGAATCTGGTGCCACGTAGGCATTTTGAATCTGGTCTGATAGGTCATCAAACCCACCCCTCCTCGAAGCTATGCACTTGAGGATGACATGTGCTAAGTACTTGTACTGGGGAAACAGGTGGCTCTTGTTCAGTACACCTACGTTGATATCCCCAGCGTACTTCATCCTCAAGAAGCACCCTCTGACTATCAGTGGGTGAAGTCTGGTGGGGTGGTCTGCATCATCACCCATACCAAGTACTCGTCTGATGTCTTCAGTAGTAATCTCTATATCGATACCAAAGATGGAACTTCTGATGTTGTAGGGCTCCCGTGAGTGGTCAACCGATGCACCCTCCCAGAAGGCCTGCTGAATAGACCTATAGGGAGTGCATGGTGTGGAAATAGCCATATAGATCCTGGAGCGCTGGAGAAAAGCAATGACCCCCGCAAACTCGGCGCCATTCTGAGTCGTAGCATCTAAATGTGCACATATGTTGTGCTTAGGGTTGATGGTCCACCTGTCAGCCATCAATCTGTAACGCAAGACATATAGACATTAGATCCTACACAACACAAATCAGTTCTAATTAACCTGGTAAAAGTCAGTCTGGTTCAATCATGCGATTGAACCATGCGACTGAGTTCAGTCGGTTAACCTTTCATGCGATTGAACACATTCGGGTGATTGAATCATGCGACTGAGTTCAATCGGATGACTAGGCATGCGATTGGTTCATTTGACCGACTAACCTCATTCGTATCGGTCGTTCAGGCGATTGGCTCAATCGTCCACTCAGTCGTGCGATTGGAGTTCATCCTGGTGTCCAGTCGCTCATTCGACTGAGCGTCCATTCAAAATCATGTTTTGAGCAATACTTGATGTTAAACGTGGAAATTAGGCTTATTACACTCAGAGTAGACCGACTAAATATATTTTACCATTAATTTGATCTTAAAGTTCAGTTTAGATGGTTTATTGGTCCGTTTAAGTCTCGGTTACTGTTAGGTCAGAATTTGCATGATTCTTGATGTTTATCTCCGGTTTAAACGATGATGCACCTTGAATATAACCTGTATAACCGATATCCAACGTTAGAAAGTAGTAATCTCAGATAAATAGTAATCTTAGAAAATTTGGCAGAGATTCGACGTATCGTACGAGTGAAGGGCGATTTGGGTGAATGAAGCGACTGATGGCCGATTCACCTTGTATTTATACTAGGGCAACCTCCAGTCGTGCGACTGAACCTAGTCGCATGAGTAAGTCATGCGACTAAGCTTTAGTCGTACGATTCACCCAATCGCTTACCTCCAATCGTACGATTGAGGTTCATTCGGACGTCTGACACAGTCGGTCACCTCCAATCATGCGATTGGGCTCATTCGCACAGTTCAATCGTACGATTTCACTCATTCGTATGCTCCAATCGTACGACTGGTCCATACTTATGGTTCAGTCGTGCGAATGGGCCATACTTGTGACATTTTGACCATTTTACCATTACGACCCTTAGTTCGGTTTAACAATAGATAAACATTATGAGCAGTTGATCATCTCAGACATGATCACTTTTAGATTAAAACCTGTTGATCACCTCAGACGTGATCCATTTATCCACCAGATCACCTCAGACGTGACCCATTTAACCACCCGATCATCTCAAACATGATCCATTTATCTACCTGATCATCTCAGACATGATCCATTTATCCACCTGATTATCTCAGACATGATCCTTTTATATTTTCAGAAACAATTTTTTTAGATTAAACTTTAAGCTCATTTTGTGACATTAACTGCAATAAGTAACATAGCACAGTCCGACACTGTCACACTTTACAAATAAGAAAAAAACTAAACTAATTAACAAAATAAACATGTTTTTGTGATTTTCTTAGGGTTGGGTAGAACAGCCTATTTGCATTAACATCATTTCCAAGACAGACTCTTATGGAATCAGACAGGCATAAACTCAATTACTTGGAACTTTTTATACATTTATTGAAATGGAAACTAGCATATTTGTTGGTACACATGTCCCCAGTTCTAGTCTAGTGAGCTTAAATGTAATAGACTTTCTTTTCTTGTAACACTTATGCAATGTTTGATTAATAAAAATGAGAAACTCTTCTATATATGTTTATTGGTTGTTTAATGTTATATCTATTTATATTATTTATTGTTACACACATATATGACAATGTTATATAGGTTTACGGTTGTTAGACATAGTTATGAACCATTAAAGGTTTAAGAATGTGTTTAACTAAGTATCCTGATTCAGTCGCACGACTGGACCATGCGAATGGGCCAATCGCACGACTGAACCAGGTGATTGAGTCAATCGCACGATTGAGTCATAAGACTGACTCAGTCGTACGAATGAACCAATCGTATGACTCAGTCGCACGACTGGGCCATTCACTTGGCTCAGTCGTACGAATGAGAGCTGTAACCTATAAATACCACTTAATTCGTGGAAAAACGTAACACTTCGAATATTATAAACCCTAGCAGTTCCTGTTCGTCCCGAGAGGCCCTTCCAACTTCATAGAACGTTTCTGATCGATTCAAATCAATTCTTAACGTATTCTCATCGCTAGTTTTCATCGGATTAACGTTCTCCCTGATTGGATCGCCAATCAAATAGGATTCCGCACTATTTGATCTGGTTTCACATTTGAATCAGTTAGTACTCCGTCGTACATGGTCCTAACAAGTGATATCAGAGCATTGGCTCTTGATTCTTTGTGGATTCAATCTTGTTTTTGAAAAAGACAATGTTTTTAAGCGAAAAGATCCTTTCTTTCTACTAAAAATCAAGTTTTTACGTGTGCATGTTCTGAAAATTGAGTCGTTTTCGAGTTGCAGCCGTCTAGGGTGTAAAAAATTGCGGTTTTAGGTCAAAGTGTGTGAAAATTTCGATTTTAGCAGTCTCAGTTGTACGATTAACTCAATCGCACGACTGAACTCCAATCGCCAGTCCAATCGTACGACTGAAGTCAATCGCTCATTCAATCGCACGATTGACTTAGTCGGTCTATCCATTCGCACAACTCTAATCGCCTGCCCAGTCATACGACTAAGCTCAATCGCACGATTTTGTTTCAGTCGTCCCCCCAGTCGCCCTCTCTCAGTCGCATACACAGTTTGCTTTTCTAGTTAACGACTAAGACACTATGGACTCAGAGAACTTCGCATTCTCAGCAGGAGAGGACTCAAGGATTCAGAACCTCTTGCTACTGGAAAATGAGATTGGGAACCATAATAAACCTCTGAAGTTACTGTCTATTGATAAATTTCCTCAGTGGAAGCAAAGATTTGAAATTCATCTAAATGATGTAGATACCAATCTCTAGAACGCAATTGAAACTGGCTACATTATGCCAGTTGGCGCTGATGAAATACCCCTGACTTTGAGTGGTCTGAGTGATGCTCAAAAGGTTGCTTATAATGCAGAGAAGAAAGCTTATGCCATGTTAACATAGTCTATTCCTAAAGAAATCTTCCATCAGTATTCTGAGCACAAGCAAAGTAAAGAGTTCTGGAAGGCTCTTGAGAAAACGTATGAAGGAAGCACTACTCTTAAGTCCTTAAAGGCCAAAGCACTAAAGAAAGAGTTTGATAATTTTTCTGCAATTGGGAATGAGAGTTTGGACGACATCATTGACCGCTTCTATCTTCTGATGAGTGAACTTCACACTCATGGTGTTACAACGTCTAAAGAAGAAAAGGTGACCAGCTTGGCTGACGGGCTTTTAGAGAAGTGGGATTCATTTATTTCAACCTTAAGATACAACTCAGTACTTGAGACCTTGGATATAAATGATTTCATTCTAAAACTGAGAGAAGAAGAAGTGAGACACAAGTACAAAGCAAAGAGGGGTTCATATGCTCAGGATCCTACTCTCTACAATGTGACTCCCACTCAAACTGCAAAATCTTCCAATGCTCCTCTGCAGACTGCTTTTGTTTCTAATACATCAGCAACGGGTCAAAGCTCATCGTCTGGCAGTGAGTCAACTGTCTCATCAGGGGTTCAACATAGTGTTCCTGAAATTCAATCGACAAAGTTAGTGATAGAAAACTTGGGAAAAGTAACTGTGGAAGTGGCTAAAGAACACATGGATCTATTGGCTGCTGTTGTTCATTCCTATGATGGCTTGGTAGCAGGAAAGATAGGGAACTACCACTTGGCTGATGAAGACTATGAGCAGGTGGATGAAAATGAGTTGGAGAGAATGGATATAATATGGGCTCTCGCTAGTGCTGTGCGACGAGCTAAGAAGTTTGTGAAGAAGACTGGTCAGAATCTGGTGGCTACCAAAGATACTACTTTTGGCTTCGACAAGTCTAAAGTCACCTGCTTCAATTGTGGTGAGAAAGGACACTTCAAGCGTGAACGTGTCAAACCAAAGAAAACTGGAAATGGGAACCCGTTTTCGTCCTTCCCAAAACAAGAGAAAGAGAAAAAGCCAGTGCCAACAAGCAGTGATTCAAAAGCAATGGTAGCTCAAGGTGATGAAGGACAGGACTGGTCCTTCCGATTTTTATCTGATAGTGAAGCCAACATTGCATCTGTTGAAGAATTGAATGAAGACTCAGCGAGTGAGGGGGAGAACTCAGCTGAACCTGACACTGCTGATTTGGATGAAGACATAGCTGCTGTTGATCAACTTGTTGAAAATGAGCTAAATGTTGAATCTGAAGCACAATCTGAACCTCAAAATGATTTCATGGCCGGAACGTCTACATCAGCACGGGTAGGAAAAAAAGATGAACTTTTTACTAAACATGCTTGTATTGAATGTGATAAATTTAGGAAAAGCATTGATCTGAAATTTGCTAGGTTATTGGATCACAATGATAACTTAGTAAATGACTTAAAATTGTGCACAGAGACAAACAGAGTTTTAAAACAAAATGAAAGTAGCTATAAGGAAAAGATTAAGGCTTTAAAGAAACAGTTAAATGAAACTGAAGTTGTTGCATTCAACCAAGAAAATGACATTAAGTTCTATTTAAAGACTATTGAAGAAACTAAAAAGGACAAAGCAATTTTACAAGTTGAAATTGAGTCTTTAAAATAAAAACTTCACAGTCTTGCTAGTTCTTCACATATTTTGAAAAACTTAGTTAAGGAACGCATGAGATTCTTCTGAACACCAAACAACGTCCAATCAATAATAATCCAATAAAGGACCATGTGGTGACAACTCCTCTGGTCAGTGATCCGGACATAGCAGTTAAACCTATTCCTCCGGCTGCTGATCAGACAACATCAACATCAGGCACAACTGGTAATAACATCACTGAAACCGGGTGGAAGAGTATGTTCAAGCATCTCTTGGGTTGGATTCAAAGTGCACTATTACACAACCTAAGATTTCCAAAACCACTCAAACTAAACCAGTTAAGAAAGATAACACTCATCTTCAAAGACAAGCTAATCATAATGTTAAACAAGTAAAATTTGTCAAGGAAGGTGAACATCAAACGAATAAGACCAAAAAATCCTTACCTGAGGTTTACTCCCCACCCCACAAGAGGTCTTCTAGTCCTGTTGAAAGGAGATCATGTTACACTTGTGGTCAACGAGGTCACATCTTTTCAAATTGTCCTCGCTATCAGACACCTAGGATTAAGATTGAACTGGAAAAAGAAGTTAAACAGTTTCCAAAACAGAGAGCTAAGACTCCTGTTAGGTCTAACACACCTGTTAGGTCTTATTCATCTCCTCAACACCACAGACAACACAGACAAGTCACTGGCAAGTCTGTGATGCCTGCGGTGAAACCGGTTTTGGAAACTAAACCAAAGGTTCAAACTGTCAATCAGTCAACTGTTTATCACAAACAGTCCTTTCATAAGGATGGTTTATGGAAAGCAAAAACGTCTAATGCATCTGAAAGCAGTGACAAATTGAAGGTTGAGATACCATCCTCTGATAAAGGATAGTGGGTTGAGTTCATCATGTGTGATGCCTCTGGGAAACCCAAGCCAGTCAAGGCTTGGGTCCCCCTCCTTAACTAATTGTTTTCAATTATGTGCAGGTTGTCCGCTATAGTGCATCTACCAATACATGGATTGTTGATAGCGGAGCTTCCAGGCACATGACGGGAAATAAGTCTCTCCTTTTCAATGTCAAACAAATTAAAGGGGGACACATTTCCTTGGCTGGTAACAAAGGAGGATACATTACCGCTCAAGGAGAAGTAGGTAATGTAAAGGTAAGATTTGATAAATTCAATTTCGTTCAACAATTGGAAAACAATCTGCTTTCAGTGTCTCAAATATGTGACAAGGGCTTCAAAGTGATGTTTGACAATCGCAAGTGTTTTATTCTGAAGAAAGAGATGGAGATACCAGAGGAGCAGGTATTAATGTCAGCATCCAGGTACAATGATTTATATGTATTGGATATGTCTAATGCTTCTATTTCTGAGTCTACTGTTCAGTGTTTCTTGTCCAAAGCAACAGAGAAGGAATCCATCTCATGGCACAGAAGAATGGGACATATTAATCACAGGAAGATGAATCATCTGATTCATAACAATTTAGTTGAGGGAGTTACTATCAAGAACTTCAAACTTTTTGATTTCTGTGTCTCATGCAAGAAAGGAAAGTAGACCAGGAAATCTCACAAGACCAAGCACGTCAATTCTATAGAGATGCCCCTGGAGTTACTGCACATGGATCTATTTGGTTCTGTAAGCACAAAGAGTATCGCTGGAGACTGGTACTGCCTTGTAGTCACAGATGACTACTCACGCTTCTCCTGGGTGATGTTTCTGAAAGCTAAGTCAGAAACGTGTGAGTCATTCAAGGTGCTCGTCACAACATTGGAATCTCTCTACAAACTGAAGGTGAGGAAGATTCGTTTAGACAATGGAACGGAATTTAAGAATCAGTGGATGGATGCTTTCTGCAAAGAGAAGGGAATTGTTCATCAGTTCACCTCGGCATACACACCACAGATGAATGGAGTTGCTGAACGAAAGAATCGGAGCTTGATCGAGACTGCACGGACTATGTTGGCGGATTCTAAGCTACCAATATAGTTCTGGAATGAAGCGGTTGCAAATGCCTGCTACACACTTAATCGTGTGCTAATAGTCAAGAGGCATGGGAAGACTTGCTATGAGTTACTTTAGAAGCGCAAACCAAACCTGGAGTATCTAGAACCTTTTGGAGCTCCATGTACATTGTTGAAGAAGACTCAGGAGGGCAAGTTCAGCGAGAAAGCCGATCAAGGGATCTTTCTAGGATACAGCATACAAGACAAACGGGTTTATAACAACTAGACAGGTCAGGTAGAAGTATGGTACAATGTAGATGTACGAAGATACACCACTCCTCCTGCTGGAAAAGGTCCATCATCATTCTTCAATTACGATGGCTTTTTCAAATCCTTTAACCTTCCGCAGCTTGATTCAGATGAAGAGATTGCTACTCAGATGATGTACGATGTTCTAAATACACCAAGTCTGGATTCAAGCAACACAACACCTGCCAATGCTACTTCAGGATCTTCGACTCTTGCTCAGGACGAGAGTGATGACTCATCAGACGATGAAGAAGCAGCTGAGACCGACATCGAGCATAATGTAAATCAAGAAGTTGGATCATCAGCAGCTGAACCAGCATCGGAAAATCCGGATACTGAACCTGCAGTCACTAATCTTGATTCTGAAGTTGTCACTCCTATGACACCAGTGACTAGGATCAGTGTGAATCATCCCCCCACGTCTATCATTGGGGATATTCAATCCGGTGTGCAGACACGAAATCAGCTATATTCTGATGACTATGCTGCAGTCATGGAAAAGGGATACGTCAATGACGGGGCTTTCTCATGTTTTGTTTCACAAATCGAGCCTAAGTATGTCAGTGACGCACTGAAAGATGAGGCCTGGGTCAATGCTATGCAAGAAGAGCTGCTGCAGTTCAAGAAACTTGGAGTGTGGACACTTGTTGACAGGCCAAAAGGCGTGAAAGTGATTGGTACCAAATGGGTACTGAAGTGCAAGAAGGACAACCAAGGTGTTGTTATCAGAAATAAAGCACGATTGGTTGTTCAAGGATTCAGACAAGTCAAGGGAGTCGATTACAATGAAGTGTTTGCACCAGTGGCACGAATGGAAGCAATTCGGATATTCCTTGCCTACGTATCATACATGAAGATCAAAGTTTATCAACTGGATGTGAAGAGTGCATTCCTTCATGGGGAAATCCGTGAGGAAGTATACGTCAGTCAGCCCGAGGGGTTCGAGGATCTTTATCATCGGGACAGAGTCTACAAGTTAGACAAGGCTCTGTAAGCCCACAGGCTCCTCGAGCCTGGTATGAGAAGCTCTCCACCCATCTGGTGAAACACGGCTTTCGCAGGGGTGTGATTGACTGCACGTTGTTCATTAAAGAAAAGGATGGTGATTTGCTTATGGTGCAGATCTATGTGGATGACATCATCTTCGGTTCCAAAAACGAAGAGTTGTGCAAAGAATTCAAATCTGTGATGAAGGCAGAGTTTGAAATGAGTGCCATGGGAGAAATGAAGTTCTTCTTGGGATTACAGGTGGATCAAACAGCAACCGGTATTTTCCTACATCAGACTAAGTATGTCGGTGACATTCTGAGTCGGTTTGATATGGAAAACGTCACTGTTACCGGTACCCCTCTCGCCACAAATCATGATGTGGCTCCTGATGAGAATGGGGATTTGGTGGGTGCCACTATGTATCGTGGGATGATCGGATCTCTCATGTATCTCACTACCTCGCATCCAGATATCATGTATGCCACATGTTTATGTTCCCGATATCAAGCGAAACCCAAAGTAAATCATTTGATTGGGGTGAAGAGGATTTTTCGTTATCTGAAGGGTACTCCAACACTAGCGTTGTGGTATCCTCATGATGATGACTTTGAGCTAACTGCGTACAGTGATTCAGACTATGGCGGTTGCAAGATGAATTTTAAATCTACATCAGCAGGGTGTTAGTTTTTTGGAAGGCGGATAGTCACGTGGCAATGCAAGAAGCAGAACTTGGTTGCATTATCAACCTGTGAAGCTGAATATGTTGCTGCTGCAAGTTGCTGCTCTCAGATCATCTGGATCCAACAGCAAATGCAGGACTACGGTTTGCAATTTTCCAACACTCCTATTTATGTTGATAACTCTGCTGCCATAGCTGTAACTAAAAATCCGGTTCAACACCCTAAAACAAAACACATCGGCATAAAGTATCATTTCATACGCGACTGCTATGAAAAACAATTAATTGATGTGGTTAAAATAAACACGGATTTTCAACGCGCTGACCTCTATACCAAACCATTTGATAAACCTAGATTTTTCTATCTGTTAGAGGTCAACGGTGTTAAAAAGAGAAGTGACGTTATCTCCGACGACACAGACGCGTAGTCCGACACATGTTTAATCTTTAATTTTATTTTTATTTTTATTTTTCTTTTAGTTTATGTCTTTTAATTTCCTTGTCGTATAAAAATCCAAAAACACAAAAGATTTTCTGTTTTAGAATTTTAGGGGGAGATTAGGTTATGTTCAGTAATTATTTACTTAAATAAAAGGGGGGAAGGTTAGTTAAGCTGAAAAGGTAAAGACAGAAAGACTGGAAATGTGAGTCAGCAAAATGGAAAGTGATAGTACACAGACGTCGCCTTACTTGGAACACCAAAAAGAGTTTCTGTTTGTCAAGGTCAAAGTAAATCACAAAAAATTATAAATCAGAGAAGTCTAGGTCTAATATATTGGGAAAATGATAGTACGCTTGGTTGGTATTGTACTACCCGGAGAAAGTAGATCTAGGGTGGTGCCAGTGCATTAGACGATGTGTCGGTAGATTCAACACAATAGATCAGTAGACATCATCAGTGATTTGGCTTAAACTTAAATAATTCAACAAGTTGTGAGTTCTCATGGTATCCCTGGTCTGCACAATCAATCTATTTCCAATAAGGGGTGAGGAGCAAGCAAATGCCACAAATGTGAGCAAAGACCTGAAAAACAGAGCAAAAGATGACAAATGTCACTGAAAAAATGTATATTCAAATATACTGCTCTAAGAAGAAGATAGGTATTGCGCCTCTCTTCTGTGCGATGGCACTGACCTGAGGTTTAGCATAACCTATCCGTTCTAAGAATTCATTGCTGTTTGCGCCTCTCTGCTGTGCGATGGCACTGACCTGAGGCTTACCATCTCTTTGAAAATTCTTAGAACCAAATCTTCTAAGTCCTAAGACCGCTCAAAAATCTCCGAGGAAGATTGATTACCATATACCTGTGGAACACACAAACACTTGTTGACCTAATTCATCTAATTAATCACTGATGCGTGTTAAAAGTCTATGTATGGATTTAAGTGGACAAGTATACTGACAATCGTCGTGCCTGCTTCATCTGATGCTCAAAATCAAAGGATGTTTCGTATCATATCAAGCATGATCCCCAGTTAGAACTTAGAAGTCTTAGATGAGTGAAAAACTGTGATATGTAATTTACGCAAGTGTTTAAAGTTCAATACAGATAAAAGGTTCCAAGTAATGGTGTTTATGCCTGTCTGATTCCATATGAGTCTGTCCTTGATATGATGTCAATGCTAATAGGCTACACTAACCTGCCCTAACCAAAATCACAAAAGATGTTTATTTTGTTCATAGTTTAAAATTTTAAGTTATATGTATAGTGTGTCAGTGTCGGACTGTGCATATTGTTATCTGTTAACATCACCAAATGAGTCTAATGTCTATACTAAACAAATTGTCACTGAAAGTTTAAATGGATCATGTTTGAGATGATCGGGTAGATAGATGGATCATGTCTGAGATGATCGGGTGGATAGATGGATCATGTCTAAGATGACCGGGTGGATAAATGGATCACGTCTGAGGTGATCAACAGAGTTTAATCTAAAAGAGATTCTGTCTGAGATGATAAATTGTTCTTAATGTTTTATCTATTGCTAAGTGAAGCTAAGTGTCGGTTGGTAAAATGGTCAAAATGTCACAAGTATGGCCCAGTCGCACGACTGAATCATCAGTATGAACTAGTCGTACGAATGGAACATACGATTGAGTACAATCGTACGATTGGACCATGCGAATGAGCCAATCGCCCGATTGAAAGTGACCGGCTATGTTAGACGTGCGAATGAAGTTCAATCGTACGATTGGAAATGGACGATTGGGTGAACCGTACGACTCAAGCTCAGTCGTACGACTCAATTAGGTAACTAGGTTCAGTCGCACGACTAAGTCAGGTGACTAGGCTCAGTCGTACGACTGGATATTGACCTAGTATAAATATGAGTTGAGTCGTTCTCAGTTGCCCATTCACCCAAATCGCCCTTTCACTCGCACGACACGTCGTTACTCTGCCAAAATTTTCTAAAATCCACATTTACCTTCGATTGTTGTTCTCTGACGTTTGATATAGATTTTACAGGTAACTATCAAGGTGCATCATCGTTTAAACTGGACATAATCATCAAGGATCCTTTAAATTCTGACCTAACAGTAATCGGGACTTAAAAGAATCAAAACATCCTCAAAACTGAACTTAATGATCAAATTAATGGTACAATAGGTTTAGTCGGCGGTTTCTGAGTGTAATGAGCCTAATTTCGACGCTTAACATCAAGTATAGCTCAAAACACGAATTTGAATGGACAAACAGTCGAATGAACGACTGGACACGCTGATGAACTTCAATCGTACGACTGAGCTGTCCGATTGGCTCAATCATACGACTGAGATGGACGAATGACTCAATCGTACGACTGAACCATGCGTATGAGTTCAGGCGCACGACTGAGATAGACGGATGAGAAGTCATGCGACTAAGTCCAATCGTTTGACTCAGTCGTACGAATGAACTCAATCGTACGACTAGATCTCAGTCGTACAGTTCAAACGCACGATTGGAACTCATTGGTTTGTTCAGTCGCATGACTAAACCAAAGTTTAAAGTTCTTTAATTGAAATTCATTATCTTCAACATGTGCTAACGTTTATTTGTTTTGTGTGAACAGATGGCAAGCAGATGGCCCATGAGCTCTAAGCATAACATCTGTGCTTATCTCAATCTGACTTCACGCAATGCGGCAGATTTCACAGGGATCATCAGCTTTCTAAGACGCTCGAGGACATACCGAGTGATCTCCACTCAGTGTACACCTTATCGATCGATACAGCAGTCGTTCTGGGAGAACGCTGTGGTAGATAGGTCGACTGATCACCACTCCATCAGGAGCTCTATATTTGGGGAGCCCATACAGATTACCGAGGAGGACATACGGACGGTCCTTGATTTTGGGGATGACGCAGACTGCCCTATTCGACTACATCCCCTGACTGTCCATGGCTGCTTCATGAGGGCCAAGTATTCTAGGGATATCAACACGAGCATGCTCAACAAGAGCAACTTGTGCCCCCAGTTTAAATACTTGGCACACGTACTTCTGCACTGCATAGCCTCCAGAAAGGGTGGATTTGACGAGCTTTCAGACCAGATGCAAAATGCATATGTTGCTCTGGTGCTGAACCACCCTTTTGGTTTCTCCAGGATGATCTTCACTTACATGGTGGAGAATATAGAGGCTAAAGGGAAAGAGGGATTTTGCATGTACCCTCGATTCCTTCAGCTGATGATTGACCAGAAACTTCCCCAACTGCCCAAAGCTCAAGACGATGCAGTCGTGCTTGAAGTGATGGATGACACGACTCTGGGAAGGATGAAGGTATACAGGGGGAAGCAGGTGAAACCCCCTGTCAGGAGACTGTTTGGGCATCTGGCCCGTGATGATTATGTGGCGCTAGCAAAGAGGAAGTGGCGCCACGAGGACAGTGACTCGGATGTAGAGCAGATTGCTCTACCCTCCGATGACTCTGATGATGATCATGATTCTGATCAGGGAGGGGATGGTCAGGGAGGACCCGAACCAGCTCCAATTCACCCTGATTTTCAGATGGAGGAGGAGGAGGAGTCAGATGAAGAGCCGCTCACCCGGACTGTGGGAAGTCGGGAAGTGGCTACGGAGCGAGGAATCAGGGCGGTTGGTGGACGCCCGGGAGGGTCTGGGAGCTCTACTGTTGACCCATTATACACCCCAGACACTCCCAGTAGCCAAGGGGGAGCATCCGGATCTAAAGGACTTAGACTCAAACGGATGAAGCCCAAGTGAAGAAGGTTGATCCTACTCACAGCCACCACCACTACCTCAACCACCCCTACTACTTCAACCACTCCTACTACCACAGCCACCACCACACCCATTCCACCACCTGATGCCACCTCTACCACCTCACACACCACTACCACACCTACTCCACCACTAACTTCATCTATACCACCACCTATATTCACCACCGCCACAGCTACCACCACAAGCCATCAAGCCAACCTATCCTCCTTCCTATCTGGATCGTCTTTACCTCCAAGTGGAGTAGAGGAACAACTGTCAGCACTAAATCGGATGGTGCTGAAGTTGTTAGCTGCTGATGATGACAAGACTGCTCGACTTCGCCAGCTTGAGGAGCAAAATGCTTCTCAAGCCCATATTATTGCTCAGCAAGCTGAGCAGATCTCCTAACTCCAGGAACAACATGTCATTTCTACTCAGAAGATTGAGGAGTTGGAGTCTGCGAATAAGAAGATTTTGCTGAAACTGAAAGGGTCGCAGGATGAGCCGTTAAAGATCAATGAAGGAGATGAAGACGGTGATGATGATGAGGAAGATGATGAAGAAGAGGATAGTGATAATGATGATGAGGGAGGTGATGATGAGGATAAAGTAAGAGATGGTGATGAAGATGAAGGAGATGCATCTGCATCTGCCCCTGATCATGAGCAGCAGACTAAGAGAAGACAAGACCAGGGAGCATCAGCTGCTGCCCCACCGACCTCCCCATTTGCAGAAGACCAAGCCAGGATCCAGGACAAAAGTATTGATTAGATGTTTTATTCTTAAACTTTTGTACTTGATTCTTCTGTTGATGTATATGAAACTCATGTAAATATTTAATGATTAATGTTTATTTAACTTGAGTTTATACTAATGATTGCTACTCTACATGTTGATATTAAACAGATAAGGGATTTCAGCAAGACGAGCATGATGTTGCTCCCCTCCAACAGATCAAGTCTCAACTCACAATGATTCTTGATCTGCAGGGGATCGTCAGAAGGTCGGTGAGTTATACTCCTGAAGAAGGAGAAATATTTCACGACCTTACTGATGAGCAGCTTGCTGAAATATTTCATCTAAATCCAGACGAAATTGTTAAGGATGCACCAAATTTTGATGATGCTGATGATGACGAGCTCAACGACGTTGAAGAAATAGAAATTGAAGACATCATAGATCAACACTACCCAGAATACACTGACCGAGAGGGAAACGTGTTTCTAGATTTGGTAAACACTCTCGACAGTGATATTCTGGGTAAACTCAGTGAAAAAGAGAAGAGAGCAGAAGCCTCAATGAGCCAAGCCCAAGCCTCGGACGCTGATGTTGATATTCGAAAGGCTGAATGGGCGGCTTGCTTCGCCGAGGTCCGAGCCCAACGTGCTACAGCGACACAGAGTACCTACACCAAACTCTACAAAGTCAAGAAAAACATGAAGGTGTCAGGGAAAATCATTGCTTGGGCCTATTTTGATGACCTCAGGGTGTATACAGTAAAACGGGAGAGGGGTATCAAGTACTTCAGATTCCCTCATGATCTGAAGACTCTCCCTGGTTTTGAGCTCAACCAGCTGGCGCGCCTGAAGTTATTATACGCTGATTCGAAGAAAATGTCAAGCTGGTTTGAGGCTGCCCTGAGGAGGGAATACAGGACTAGATGGGTCAACTTCAAACCACAGCAGGCCACACATTACATCAAAAGGTCTGAAGTGAGTCCCATTACTGGATTACCTAAGATTGTCCTGAAGTGGCGCCCTCCGCGTACTATGTCCAGAATTCCACTGAGGGAGATGCCACAGGACTTTACCCCACATTTTAAGTGGTGGTATTATAACTGGTGCTTGGGAGAGGTAGTCATTGTTTTGGATAGGGAAGGATCTGTGGACACAATCAGAGTGTTTGACCCCATGTGGCTAATAAACTTGTCGGCTTCGGATGTCTATACGCTATACAAGTGGCCACTATTTTTTGACACGCAGGATATAGTGCAAGCACTACAGTTTCAGCATATCATACGTCTATGCTTTACACTTAATATCCATGCTGGGGTTTCTAAGGAGGATAGGGTTAAGAGATTTGAAGAGTTCAAGAAAGAAGTCAAAGTCTAGATAGAACTAGGTCCAAGGGGGAGTTTGTTGGTACACATGTCCCCAGTTCTAGTCTAGTGAGCTTAAATGTAATAGACTTTCTTTTCTTGTAACACTTATGCAATGTTTGATTAATACAAATGAGAAACTCTTTTTAATATGTTTATTGGTTGTTTAATGTTATATTTATTTATATTATTTATTGTTACACACATATATGACAATGTTATATAGGTTTACGGTTGTTAGACATAGTTCTGAACCATTAAAGGTTTAAGAATGTGTTTAACTAAGTATCCTGATTCAGTCGCACGACTGGACCATGCGAATGGGCCAATCGCACGACTGAACCAGTTGATTGAGTCAATCGCATGATTGAGTCATAAGACTGCCTCAGTCGTACGAATGAACCAATCGTATGACTCAGTCGCACGACAGGGCCAGTCACTTGGCTCAGTCGTACGAATGAGAGCTGTAACCTATAAATACCACTTAATTCGTGGAAAAACGTAACACTTCAAATATTATAAACCCTAGCAGTTCCTGTTCGTCCAGAGAGTCCCTTCCAACTTCATAGAACGTTTCTGATCGACTCAAATCAATTCTTAACGTATTCTCATCGTTAGTTTTGATCGGATTAACGTTCTCCCTGATTGGTTCGCCAATCAAATAGGATTCCGCACTATTTGATCTTGTTTCACGTTTGAATCAGTTAGTACTCCGTCATACACGGTCCTAACAATATTTACATAACACAGTATCTTATTCATCTGAGACTTCTAAATTCTAACTGGGAATCATGCTTGATCTGAGACGTAACACACGTTGATTATTAACATCAGGCGGTGCATCCATGACGATTGTCAGTATGCTTGTCCACTTAAATCCATACAGACTTTTGACACATATTGGTGATGTATTGAGTTACATTATTTCAACCAAAATTTATGGATCCCGTGCTTATATGGTAATCAACATTCCTCAGGAGACTTTTGAGCGGTCTACGGGTATTTTGACAAGAAGAGACTATTCTTAGAATTTTCTAAGAGAAGCCAAGCCTCAGGTCAGTGCCACCGCACAGCAGAGAGGCGGCAAACAATAATGAATTCTAGAATATCTAGGTTATGCTTATCCTCAGGCCAGTGCCATCGCACAGCAGAGAGGCACATAACCTATCTCCTTGTTAGAGCATTTCTTATTTTCTTTCGCACATAACGTACCAACAACATATGTTATCAGCTTGATTGCGTTTATTTTCATTTTTTTCGTGCTTTGCTCCTTTTGTGGTCATCCGCACACATATAGTGGCGTTTATTTACTCGTCATTCCTTATTGGAAATAATTGATTGTGTTAACCAGTGATAAGATGGGAACCCACAGTCAGCTGAACCATTTAGTTTAAATTGAGTTCACCAATGATGTCTACTAGTCTATTTTATTGAATCTACTGACACATCGTATAGTGAACTAGCACCTCCCTAGATCAACTTTCTCCGTGTAATTACAGTAACACCCAAGCATACTATCATTTTCCCATTTTGTTAGACATAGAGTTCTCTGACTAACAATATTCTGTGATTTAAATTAAACTAAGATTGCAGAAATTTAAAATTTTTTGGTGTTCCACGTAACTAGACGCCTGTGTACTATCACTTTCCATTTTTGTAGAACCACAGTCTTATCTTTGTTGTCTTTGCCTTTTAGCTTATCTGCCCTTCCCCCTCTTTTTTTGAGTAAATAAATACTGAAAGTAAACTAATTTCCCCCTAAAATTCTAAAACTGAAAAATCTTTTTTGTGTTTTTGGATTTTTTTGAGACAAGGAAATTTAAATAAAATAAAATAAAATGACTGAACAAGTGTCGGACTAAGCATATGTTTCTTCCGAGATAATGTCACTTTTCTTTTTCACGCCGTTGACCTCTAACAGATAGAAAAATCTGGGTTTATCAAACGGTTTAGTGTAGAGGTCAGCGCGTTGAAAATCCGTGTTTATCTTATCCACATCGATTAATTGTTTTTCATAGCAGTCGCGTATGAAGTGATACTTTATGCCTATGTGTTTAGTTTTAGGGTGTTGAACCGGATTTTTAGTAACAGCTATGGCGGCAGAGTTATCAACATAGATAGGGGTGTTAGAGAATTGCAAACCGTAGTCCCGCATTTGCTGTTGGATCCAGATAATCTGAGAGCAGCAGCTTGCAGCAGCAACGTATTCAGCTTCGCAGGTTGATAAGGCAACCAAGGTCTGCTTCTTGCATTGCGACGTGACTAAACGCCTTCCAAAAAACTGACACCCTGCTGATGTAGACTTGAAATTCAATCTTGCAGCCGCCATAATCTGAATCACTATACGCCGTTAGCTCAAAGTCATCGTCGTGAGGATACCACAACCCCAGTGTTGGAGTACCCTTCAGATAACGAAAGATTCTTTTCACCCCGATCAGATGATTTGCTTTCGGTTTTACTTGATATCTGGAGCACAGACATGTGGCATACATGATATCTGGACGAGAGGCAGTGAGATACATGAGAGATCCGATCATCCCACGATAAATAGTGGCATCCACCAAATCCCCATTCTCATCAGGAGGCATATCATGATTTGTGGCGAGTAGGGTACCGGCAGCAGTGACATTTTCCATATCAAAGTGACTAAGAATGTCTCCGACATACTTAGTCTGATGCAGAAATATACCGGTAGGTGTTTGGTCCACCTGTAGTCCTAGGAAGAACTTCATTTCTCCTATGGCGCTCATTTCAAATTCTGCCTTCATCACAGATTCGAATTCTTTACATAGATCTTCATTTCGCGAACTGAAGATTATGTCATCTACATAAATTTGCACTATCTGTAAATCTCTGTCTCTTTCTTTAATAAACAGCATGCAGTCAGTCACACCCCTGCGAAACCTGTGTTTCAGCAGGTGGGTGGAGAGCTTTTCATACCAGGCTCGAGGGGCCTGATGTAGCCCATACAGAGCCATGTTCAACTTGTAGACTCTGTCCCGATGATAAGGATCTTCGAATCCCTCAGGTTGACTGACGTAGACCTCTTCACGGATTTCCCCATGTAAGAATGCACTCTTTACATCTAGTTGATAGACTTTGATCTTCATGTAAGATGCGCAGGCTAGAAAGATGCGGATTACTTCCATTCTAGCTACTGGTGCAAAGACTTCATTGTAGTCGACTCCTTCGACTTGTCTAAAGCCTTGAACAACCAACCGTGCCTTGTTTCTGATAACGACACTTTGATCATCCTTCTTGCAACGTAGCACCCATTTGGTGCCTATCACCTTAACTCCTTTGGGCCGGTCAACGAGTGTCCACACTCCAAGCTTCTTGAACTGTAGCGGTTCCTCTTGCATAGCATTGACCCAGGCCTCATCCTTCAGGGCATCGCTTACGTGTTTGGGTTCGACTTGAGATACAAAGCGTTTGAATGCTCCATCATTCAGGTAGCCCTTTTCCATAATTGCAGCATAATCAGCAGAGTACAACTGATTTCTCATCTGCATGCCGGAGTGTAAGTCTCCAATGATCGCCTCCTGTGGATGATTTATACTGATCCTAGTCATAGGTGTCATAGGGATGACAACTTCAGTATCCAAATTTGTGACTGGAGGTTTAGTATCCGTATTTCCTGATGCATGTTCAGCAGCAGGTGAGCTTTCCTCTTGATCAACATTATGCTCAGTGCCTGTCTCAGCTGCTTCTTCATCATCTAATGAGTCATCACTCTCGTCCTGATCGGCTGATGAAGATCCCGATGAACCACTCGCAGGTGTTGTATTGCTAGTATCCAGATTCGGTGTGTTAAGAACATCGTGCATCATCTGAGTAGCAATCTCTGTGTCTGAATCTATTTGAGGAAGGTTGAATGTTTTGAAAAAGCTATCGTAGTCGAAGAACGACGATGGACCTTTTCCAGCAGGGGGGATGGTGAATCGTTGAACGTCGACATTGCACCATACTTAGACCTGACCAGTTGAGTTGTTGTAAACTCGTTTATCTGGTATGTTGTATCCTAGAAAGATCCCCTAATCTGCCTTTTCACTGAACTTGCCTTCCGGAGTTTTCTTCAGTAACATACATGGAGCTCCGAATGGTTCCAGATACTCCAGGTTAGGTTTATGTTTCTGAAGCAACTCATAGAAAGTCTTCCCATGCCTCTTGACAACTGACACGCGATTAAGTGTGTAGCATGCGTTGGCCACAGCTTCATTCCAGAACTGCACTGGCAGCTTTGAGTCCGCCAACATAGTCCTAGCAGTCTCGATCAAGCTCCTGGTCTTCCGCTCAGCAACTCTGTTCATCTGTGATGTGTATGCAGAGGTGAACTAATGAACAATTCCCTTTTCTTTGCAGAAAGCATCCATCCACTGATTCTTGAACTCTGTTCCGTTGTCTGAACGGATCTTCCTAACCTTTAACTTGTAGAGAGACTCCAGTGTAGTAACGAGCACCTTGAATGACTCAAAGGTTTCTGACTTTGCTTTCAGAAACATCACCCAGGAGAACCGAGAGTAGTCATCTATGACTACAAAGCAGTACCAGTCTCCTGCGATACTCTTTGTGCTGACGGGACCGAATAGATCCATGTGCAATAGCTCCAGAGGCATCTCTATAGAATTGATGTGCTTGGTCTTGTGAGATTTTCTGGTCTGCTTTCCCTTCTTGCATGAGACATAAAAATTAGGAAGTTTGAAGTTCTTAACAGGAACTCCATCAACTAAGTTGTTATGAATCAGATAATTCATCTTCCTGTGATTAATGTGTCCCATTCTTCTGTGCCATGAGATGGAATCCTTCTCTGTAGCTTTAGACAAAAAGCATTGAACAATAGACACACTAGTAGAAGCATTAGACATATCTAGAACATACAAGTCATTATACCTAGATGCTGACATTAATACCTGCTCCTCAGGAATCTCCATCTCTTTCTTCAGAATGTAACACTTCCGATTGTCGAACTTAACTTTGAAGCCCTTGTCACAAATCTGAGACACTGAAAGCAGATTGTTTTCCAATTGTTGAACAAAATTAACTTTATCGAACCTTACCTTTTCATTACCTACTTCCCCTTGTGTGGTAATGTAACCTCCTTTGTTTCCAGCAAATAAAACATGTCCCCCTTTAATTTGTTTGACATTGTAAAGAAGAGACTTATTTCCTGTCATGTGCCTGGATGCCCCGCTATCTACTATCCATGTGTTGGTAGAAGCACTATAGCGGACAACCTGCACATAATAGAAAATAATTAGTTAAGGAGGGGGACCCAAGCCTTGACCGGCTTGGGTTTCCCAGAGGCATCACACATCATGAACTCGACCCACAATCCTTTATCTGTAGGTGGGACCTCAATCTTCAACTTATCCAAGCTTTCAAACACTTCAGATGTTTTGGCTTTTCACAAACCATCCTTATGAAAGGATTGTTTATGGTAAACTGATGACTGATTTACAGTTTGAACCTTAGATTTAGTTTCAAAGATAGGTTTCACCTCAGGCATCACAGACTTGCCAATGGCTTGTCTGTGTTGTCTGTGGCGTTGAGGTGAGGTAAAAGACCTAAAAGGTGTTTTAGACTTAACAGGTGTTTTAGACCTAACCGGAGTCTTAGATCTCTATTTTGAAACCACTTTAACTTCATTGTCTTGTTTAATTTTAATTTTGGGTGTCAGATAACGTGGACAGTTTGAAGAGATGTGACCGCGTTATCCACAGGTATAGCATGATCTCCTTTCAACAGGACTAGGAGATCTCTTGTGGGGCGGTGAGTAAACTTCAGGTACTGACTTTTTGGTCTCACTCCTTTGACTTTCACCTTCCTTGACAAATTTTACTTTTTTAACGTTATGAGTGTTTTGTCTTTGAAGATGATTGTTATCTTGCTTAACAGGTTTAGTTTGAGTGGTTTTGGAAATCTTAGGTTGTGTGGTAGAAGATTTTGAACCCAACCCAAAAGATGCTTGAACATTCTCTTTCACCCTGTTTTCAGTGATGTTTTTACCAGTTGTGCCTGATGTTGATCTTGTCTGATCAGCAGCCGGAGGAACAGGCTCAACTGCTGTGTCCGGATCGCTAACCAGAGGAGTAGTCACCACATGATCCTTTATTGGATTATTATTAATGGGACGTTGTTTGGTGTTCAAAAGGATCTCATGTGGTGGAGGCACAACCTTATAACCCAACCCTTCCCCGTTGTTACGTTCCTTAACCAAGTTTTTCAAAATATGAGAGGAACTAGCTAGACTGTGGAGTTTTTGTTTTAAAGACTCATTTTCAACTTGCAAAACAACTCTGTCCTTTTTAGTTTCCTCAATTGTCTTTAAATAAAATTTTATATCGTTTTCTTGGTTAAACACTACAACTTCAGTTTCTTTTAATTGTTTCTTTAACGCTTCAATTTTCTCCTTATAGTTGCTCTCGTTTTGTTTTAGCACTCTGTTTGCCTCAGTGCACAATTTTAAGTCTTTTACTAAGTTATCATTATGATCTAATAACCTAGCAAATTTCAGATCAATACTTTCCCTAAATTTATCACATTCAACACAAGCATGTTTAATAAACATATCATCCTTTGATTCTACCTATGCAGATGTAGACGTTCCAGCCATGAAAGCATTTTGAGGTTCTGGTTGTGCTTCAGATTCAGCAATCAGTTCATTTTCAACAAGTTGATTAACAGCAGCTAAGGTCTCATCCACATCAGAAGTGTCAAGCTCAACTGAGTTCTCCCCCTCACTTGCTGAGTCTTCATTCAGATCTTCAACAGATGCAATGTTGGCTTCACTATCCGTTAAGAATCGGAAGGACCAGTCCTGTCCTTCATCACTTTGAGCAACCATTGCCTTTGAATCACTACTGGTTGAAGCTGTCTTTTTCTCTTTATCCTGTTTGTTGAAGGATGAGAACGGGTTCCCATTGACAGTCTTCTTCGGTTTGACACATTCCCGCTTGAAGTGGCCTTTTTCACCACAGTTGAAACAGATGACTTTAGACTTGTCGAATCCATATCTTTGGTAGCCACCAGATTCTGGCCCGTCTTCTTCACAAACTTCTTTGCTCGTCGCACAGCACTTACGAGAGTCCACATTATGTCCATTCTTTCCAGTTCATTTTCATCAACCTGTTCATAGTCTTCATCAGCCAAGTAGCAGTTCCCAATCTTTCCTGCGACCAACCCATCATAAGAATGAACCACCACAGCAAGTAGGTCCATGTGCTCCTTAGCCACTTCCACAGTTACTTTTCCCAGATTTTCTATCACTAACTTCGTTGATTGAGCAACTGTAGGACTTTGTTGAACCCCAGATGAAACATGTGACTCACCACCAGACGATGAGCTTTGACTAGTTGCAGATGATGCATTAGATACAAATGCAGTCTGCAGAGGAGCACTAGTAGATTTTGAAGTTGGAGTAGGGTAACGTTGTAGAGAGATGGATCCTGAGTGTATGCTCTTTTCTTTGTCTTGTACCTGTGTCTCACCTCTTCTTCTCTTAGTTTCAGGATGAAATCGTTTATTTCCAAGGTCTCAAGCACTGAGTTGTATCTTAAGGTGGAAATAAACGAATCCCACTTCTCTGGTAGCCCATTAGCCAAGCTTGTCACTTTTTCTTCCTTAGACGTTGTAACACCATGAGTGTGAAGTTCAGTCATCAAATGGTAGGAGCGATCTATGATATCATCCAAGCTTTCATTCCCAATAGAAGAGAAATTATCAAACTCTTTCTTCAACGCTTTAGCCTTCAGTGACTTTAGTGTTAAATTACCTTCATATCTATTCTCAAGAGCCTCCCAGAACTTTTTGCTCTGCTTATGTTCTGAATATTAATGGAAGATGTCTTTGGGAATTGACTGGGTCAACATGGCATAGGCTTTCTTTTCTGCATTATAAGCAATCTTTTGTGCATCAGTTAGTCCACTCAAAGTCAGGGGTATGCCATCAGCACCAACTGGCATCGTATAGCCAGTTTCAATAGCATTCCAGAGATTTGTATCCACTCCATTAAGATGAATCTCAAATCTTTGTTTCCATTGAGGAAATTCATCAAGAGACAATAGCTTAGGTGGTTTATTATGGTTCCCGATCTCATTTTCCAACAGTAAGAGGTTCTGGATCCTGGAGTCCTTCCCTGCCGAGAATGCAAAGTTCTCTGAGTCTATAATGAAGTAGTCTTAAACTCGAAAAGCAAACTGTGTATGCGATTGAGAGAGGGCGACTAGGGGACGACTGAAACATAATCGTGCGATTGAGCTTAGTCGTACGACTGGGCAGGCGATTAGGGTTGTTGTGCGAATGGACAGACCGACTGAGTCAATCGTGCGATTGAACGAGCGATTGAATTCAGTCGTACGATTCGACTAACGAATGGAGTTCAGTCATGCGATTGAGTTAATCGTGCGACTGAGACTGCTGAAAACGAAATTTTCACACACTTTGACCTAAAAACGCAATTTTTTACACCCTGGACGGCTACAACTCGAAAAAGACTCAATTTTCAGAACATGCACACGTAAAAACTTGATTTTGAGCAGAAAGAACGGATCTTTTCGCTTAAAAACGTTGACTTTTTCAAAAACAAGATTGAATCCATGAAGAATCAAGAGCCAAAGCTCTGATACCACTTGTTTGGACCGTGTACGGACGGAGTACTAACTGATTCTACGTGAAACCGAATCAAATAGCACGGAATTCTATTTGATTGGCGATCCAATCAGGGAGAACGTAATCCGGATCAAACCTAACGATTAGAAAACATTAAGAATGAAGTAGGAATGATCTGAAACGCTCTATGAACTTGGAAGGGACGATCTGTGCGAACTGGGACGGCTAGGGTTGTAAATTATCGAAGTGTTTTCTTTTTCCACGAATTAAGTGGTATTTATAGGTTACAGCTTTTATTCGTACGACTAAGCCAGGCGACTGGCTTGTGATTGGCCCATTCGCATGGTCCAGTCGTGCGATTGAATCAGAATACTTAGTTAAACACATTCTTGAACCTTTAATGATTCAGAACTATATCTAACAGCTGTAAACCTATATAACATGTTCATATATGCGTGTAACAATGAATATTAATAGATATGACATTAAACAACCAATAAACATTCATAGAAGAGTTTTTCATTTCATTGATAAAACATTACATATGTGTTACAAGATGAAAGTCTATTACATTGAAGCTCACTAGACTAGACCTAGGGACATGTGTACCAACAAATTGACAGTGACACTTTTGGAACTCTTGATGAGAAAGAGAAAGAGAAAGAAAAGGAAGAAGATAAAGCCCAAGCCACAGACACTGATGTTGAGTTAAAGAAGGCTGAATGGGCAGCTTGTTTGAAGGAGATGAGAGCCCAACGAGAACCTCCAAAGCCAAACTCCTACACCAAACTGTACAAGGTCAAGAGACATCAGAAGGTGTCAGGCAAAATCATCAGTTGGGCCTATTTTGAGGACTTGGAGGTGTACGCCGTGAAGAGAGAGAAGGGGATTGAGTACTTCAGATATCCTCATGATCTGAAGACTCTTCCCGATTTTGAGCTGAACAAGTTAGCCTGTTTAGATCTTTTGTACAACAACCCAAGAAAGATGTTGGGTTGGTTTGAGATGGCTCTTAAGAAGGAATACCACTCTAGATGGATCAACTTCAGGCCTTAACAACCTAAGAGGTTCATTCATAAGACCGAAGTTGATCCTATTTCTGGAAGACCAAAAGTAATGCTGAAGTGAAGTCCCCCACGCATAATGTCTAAGAACCCACTACGGGATATGCCTCAGGACTTCACTCCATACTTCAAATGGTGGTATTATGACTGGAGGACGGGAGAAGCAGTCGTCATTTTGCATAAAGAGGGTAAAATATAGACTGTCCGGGTATTTGACCCGAGTGGCTAACCAACTTGTCTGTAGAAGATGTTTACACACTCTACAAGTGGCCATTGTTCTATGACTCGCAGGATATTGTACAAGCTCTACAATTCCAACATGTTATACGGCTCTGCTTCGCGTTTGAGATTCACGCGGGAGTCACAAGAGAAGAGAAGTACAAGAAATTCAAAGAGCATGTGAAGGATGTAAAACAATAGGCTAAACTAGGTTCAAGGGGGAGTTTGTTGATACATTATGTACCTAGTTTATGATCTTAAATGTTATAGTCTTTCATTTCTTACACTGATGTAATGTGATGACTTAATGAAATATGATATTCATTTTGATGTTTATTTGTTGTTGACTATATCATATTATTATTGTATTAAGTATGATTCACATGTATGAACTTTATATATAGGTTTGAAGTTGTCGTACATAGTTCTAAGTTAATAATGACTTAGAAATGTGTTCAACTTAGTCAAGTGGTTACTCATGCTAATGGACCATACTTATGGCCCATAGGCATGAATGAACCATACTTATGGACCAGTCGCACGACTGAACCAGGTGACTGGATCAGTCGTATGATTGATATATAAGATTGACTCAGTCGACTGAACCTTCAGTCGTGTGTATGAGTCAACCACATGAGTCACTCGCACGACTGAACCATGCTAATGGTTCAGTCGTACGCACGACTGAACCATGCTAATGGTTCAGTCGTACGAATGGATACTGAAAACCTATAAATACGACATAATTCGTGGAAAAACATAACACTTCGAATACTTTCATACCCTAGCCATCCAGAGCGTCCTAAGTCGCCCATCCAAGTTCATAGTTCGTTCCTGGTCGATTCCAACTCGTTCTTAACGTTTGTTTCATTGTTAGATCGATCAGCTTGTTCGTTCTCACTGATTGGATCGCCAATCAAATAGAATTCCGTGCTATTTGATCTGGTCTCACGCAGAATTCGTTAGTACTCCGTACGAAAACTAGGTTCAAGGGGGAGTTTGTTGATACATTATGTACCTAGTTTATGATCTTAAATGTAATAGTCTTTCATTTCTTACACTGATGTAGTGTGATGACTTAATGAAATATGATATTCACTTTGATGTTTATTTGTTGTTGACTATATCATATTATTATTGTATCGAGTATGATTCACATGTATGAACTTTATATATAGGTTTGAAGTTGTCGTACATAGTTCTAAGTCAATAATGACTTAGAAATGTGTTCAACTTAGTCAAGTGGTTACTCATGCTAATGGACTATAATTATGGTCCATACGCATGAATGAACCATACTTATGGACCAGTCGCACGACTAAACCAGGTGACTGGATCAGTCGTATGATTGAGACATAAGATTGACTCAGTCGCACGACTAAACCTTCAGTCGTGCGTATGAGTCAACCGCATGATTCAGTCGCAAGACTGAATCATTTGTCATAGAAATGAATACTGTAAACCTATAAATACCACATAATTCGTGGAGAAACATAACACTTCGAATACTTTAATACCCTAGTCGTCCAGGGCGTCCTAAGTCGCCCATCCAAGTTCATAGTTCATTCCTGATCGATTCCAACTCGTTCTTAACGTTTGTTTCATCGTTAGATCGATCAGGTTGTTCGTTCTCACTGATTGGATCGCCAATCAAATAGAATTCCGCGCTATTTGATCTGGTCTCATGCAGAATCCGTTACTACTTCGTACGAAAAAGGTCCTAACAAGTTGACTCTTTTATGTTTCTATATTAGGCTTTTAACTTTCTAATTATACCAAAAGTTGTATTGTTTGATTATTATTTCAACATTCAAGTAGCCCACGCAAGTTCAATGCATGCGCAGCTCAACAAGCTGAAATATTTCACCAAAAATATAAACTTCAAATTTAGGCTTTAAACAACAATAATGGATTAATAAACATGAACAATGATCGAACGTAAGATGTTTAATTCTAACAAAGCCGAAGTTAAATAATCTTTGAATCCAAGTAAGACATGTACACCAATGAAAATGAACTATCACAAGAAAATGAATTGATCAACAAACATAAAAGAATATTAAATATGAGAAATTGAGCATGAACATATAATGAACAACTAACTTTAATAATTAAGTACATGGTTGGAAATTAAGGACTTAACTACATGGATTATAACCCATTGAATTAGTATGATCCTTTAGTAATCTAATTCTGCTTTGATATTGTAGTTGTATGACATTTATGACTTTTTGGACCTGTTGTTTAAGGTAAGCTTCACGAACCCTTTTAGTTATATGATTTATAATATGAAAAGAGTGCTCAACTATTTCGGACTATTCCATGATTACAATTTTTGTTTCGCACCGACGAGTGTTGTTTAGGCCATAAGTTATAGTCTAAATGTCCTTCATGAGTGCATTCTTATTCTTAAGTCCCCGCATTTTGATTCATGACTATTTAACTCTAATTTGGGAGCCGTGAAGATGGGTTGTTAGTACTAACAAGTTAACACTCCCACCCTCATTGTCAGTACACTAGCTAATACGGACTTGGCCTTGATGAGCCATTATATGAATATAATTTGGTTGACTTTGTGCTTTTTTTGGGGCATATATCTCATTAGGTTTTTGTCATGGACTCACTATCTTGACTGCTTATGTTCCTATACACACAATTGTTGTACTTGATTTACACATTTTGACTTATTAAGCTTGTGAATTCACCAACATATGTTAACCTTAAAAAACATGTCTTTTTACATAATAATGCTTGAGGCTTACTGAATTTTGCTAGAGAATTTTAGACAAGTCCGTCCATATTAGGCATTAGATATTTAGACAATAGTGGACTATTGTTGGGTTTGTTGAAACTGTCTTGTGAAATCGTATGTCAATTTGAGTTTTGTATTATGGTTGGGCATGTTTTACCCTAGTTGTCTTGGTTTAATATTTTGATGATATTCGTGTTTATTTGATATTTATTATGGTAATGAGTACCTTCGGCACAAGTATTTTATGTGTTGGGAGACATTATGATCTAATCACGAAGAATGCATATTAGAGATTCTTTTTTAACCATAATGCGTTATGATGATCTCATATGTCACGTACTCATGTTTTCACTATTAGTGACGATGTGACACTTTGTAACAATAATTAGAAGGAAGATCCTGATTTCACTTGTAGTCCCTCGGCACAAGTCTTTTATGTGTTGAGAGACATCATCAAGTTAAGCGATGAATCTAATGCCTTCATCGTACCACATCAAATCATAATCCAACTCAAAGTCACATCATTACACCACACTTCTCCTGTTAGGCCCCGTTCCCGGAACGCTTACAGCTGAATATTCATCGCGCTTAATATTATAACACGTTAAGATTCATTAAAACAAAATGATAAAATGTCGCAGTGGAATAATTTAACAAAAACACTTCATGCCTTAATAATTACTTTTGCCAAATAATACATCATTGTTAAAGTTACAAAATGATATTTAGTTGCATTACAAGACAAATTATTATTTCTACATAAGGCGAATGCCAGTCTTTATTTGCCAAGTAGCTTCACCCTCGTGTCATCCCTAGAAACAAGTTACCTGCCAACTGAAAATGCATAAAAGTTAGCTTTGCTGAATGAGTTCAAGTTTTATAATAAAATACTTTACGTCTGTTTAAAAATTTCCTTTACTTTCGCACATGATCATACATCATGCATATAACTAGATAGTAATCATTATATCTTTCATCATCATCAGTCGTTTCGTACTTGTTCGAACATTTCATACTTTATCTTTATCTTTCACTTCTATCTAAATCCTGTCATATGCTATACCCCTACGTCATGCCAGAAAGCTGGTACTGGGCCGAGGTCTATAAATAAACCTCAAACATTATGCATGAAGCTGACTCTAGTACCGGGGCAAGCGACAAGGACCACGTTTTGTACTTTCAATCAATCTCAAGGATTTGACCCCTATATTCATAGGCTAGCTAGGCCCCAAACAGTTGAGCTAACAACACATGATTGTGAACCTCCTTTCATTTGCTTGCAAAACTTTCGTTCATTCATTAGGTTCCACTTCTCATTATCATTAACTTTCACTTCATTACATACTACTTATTCTTAATTAGTATATATCACACCAAGTAAGAAACATCATGAAACGTACCTTCGCATTCTCATCAAAATGAATAACAAACAATAATATCAAAATATATATTTAGTATTCATAACAGCCCCAAAACAAAGAAAAACTTGAACATAGGGGATCTAGAACTCACCTGGTCTTCGCAAATAACTTCACCTAAAGTATGCTTACAGTACACGGTCTGCGTATAAGTTAACATGCTAACAGATCATATTCAAACACAGTTTCTCTGCCAGTTTCTCTGCCAGTTTCTCTACCAGTTTCGTTGACAGTTTTGCTGATAGTTTCGCTGACAGTTTCGATGGCAGTTTCTCTGTCAGTTTCTCTGTCAGTTTCGCTGATAGTTTCGCTGACAATTTCTCTGCCAGTTTCTCTGCCACTTTCGCTGATAGTTTCGCTGGCAGTTTCTCTACCAGTTTTTTTGACAGTTTCTCTGACAATTTCGCTGACAGTTTCTTCTGACAGTTTCTTTGACAGTTTCTCTGATAGTTCTCTGACAGTTTCTCTGACAGCTTCGCTGACAGTTTTTCTGCCAGTTTTGCCTAACTTTCGTTGGAATTCTATGACTGTGAAATTCCCAGCAAAACTATAGTTTTGCTGGAAGAATCCATAGTTTCGCTGGAAAAACTGACAGATTCTCTTGGAGAACTGACAGTTTCTCTGGACGAACTAACAGTTTCTCTTGACGAGCTCACAGTTTCTCTAGACGCATAAAATGACGATCTGGCCCGTTTTGACGCAATACTTCAACTTTTTACATCCAAAACCTTAGATTTTCATCCATGAAATTATATCTAAGCTTTTTACATGTTTTCATGCATAAAAACGTGATTTTTTATGATTCTTTGCCACTTTTCAAAACCCAAATCCCTAGAATCCGGGTATGATCTAAAGAGACATTTGGATGATGATTCTTACCTAGATTCTTGCTCTTTTCTTGTTGTTTGATGCCCAAAAACGCAGATCTTCAATCCTTTGATCAATAAAGTCTCAAATCTTTACTTTTCTATACTTTTTCTCTCTACTCTCTTTCTAGAAAGTGGGTTGTTTGAGTTGCAAATAAGGATGAATGTGGTAGATTTGTGTTTATATATCGGGTTTTCACGGGACTTAAACTGTTCTAAAACATAATTCGTAAGGTTAATTCGGTCTATAATCCATTTTCCTCTTTTTTATATTAAATAACCCTCAACCAAGCCCATTATTATTAATTGGCTCCTTTCGACTTTTTTTTCCTGGGCGTTACATCTCCGTTCTACTCGTATAGTGTTTTCACGACGCCACTTCACACCACGCAATAGCTATGTCACCACGACCACCATCCCTCTACGGTCATGGCACGGATAATGTAGGTGTTGTGCTATTCACCCTTTGATTTGGGTCCACGTGCCAACAGGTGGCCTCTTCCACCACCACTCTCCTCTCTCTTCCTGCACTACACTCCAGTCCCAAATTAAGCCAATGAAAAAGAAAATCAAAAAAGAAACCCACGTACCATATGCTTTGCTTGTTGAAAAATGTGTTACGTTGGTAAAGCAACCAAGATCTTCATCTTCCTCATCACCGTTATCCTAATCAGTGGCCTTATTTTAGGATTCGGCCTCCTCCGTCACACCATTCACCCCAAATCACATGATTGCTCTGCCGACTCAATCTCAATCTCAATCTCAATCTCAATCTCAATCTCAATCTCAATCTCAATCTCAGAGAGATTGGTTCTTACTAATTTTGAATTTACTTGTTTATGAGCAGGTGGGGTTTGAGCTACACTAGTTTCAGAGAGATGAATTACTCAATTCACATGAAAACCTCTCAATTAAGGTCTGATATTCATAAGGTGTTGCTACATTTGCGGAGAGTTCTTGATGAAAACAACGATCGGACGAATGTGATATACATTTGAGCCACCGATTCACTCATATGATTTATGTTAATAACCCCCCTTCGCATTCGCATTCATATGATTTATCATTTATTTTCATAACCCTCCTCCACACAAGATTTAATTATGATGTTCCAAAATTACAATTCATGATTTCTAAGATATTATTACTTAGTGTTTAAGTACTCAGTGTTACGTGTTTTCAGCTTCGTTATTCGCATTAGCATTCGCATTCATATGATTTATCATTTATTTTCATAACCCTCTTCCCACACAAGATTTAATTATGATGTTACAAAATTACAGTTCATGATTTCTAAGATATTATTACTTAGTGTTTAAGTACTAAGTGTTACGTGTTTTCAGCTTCATTATTATTTTACCCGTGCTATAAATATGGAAAATTTCTTAAATGTTTATTTATTTATTTTTTCAATGTCACTCTCATAAATTCTCTCTAAATGTCCCCATATACAGGTGTTCACCCGCAGAGTACGGACACCGGCTTGTAGAGTACGAGCATATGTTTGCTTAGATACATATGTCTTTTTGAGGTTGGTTCTGTCTGTGGAGACGCCAACGTCTTGTTCTGATAGAATATTTTAAGAAGACATTTATGAGAAGTACATTTTCAAGGAAAGATTAGGAGGCAAACATTTAAGAAATTTTCCCTATAAATATTCGATAAATCACTGTTATATATGGTAAAATATGTCAACAACACATATAACTTAAAGTATAGAATACGAAATAACATAAGTTTTGTCATTGATGTGAGACTTAGTGATCCTACTTGGGTCCGCTGCACGATATTGTGTATGACTTTTTTTATATTCTAATAATTTTTTCTTTTGGTTTCAGTTTGCATAATTTTAGTCAGAAATTTAGTTGCGGTTATAAATTATGTTACAGATCTGATTTGTTTACATGTGTTTTTAAATGCAAATTCTTCATTAAAAACCTCAGTATAATCAAAGAATAGTTATGAAACGAATTAATTTAGGATAACCATGGCTCATTTTTCCATTTTTGTCGATTAATTAAAGACTATTTACTTTGGAAAAAGGTAATCATATGGCGAGAACATGTGTAGCATGATGCAGAACATTATATTTTGCAATAGATTATTTGCTAACAAATGGTAAATGATAAACTTTTTAAATTTTGTTGTCCTTTCTCAAAGTTTGTTGGGAATAGGGTTACTTTGTGTGGAGTTTAATGCCAAATAAAGATGATGGTAGCAAGTGCAGGGACTGGTTATGTCCATTATCAAACTTCTTTTAAAGTGTTTTCTTAGTTATGTTTCCATTTGATGTAACTCTCATACTTGAGGGGTATTTTGTGTCAATTCTGATTGTTTGTAGTTAACTTCTGTTAACAGCTTTGTGATAGAGTATAAGTAGGAGTTTGATTCATTTGGGGATTCATTCCAATCCTTTGTAATCCAGTTTCAAATTGAGAGATTAATAAACATTCGCGTATTTCATGTTATTGTGATTGTGTTCTTGATTCAATTTTACAACAAGTGGTATCAGAGCCACGGTCAGGGCTCGGATTCAAGAACGGTGTAATTCAATCAATCGGAGGTGAAATTGAGATCGAATATGGTGTCAACAAAGTTTGAACTTGAGAAATTCGATGGGCGAAACGATTTTGGGCTCTGGAGGGTTAAGATGCGGGCGTTACTTGTTCACCAGGGATTGGTGAGTGCGCTGTCCGGCGTACCTCCGGTGTTACCTGCAATTGACGATAAGAACAAGGAGGCATCGGAGGCCAAGAGAAAGGAGGTGGAAGAAAAGTGGAAAGAAACTCAAGAAAAGGCACATAGTGCCATAATCTTGAGTTTAGGGGATCGAGTTCTGCGTGAAGTTTCTAAAGAAACTTCAGCAGCCGGAATTTGGATAAAACTCGAATCTCTCTATATGACTAAGTCCCTAGCCAATAGATTGTATTTGAAAAAGAGATTATACACATTTCAAATGCAATCAGGGAAGTCATTGGAAGATCATGTAGATGAGTTCAATAAATTGATATTGGATCTTGAGAACATTGATGTAAGTGTTGATGATGAAGACCAAGCTATTATCCTGTTGACATCTCTGCCATCATCTTATGAAAATTTTGTGGAAACACTAATGTATGGCAGAGATTCCTTGTCAATGGAGGAGGTGATTGCAACACTAAATTCAAGGGAATTGAAAAAGAGATCCGATGTTAAGGAAGAAGGTGGAGATGGGCTATATGTCAGGGGAAGATCTGAACAAAGAAGCCATCATAAGCCCAAGAATGTGAATTCAAGATCAAGATCCAAGTTCAAGAGAAAATGCTTTATATGCAACTCTGAGAAGCATTTAAAGAAGGATTGCCCTGAGTGGAAAAAGAAGAAAGGAGATGGTAGTTCAAAGAATCAGCATCATTCATCCTCTTTTCAAAAGGATGATTCATTAGATGGGTATGAGAGTTCTGATGTATTGAATGTCTCTAGTGGTGTTGTTGCTGATGGGTGGATTCTGGACTCTGGTTGTTCCTTTCACATGACTCCACTCAGGTCATGTTTTAAGGACTTTCAAGAGTTGAATCATGGAGTAGTAAGGCTTGGTGATGATAGGCCTTATGAGATTCAGGGCATGGGGACTGTATCCTTCAAGATGAAAGATGGAATGATTGTTGATCTAAAGAATGTGAGGTATATCCCTGGTTTAAAGAGAAGTTTAATTTCCATGGGAACTTTTGAAAGGGATGGGTGTCACATTAGTATGAGAAATGGTAAACTCAGGGTGATTAGAGGATCTTTGGTGATGTTGACTGGCACAAGGAAGGATAATAACACTTATCTGTTAGATGGTGCTTGTGTTAATAATGGTGACTCCATGTCAGCCATTAGAGGTGAATCAGTTGAAGTTTGGCACCAAAGATTTGGCCATGTGAGTAGTCAAGGCTTGGCAGAATTAAAGAAGCAAGGGATTATTGGTGAGTGTAGTGTGACTGATCTTAAGTTTTGTGAATCTTGTGTGATGGGAAAGCAAAGCAGGGTCAAGTTCACTAAGGGAAAACACACTACTAAAGGTGTGTTAGATTATGTGCACTCAGACTTGTGGGGTCCTGCCAAAGTGGAAAGCCAAGGGGGTGCTAGATATTTTATATCTATCATTGATGACTATTCAAGGAGGGTTTGGGTGTATATGTTGAAGCACAAGAATGAAGCCTTCAAGAAGTTTGTTGAATGGAAGGTGATGGTGGAAACCCAAACTGAAAGAAAGGTCAAAAGGCTGAGAACTGACAATGGTCTGGAATTCTGTAATCAGGAGTTCAATGATTATTGTAAAAGGCATGGCATAGTGAGACACCTAACAGTTCCTGGTAATCCACAGCAAAATGGATTAGCAGAACGTATGAATAGAACTTTTGTAACACCCGTAAATTTTTAGTAAAGAATCTAAAAGAATAAAATAGAAAGAGAAAGGAAAGAAAAAACAAAAGTTACTTTTGTTTAAGGGCCAAAAGTGTCAATTTGACAAACTTTCTATTAATTCTTTGTACAAAAGGTGGTATGGCACCCACGTTGTCTGCATCTTCACTACATTCGATATCTTTAGAGAGAGAAAGTAGAAGGAGCAGAAAACCCTCGGATTTTTGAAGAAGAATCTGTAAACTTGGAAGCTTTTGGTAAGAATTCTCGAGTTTTTGAAGTTTTAGATAATTCTAGAACCGTATGTGTGCTTATAAGTGTGTCTTGTGTGTTCGGGTGGTGTGGTGTGTGTGTTCTAGGTGTTAGAACAAGCTGAGAAGGTTCGGGTTGAAGAGTGTAAATTCGAAGAAGACGACTAAGGTGAGTTCTAGACCCCGTTTTACTGTTTTTAAATGTTTTGGGGCTGGAAATGCATGTAAATATGTTTTTACAAAATTGTGGGTTGACACCCGTATGAAATAATTGTATGTATGTTTATGTTTATGTTAGTTTTATGCCTAGAAATTATGTGCATCTATTTAGAACTAGGCATTATGATGTTCTGGACTTGAATTATGAATTAGACATATGAGTAGGATGCTAATGTGTCTGAAAATGGGACGTAGAATAAATAAGCAAAAGTTGATGTGTCCAGCAGTGCTCATACGACCAACAGTGGTCGTATGATCAGGATTTTTCTAAGTATTGATGAGTCTAATAGGACTCATACGACCAACAGTGGTCGTATGAACATGTGATATTTTCTGAGGCCAATAGGACTCATACGACCAACAGTGGTCGTATGATCATGTGGAAAAGTTCTAAAGTGTGGACTCATACGACCAACAGTGGTCGTATGATCCAGATATGCTTCTAAGTCCAGGGGTGGTACGACCATCAGTGGTCATACGACCAACAGTGTGGTCGTAAGACCAGTTGATAATTCTAAGTGTTAAGTGAAAAGTCCAGCAGTACTCATACGACTAATAGTGCTCATACGCCCAGAGGCTTATACGCCCAATAGTGCTAAAACGACTAGAACACTTAGCATTTTTTTCAGAAATGTCCAGTAAGGTTCGAAGTTCGAAGTTTGACCAGGGTTGGCTAGAGTTAATAAATGATGATGTCTCATGCATATAATGATGAGTATGATTAACCCTAATTGTTACTAATATTATTATTAGTATATTATTGTTAACAATATTATTAAAATATTGTTAAGTAAGGTATGATGCTATGCATGATGATGTATGTATGATGATGAATGTATGATGATGAATGCATGATGAATATGTATGATGTGTGTATGTTCCTTGTGATTGCGTATGTTTATCTTTCCGAAACTTTACGAATAACGAGAAATGAATTAATGAAGTATTATGTATCGTAAAGTGAAAGATAATGAAAGAGGAACATGATGACGAATGCATGTATTAACGAATGAACGAAATGAAGAATGATGATGAATACATGCATTAATGAACGAATGAATTATGTCTTGCAAGCATTGAATAACGCGATTGGTCCTTCTATGTGATTGACCATGGTCATGGTACCTCTACTGCTTACCTCTAGTACCGTGGCACCATGTTTAGCTGTCCCTCCATAGACTTCGGCCCAGTACCGTGGCATACGCTTGTTGTTCATTTGTTGACCTCGGCCCGTACTGTGGCACTACGTTTTGCTGTCTATGGATTGACTTCGGCCCGGTAACTAAGACTGTTCGAGGTGTAGCATATGGTATTGGTACAATTAACCTTTCAATGTGCAAGTAAGTATCTATATGTATGGAACCCCTACCGCTTACCTCTAGTACCGGGCATACGTTTTGCTGTTCATTTAATGACTTCGGCCGGTAGCTAATAACGTTCGGGGTATAGCAGATGGTAGTGGTACGAAAGATATCCAATGTGTAAGTAAGTATGAATGGGATTCGTGTCATTCGACCACAGTAATCATAGCCGAGTGCTATGAAGTGGGTAAAGCCTGACAGAATCCATACGAGAAGTTAAAGACAATGATGAATAACGAATGATGAAGATAATAATGAATATTATCTATGTGTACGTATGATGTATGAACGCATGAACGAAAGGATACTTTTGAATAAGTAAAAGTATGTTTTATTACAAAACTAGAACTCACTCAGCAACGCTGACTTTTATGTATTTTCCAGTTGGCAGGTAGTGTTGCTGAGGATGGCACGAGGCGGCTACTCAGCTCTTTTGGGATGGCATTCTTTTGATAATGTTTTAGTATTGTAATGCAAACAAATGATGTTTTGTAACAGGGGTTGTATTACTTTACAAAAGCATTTATAGTAAAATTTAAAGTTTCCGCTGCATAGTTTTTATTAAGTTGTATTAAATGTATGTTTTATGGGTGATGACGACCAACTGTGAGGTGCCCGGGATCGGGGCCTTACAAGTTGGTATCAGAGCCAAAGTTTAAGTGAAATGGGTAAATTTTTAAAATAAACCTAAGACTTAAACTGAGAATGGGACAGGGGGAAATGGGAATGCCATCTGAGTAGCTGCGTGCCATCAGGTATTTTCTTGAAAGTAAATCAGTGTTACGTGCGCATGTTATGTGTTTATGTGTACTGTTAGACTTAGATACTAATGTAGTCAGGACAGGTAATGCTCGGGGTGTGAAGAGTAGAGTAAGTGGCTAATCACAACTGGCCACTGTAATTAGGGACTTACTGTACTTAACATAAACTGAGCTATTTCCTTGAATGACCGTGTTGGTGTTTAAATCTTTCAGTGTGATAGAAGATGGTCGGTGGTAGATCATCTAAAGCCCCAATTGGTGGAGGCAGTGGCGGAAGTGGTGTGGAACCACGAGCCACAAGAGGTAGGCCTAGGCAAGAGAAGAAGGTTCCCGAAGGACCTAATACTACTCCCTCGGGGGGAGTGGATGAGAGTGATAATGTGAGAGCCTCGGTGAAAGAGACGGTGATCGAGGAGGTGCACCAAGTCATGCAGACGATCTTACCATCTGTAGTGACTGAAGTGATAAAGGCAGTACGTGAAGACGATAGACGAGGGAGGAATCGGTCCTCAGGTAGACAACAACAGGAGGAAACAGAAACGGTACTATCTGATGATGATGAGGAAGAAGAACAGTTACAGGAGACCGCCCGGGGTTGTAACTACGGGGCATTCATGAGGTGCAAACCCCCAACTTTTGATGGGTCTGGTACTGCTACTGATGCTCACCAATGGGTGATGGAAATGGAAGCTGTCCTCGATATTAGTGATTGCCAAGAGGACAAGAAGGTGAAGTTTGCTACCCACTCTTTCACAGGGTCGGCCTTATGCTGGTGGAAGAATATAGTCCAAGCCGAGGGTAGCAGGGCTATAGGGATGATGAAATGGGCTGAGTTGAAAAGGCTGGTGATCGAGGAATTCAGTCCTCGTCGGGAAATGGATAGAATAGAAAGGGAGTTCCTGCAGCTGGAGGCGGGGACGATGACCCACCAACAATATACCACCAAGTTTAACGAATTGGCGTTGTTGGTGCCGGAGCAGGTGACGCCGGTGTCTCGAAAGATCAACCGGTATATTCAAGGACTGCCGGCTGAAATTCGTTGGCACTTGATTTCTGCCCGACCAAGCACTTTCAGGTCGGCAGTGGATTTGGCGGGGAGGTTATTCGATGAACGTGCTGCTTTGGTGAAGGTTGAGGGAAGCAAGAAAGGAAGTGGAGAGAAGAACTGGCAGGGGAAGAGATTTGGTCGGGGTGATACTTCGACAAACAACAAGAAAGCAAGGGTGGATGACCGCCGAGTGGTCGTGTCTGGAGCTGGGGTGAAGAAGTGTGGTAAGTGTGGAAGGGAGCACTCAGGGGAGTGCAAGTGGGGATACAACATCTGCTTCAAGTGTGGGAGGACTGGACATAAGGCCAAGGATTGTCGGATGGGCAAGTGTTTTAACTGTGGGGAAAGTGGTCATATGAGCAAAGATTGCAAGAAGCCGAGGGCTGAGGGCTCGGGAGAGAAGAAGACAGGAGGAGAAGCACCGAGGGCAAAGGCTAGGGCGTTCACGATGACGCAGGAAGAGGCTAGGACGGACCCCGATGTGGTGTCAGGTACGTTTCTAGTTAACCAAACTCTTGCTTCTGTGTTATTTGACTCTGGTGCTAGTAGGAGTTTCATTTCTGCTACTTTCTGTGCTAAATTGCCTGTTAGTAGCAAAGGCATTAGTGAGCCTTTTTATGTAGAAACTGCTATTGGTAAGTCCACTAGAGTTACTGATGTGATAGAGGACTGTACCATAGAGTTAGAAGGTCATAGGTTTGCTGCTAGATTACATGTGATGCCCCTAGGAGGATTTGATGTAGTGTTAGGGATGGACTGGTTAGCAACCTACGAAGCGAATATCGTGTGCCGAAAGAAGATGATTAGATTGACGGCGACCGACGGAAGTCCGGTGACAATTTATGGCGATCGAGTTACGACGATTCCGAAGGTGATCTCGATGGCGGTGGCGGGAAAGTGTATGAGGCGCGGATGTAGCGCCTACTTATGTTATGTAAAGAATGTAGAGACGCCAACACCACAGCTATGCGATGTGCCAGTGGTGTGTGACTTTCCAGACGTGTTTCCCGAAGACTTATCGGGATTGCCACCTGACCGAGAGATCGAATTCCAGATCGATCTGATACCGGGTGCCCAACCTGTCGCAAAAGCAACGTATCGCTTGGCTCCGACGGAAATGAAAGAGTTGATGGAACAGTTGCAGGAGCTGCTGGATAAGGGGTTTATCCGACCGAGTATCTCACCTTGGGGTGCTCCGGTCCTGTTCGTAAAGAAGAAGGATGGTAGTATGAGGATGTGCATCGACTACCGCGAGCTGAATAAGCTTACGGTGAAGAACAGATACCCCTTACCAAGGATCGATGACTTGTTTGATCAACTTCAGGGTGCCAGTTGGTTTTCAAGGATAGATCTTCGATCGGGTTACCATCAACTAAAGGTGAAGGAACAAGATATCCCTAAAACAGCCTTTCGTACGCGCTATGGTCACTACGAGTTTCTTGTCATGTCTTTTGGGTTGACCAATGCACCGGCTGCTTTTATGGATTTGATGAACCGAGTGTGCCGACCAATGTTGGATAAATCAGTAATTGTATTCATCGATGATATTCTGATTTATTCAAGAAGTGAAAAAGAGCATGCCGGGCATATTCGGGAAGTATTGGAAACGTTGAGAAGGGAGAAATTGTACGCCAAGTTCTCCAAGTGCGCCTTTTGGTTACGCGAGGTGCAATTTCTGGGTCACGTAGTGAATGCAGAAGGAATAATGGTGGACCCAGCAAAGGTTGAGGCTGTGATGCAATGGAAATCACCAAAGAGGCCATCCGAGATTCGTAGCTTCTTGGGATTGGCGGGCTACTATAGGAGATTTATTCAAGACTTCTCCAAGATAGCCTCACCTTTGACAAAATTGACTCGTAAGGACGTGAAATTCGTGTGGGGTCGAGAGCAGGAGATGGCTTTTGAGGAGTTGAAGGCAAGACTAACACAAGCTCCTGTCTTGACTTTGCCCGAGGGAAGTGAAGACTTAGTGGTCTATTCGGATGCATCTTATTCTGGGCTAGGTTGTGTGTTGATGCAACGTGGAAAGGTGATAGCCTACGCATCTCGACAGCTGAAGACCCACGAAGTCAACTATCCCACACACGATCTAGAATTAGCCGCGGTGGTTTTTGCGTTGAAGATTTGGCGGCACTATCTATACGGGACAAAGTGCACTATCTTCACAGACCACAAAAGCTTGAAGTATTTCTTCGAGCAGAAGGATTTAAACATGAGGCAAAGGCGATGGTTGGAGCTCATAAAGGATTATGACTGCGAAATCCATTACCATCCGGGCAAGGCCAATGTGGTGGCTGATGCCCTTAGCCAAAAAGAAAGGCCTGAGCCGATCCGGGTGAACGCTTATCAGCTGATCATGACCCCCGATGTGATGACACAGGTTAAGGAGTTTCAAGACGAGGCTTTGAATGAAGATCGTCTTAACTCTGAGAGGATGAGAGGTCTAGTTACAGAATTGGGTGAGAACACTCTAGGTGTTAAGACCCGATTTGGGCGAATGTGGATTCCTCGATACGGGGATCTACGTGGTAAAATTATGGACGAGGCCCATAAAACACGATACTCCATTCACCCCGGTGCTACCAAAATGTACCACGATATGAAGAAAGACTATTGGTGGCCGGGCATGAAACGCGACGTAGTGGAGTACGTAAGTAAGTGCTTAACTTGCTTACAAGTGAAGGCGGAACACCAGAAGCCCTATGGGAAGATCCAACCGTTGGATATACCCGAGTGGAAGTGGGAACACATCACCATGGACTTCATCACGAAGTTACCACGTACCCCTAAAGGGTATGATGCCATATGGGTGATTGTGGACCGCTTGACAAAGAGTGCCCACTTCCTACCGATCCGTGAAACGTACTCATCTGAAAGATTGGCGGATCTGTTCATCAAAGAAATTGTAGCTCGTCATGGGGTGCCGGTGTCTATTGTGTCTGATCGTGACACCCGGTTTACCTCCAAGTTTTGGAAGAGATTTCATGATGCGATGGGGACGAGACTACACATTAGTACAGCATATCACCCTCAGACAGACGGTCAGTCTGAGAGGACGATCCAAACACTCGAAGACATGCTTCGTGCGTGCGTGATTGACTTTGGAGGAAGTTGGGACAATCACCTGCCGTTAGCAGAATTCTCGTACAACAATAGTTATCACGCCAGCATTGGCATGCCACCTTACGAGATGTTATACGGGAGGAGATGTAGGACGCCCGTGTGCTGGGGAGACATTGGGCAGAAAGAGTTGGGAGGTGTTGAGGTAATTGAAGCAACGACTGAGAAGTTAGAAAAGATCAAAGCCTTCATGAAGGCGGCGAAAGATAGGCAAAAGTCGTATGCTGACAAGAGGCGGAGGTCGATAGAGTTCAAGGTTGGTGACCGAGTTATGTTGAAGGTCTCACCTTGGAAAGGAATCATTAGATTCAGGAAACGAGGTAAGCTAAGCCCGAGATACATAGGACCTTTCCGAATTATCGCACGAGTAGGAGAGGTGGCCTATCGACTTGAACTGCCAGATGAGTTAAGTGGAATTCATCCCACATTCCATGTATCTCATCTGAGGAAGTGCTTAGCTGATGAAGACATGGTTGTACCACTGGAGGATATTGAAGTAGACGAACGGCTCAACTACGTGGAGCAACCAGTGGCAATCATTGATCGTAAAGAAAAGAGGTTGAGGAATAAAGTGGTTCCTCTTGTGCGTGTACAGTGGAAGCACAGGAAGGGATCCGAGTCTACGTGGGAGACTGAAGAAGAGATGAGACAACATTACCCACATCTGTTTGAGGAATAACAGGTTTCGGGGACGAAACCTGTATAAGGGGGGTGGACTTGTAACACCCGTAAATTTTTAGTAAAGAATCTAAAAGAATAAAATAGAAAGAGAAAGGAAAGAAAAAACAAAAGTTACTTTTGTTTAAGGGCCAAAAGTGTCAATTTGACAAACTTTCTATTAATTCTTTGTACAAAAGGTGGTATGGCACCCACGTTGTCTGCATCTTCACTACATTCGATATCTTTAGAGAGAGAAAGTAGAAGGAGCAGAAAACCCTCGGATTTTTGAAGAAGAATCTGTAAACTTGGAAGCTTTTGGTAAGAATTCTCGAGTTTTTGAAGTTTTAGATAATTCTAGAACCGTATGTGTGCTTATAAGTGTGTCTTGTGTGTTCGGGTGGTGTGGTGTGTGTGTTCTAGGTGTTAGAACAAGCTGAGAAGGTTCGGGTTGAAGAGTGTAAATTCGAAGAAGACGACTAAGGTGAGTTCTAGACCCCGTTTTACTGTTTTTAAATGTTTTGGGGCTGGAAATGCATGTAAATATGTTTTTACAAAATTGTGGGTTGACACCCGTATGAAATAATTGTATGTATGTTTATGTTTATGTTAGTTTTATGCCTAGAAATTATGTGCATCTATTTAGAACTAGGCATTATGATGTTCTGGACTTGAATTATGAATTAGACATATGAGTAGGATGCTAATGTGTCTGAAAATGGGACGTAGAATAAATAAGCAAAAGTTGATGTGTCCAGCAGTGCTCATACGACCAACAGTGGTCGTATGATCAGGATTTTTCTAAGTATTGATGAGTCTAATAGGACTCATACGACCAACAGTGGTCGTATGAACATGTGATATTTTCTGAGGCCAATAGGACTCATACGACCAACAGTGGTCGTATGATCATGTGGAAAAGTTCTAAAGTGTGGACTCATACGACCAACAGTGGTCGTATGATCCAGATATGCTTCTAAGTCCAGGGGTGGTACGACCATCAGTGGTCATACGACCAACAGTGTGGTCGTAAGACCAGTTGATAATTCTAAGTGTTAAGTGAAAAGTCCAGCAGTACTCATACGACTAATAGTGCTCATACGCCCAGAGGCTTATACGCCCAATAGTGCTAAAACGACTAGAACACTTAGCATTTTTTTCAGAAATGTCCAGTAAGGTTCGAAGTTCGAAGTTTGACCAGGGTTGGCTAGAGTTAATAAATGATGATGTCTCATGCATATAATGATGAGTATGATTAACCCTAATTGTTACTAATATTATTATTAGTATATTATTGTTAACAATATTATTAAAATATTGTTAAGTAAGGTATGATGCTATGCATGATGATGTATGTATGATGATGAATGTATGATGATGAATGCATGATGAATATGTATGATGTGTGTATGTTCCTTGTGATTGCGTATGTTTATCTTTCCGAAACTTTACGAATAACGAGAAATGAATTAATGAAGTATTATGTATCGTAAAGTGAAAGATAATGAAAGAGGAACATGATGACGAATGCATGTATTAACGAATGAACGAAATGAAGAATGATGATGAATACATGCATTAATGAACGAATGAATTATGTTTTGCAAGCATTGAATAACGCGATTGGTCCTTCTATGTGATTGACCATGGTCATGGTACCTCTACTGCTTACCTCTAGTACCGTGGCACCATGTTTAGCTGTCCCTCCATAGACTTCGGCCCAGTACGTGGCATACGCTTGTTGTTCATTTGTTGACCTCGGCCCGTACTGTGGCACTACGTTTTGCTGTCTATGGATTGACTTCGGCCCGGTAACTAAGACTGTTCGAGGTGTAGCATATGGTATTGGTACAATTAACCTTTCAATGTGCAAGTAAGTATCTATATGTATGGAACCCCTACCGCTTACCTCTAGTACCGGGCATACGTTTTGCTGTTCATTTAATGACTTCGGCCCGGTAGCTAATAACGTTCGGGGTATAGCAGATGGTAGTGGTACGAAAGATATCCAATGTGTAAGTAAGTATGAATGGGATTCGTGTCATTCGACCACAGTAATCATAGCCGAGTGCTATGAAGTGGGTAAAGCCTGACAGAATCCATACGAGAAGTTAAAGACAATGATGAATAACGAATGATGAAGATAATAATGAATATTATCTATGTGTACGTATGATGTATGAACGCATGAACGAAAGGATACTTTTGAATAAGTAAAAGTATGTTTTATTACAAAACTAGAACTCACTCAGCAACGCTGACTTTTATGTATTTTCCAGTTGGCAGGTAGTGTTGCTGAGGATGGCACGAGGCGGCTACTCAGCTCTTTTGGGATGGCATTCTTTTGATAATGTTTTAGTATTGTAATGCAAACAAATGATGTTTTGTAACAGGGGTTGTATTACTTTACAAAAGCATTTATAGTAAAATTTAAAGTTTCCGCTGCATAGTTTTTATTAAGTTGTATTAAATGTATGTTTTATGGGTGATGACGACCAACTGTGAGGTGCCCGGGATCGGGGCCTTACAAGTTTGTTGGAAAGGTTGAGATGTATGAGACTTCATGCAGGGTTGCCTAAAAGATTTTGGGCTGAATTGGTCACAACTGCTGCTTACTTGATAAGTAGATCACCATCAAGAGCAATTGGGAATAAAACTCCAATGGAAATGTGGAGTGGTGTCAAGCCTGAATGTGACCATCTCAGGGTGATAGGCTCAGTGGCATATGCACATGTAAAGCAAGACAAATTGGATGCAAGATCCATTAAGTGTGTCTTGATTGGTTATCCTGAGGGTGTCAAGGGGTATAGGTTATGGAGATTGGAAGATGGGAGACCCAGGGTGTTATTGAGCAGAAGTGTTGAGTTTCTAGAATCACTTTTGTACAAACATGTAGTGGGTAACAAAGATAGTCCAATGGTTCTGGAGCCTGTACTAGAGAGAGTGCATTTTGAGGTGGAGCCTAGTGATATTGATGGTGATGTTCCCTGTGATGACAAGGACATTTCAGAAGAAAGGCATAGTCCTAGTTCTGAAAGGCATAGTCCAAGTTATAGTATAGCCAGGGATAGGCCTAGAAGGACTGTTGTACAGCCTTTGAGGTTTAGAGAAGGGTCAAATATGTCTGCAGTGGCATTTATTGCTGCTGAGAATGAGTCCATCTATGAGCCTTTGACTTATGAAGATGCAATTAACTCTGATGATAGTGAAAGGTGGAATGAGGCTATGAAAGAGGAGATGGAGTCTTTAATGAAAAATGAGACTTGGGTTCTAGTTGATAGACCTAAGGATCAAAAGCCAGTTGCTTGTAAATGGCTATATAAAGTGAAAGAAGGGTTGACTTCTGATGAAAAGCCTAGATATAAGCCAGGTTAGTGGCTAAAGGTTTCACCCAACAGGCTGGGGTGGATTATACAGAGATTTTTAGTCCTGTAGTTAAACACACTTCAATCAGGATGATGTTGTCAATAACTGCTGCACTTGATCTTGAGTTGGAGCAGTTGGATGTCAAAACAGCCTATCTACATGGTTATTTAGAAGAAGAGATATATATGAACCAGCCAAAGGGATTTGTGAAGAAAGGGGATGAAGGCAAAGTGTGTTTGTTGAAGAGATCACTATATGGGCTCAAACAATCTCCTAGGATGTGGTATAAGAGATTTGATGATTTTATCACATCCAATGGGTTTAGGAGAAGTGCTTATGATAGCTGTGTTTACTCCAAAGAATGGAGTAAAGGTAACTATATCTATCTACTTCTTTATGTAGATGATATGTTATTAGCTTGTAAGTGTAAAGATGAGATTACTGCAACTAAGGCAATGCTGATGCAAGAGTTTGAAATGAAAGAGTTGGGAGAAGCAAAGAAAATTCTGGGAATGCAAATCATAAGGGACAGAAGTAAAGGTACTCTTAAGCTTTGTCAATCTCAATATATTGATAAAGTGTTAAAGAATTATGGTATGCAACATTGTAAACCAGTCAAAACTGCTTTAGCTACCCATTTCAAATTGTCTGCTCAGGATTCTCCCAAAACAGAAGAGGAGTTGAGGTATATGTATCACATTCCTTATGCTAATTGTGTAGGAATTTGATGTACTTGATGGTATGCACTAGGCCAGATTTGGCCTATGCTGTTAGTGTGGTAAGTAGGTACTTATCAAAACCAGGGAAGGTTCATTGGGAAGCTACTAAGTGGATTTTGAGGTATCTGCAGGTCACTAAAGACTATGGTTTGGTGTTTGGGAATCATAGTGGTGATAATGAACCAGAGATAGTTGGTTTTGCTGATTCTGATTATGCCAAAGACCTGGATAAAGGTCGGTCCATGACTGGTTATGTGTTTAAAGTTCTTGGTAATGTAGTAAGCTGGAAGTCACAATTGCAGTCTGTTGTAGCTCTATCTACAACAGAGGCTGAGTATATGGCTCTTGGAGAAGCAATCAAGGAGTCTTTATGGCTGAGGGGAATTGTTTCTGATCTGGGTATAGAGGTGTCAAGAGCTGTGGTCTATTGTGATAACCAAGGGGCGGTACAACTATCAAAGAATAGTGTGTTCCATGAACGAACTAAACACATAAGGGTAAGGTGGCATTTCATCCGAGATGTGATCAGTGAAGGAGATGTTAATGTGCTGCAAATTGCTACTGATTTGAATTTGGCTGATGTATTTACCAAGTCTTTGCCGGGAATGAAGTTTGACTTTTGTGTGTCAAATATGGGTGTTGGTTAAAGTCTTTATTTGACTTTAAGGTGGAGAATTGTGGAGTTTAATGCCAAATAAAGATGATGGTAGCAAGTGCAGGGACTGGTTATGTCCATTATCAAACTTCTTTTAAAGTGTTTTCTTAGTTATGTTTCCATTTGATGTAACTCTCATACTTGAGGGGTATTTTGTGTCAATTCTGATTGTTGGTAGTTAACTTCTGTTAACAGCTTTGTGATAGAGTATAAGTAGGAGTTTGATTCATTTGGGGATTCATTCCAATCCTTTGTAATCCAGTTTCAAATTGAGAGATTAATAAACATTCGCGTATTTCATGTTATTGTGATTGTGTTCTTGATTCAATTTTACAACACTTTGCAATTAACGTTTTACATGAAATCAACAAAGGAATCACAACGGAAACAAAAGCACAATCAAATTAAAAATGAATAACCTGTTGATGATATCACTTAGTCGTACGTGAAGCTTTGATTTATCAATTTGATTTATCAATTTGATTTATCAATTTGAATCATGATACAAGAACAAAGGTAGCATTACCATCAATAAGTAGGGGAACGTGTGAGGGAGTGTATGTGATGTGGTTGACATCATAGTGATGATGATTGGAATATAAGTAGGGGAACGTGTGAGCGAGTGTATGTGATGTGGGATGACATCATAATGATGATGACTGGAATAAAATTCATAACCGTCTTGATAGTGTAATCTTTAATAGTTAGTAAAACAAGAAAAGAATTCTTCAGTGTACTACTAATGTTAAATTGTTAGCTACTAATATTAGGGCTGTTCACGAACCGAACCGAACCGAAGCAGCTCCACTCGAACTCGGTTCGGTTTCAAACTAAGCGGCTCGGTTCGGTTCGAATTTACATATTCTAGCGCAAACTTCATGCTCGAACTCGGTTCGGTTTTAACAGAGCGCTCGGTTTTGCTCGGTTTCGTGTTACAATTTAAAACAAAAGTAATAATCCATTCAAGTTTTAACATTCAAGTTCCAACCCAAAGTCAACAAAGTAACAAATAAAACATACAAAACAAATTCAATAAAATAGAAATCCAACTATCCAAGAAACATAAAGTTTTAACTCAAACTCTAATCAATCACCATAAAACCCAAGTCCACCACCTCTACTATAATCATTTCAATGTCGATTGTATCGGCTTTTATTCTTTGATCATCAGCATCCAACAAGCTTGTCTTTACGCTAATCAACCTAATTCAAAGTTTAAAGAAACATTAAGTTAATTCAAAAGATAAACAAACCTCAATTGCAAAGGCCATTAACAAAACAAACAACTTTATTTTTTTGACAATAATTAATATTAGTAAATATTCTAGTAACTTTTCTCAAGAGACATTTTTTCGTAAATTAGTACACATTAAAAAACTAAAAATATGTAAATATAGAAATACTTTCTCTTTTGTTAGTTGTTGTCACACTCATTAGGAACCAACATATCAATTTCCAAATTTTCTTCTTTTTTTGCACATTGCTACATATAAAAAAAATTATACATGTTAGTACATAAAGTGTAAACATTACAAAAGAACTAAAAATATGAATATTAACTTACTTCCAATGTTTTTATGGTTGTTTTGAGACAGATCTTAACCAATCACCTCCACAAACGAGGAGTTCCACCATATCCTTTGATAAATAGCTTCGGTAATCATATAATATACGTCCCCCAATGCTAAAGGCTGATTCGGAAGCCACTGTTGTGATTGGAATGCCAAAAATATTCTTTTCCATCTTACTTAAAACATGAAACTTGGTTGAATATTGACTCCACCATGTTAACAAATTAAACTGGGACTCTAAACAAGTATAATTAGGCTCTTCTAAGTACAACTCGAGTTTAGTTTTTTGTACATTCTCAACGAGCCTAGATTTCAGAAAAGCAATAAAATCATCTCCATGTACCGCTTGATTGTTAGAAGATGTTGAGATTGTTGAACTATTTGTGGCAGCCTTGGATGCTTTAAACGAGTTGAAATACTTTTGAAAAATGAATTTTAACTTACTAGTCACATTTTCTACATGTCTATCACATTCATCTTTTGAATACAACCTCTTAAAAGTCCACTCAACTGACATCAACCTAAAACGAGGATCTAAAATAGATGCAATAGACATAAGTACTCCAATTTCTCCCCAATATTTCTCAAATTTTTCATACATAGGTATATTCATGCTAGCCAAGAAAGTATCATCTGATATAAAAGCATTATTTATCTCTTTCTTCACTTTGTATATCTCAGTAAGAAACAAGTTTGAAGTTGGGTATGATGTACCTGAAAACATATTAGTAGCTATCAAAAAAACTTCAAGTAGCTTGGAAACTCTTTCTGCTCGAGACCATTCCTCATTTGTGGGGGACCATATAAAGTTAGAATCTCTTAATACATAACCCTGAATAGCTTGTTTATAGTGAATAGCCAATTCAAGCATTCGATGTGTTGAGTTCCACAGAGTTTTTTCATCGGTGCAGAGAGACTGACGAGTGGAAATACCAAGAGTAATCACTATTTCACCAAATTTCAATAAACGACCAGAAGACTTTCTCAGATACTTGACACCTTCTCTAATTTTGTAAAGACATGATTAAATAGTTCCCAACCCATCTTGTACTACCAAATTTAAGATATGAGCACAACATCTAACATGAAAAAAGAACCCCTCAAAATATAATTTTCCTTTCAACTCAAAGTTATTTCATAGTGGCCGCCCTATCATTGTTGTATGCATTATGTCACATTCCGGCAGAAGCGTGAAATGATAGGTGTGACTCTTTGGCTCAAAACACATTGATTACAGACAAACAATTATAATAGGAACTTTAAACATAACATCACATACTTATATGTATATATTTTCAGGTTACATATAAGTTCGTACAAAATTTGTTTATGCAAAGACTCATACATTTTTAATATGTAACCTAAATACAAAAGTGTCTAATAACTGCTTCTTATTCTTGAATAGTAGTGGATATGTGCATCCGCCATTATGCTAGGCTCAAACACGTTTATAGTTATTTTGACACATGTCTTTCGAATAACTTCACCCCATCCGTTGTAAACATCAAACGAAAACATTACACTGTTAGTCATTCTGATTTCCTGAAAAGCATACTTAAAACTATCAACATAATGTTAGTGAGAAATATAGGTTTTATAACTAAACAAAATATATTGATGCAGCATAAATAAGATTACAACCAAACCTACTTATATGTCAGGTGATTTATAACTGTCATAATACAAATCACAAAATCAGATAATATAATATCACAACACTCATCCTGTTAGTGCAGAAAATATTTTTCCTAAGTATCGCTACCTATATTACCAGACGGTTCCACATCTGAATTAATGGTTGTACCTTATAGCAAAATGACAGTATCTTAAAAAGTCTTATTTATTAGCATCAATCACAAAATAGTATGTTTTTCCCCCAAAACTCATAAACATAAAAACGAAGCTATGAATCTCACCTTAATTCCAGTGAAACCCTATAAAATAATTTATCTATTAGAAATATATCTTATTTCTTTAAAATTTTTAGCACTTTATTTAGAAGTTCCAAAACAGTAGCTACTACTACCCATATATCACCAAAATTTAATAGCAGCAACATCTAAAGATACAGATTAACATATAAGAATTTCAACTAATAATTAATTACATATAATTTTCTAAAATTTCTACAAGATTTACATAAAATAGCAGAATATAGCTACGTGATTTAAAAAAATAACCAAAATTATCCAAAATAATTATCCTGAAATTCAAATTGTCTGATAAAATTTCCGACTATTAACTCTCAATGGGCAGTTTACTATGATTTTTATAATTTTCACATAAATCATAAAAAAGGTAAATGCCTCTAAAAATTACGAAATTCGTGCACACTGTGCTATTCTAAATGTTATAATTTTTGTGAATTGTTAATAATTTAACTCACTGTTTTGCTATTTCTTTTAATTTTCTATTTACAGATTACATTAAAATATAAAACTCAATCATACAAACGAATTAAGTCATGAAATTTATTTTGAAACTTCTATAAAATACAAGGATCGTTGTATAATTTTTCCAGATTTTGAACAGGTTCGGAGCTTCCATATAATATTATCTTTCTTTTTCTTGAATAAATTATGTAAATTAATTTACTCAACATTATTACATCAAAATTTACAGATTACTATTTTTATATTTCTAAACATGTTTCTGATTTTATTCCCACTATCACAGTCATTAAAGTATTTAATCTAATTTTATCAAGAATACTAATATTTTTAACTCTATAATTTGTAATCTTTTTTATTTAAATCTTTGGTTTATAAAACCTTTAAGTTTTAAACTCTTAATCCCATTTCTTATTGATTTTTGAAATGAAAATCATGTGTTCATAAGTTCTTATAAGTATCCTTGATGATTAATCTTCAAGAGTTTGATTATGTGTTTATTTAAACACATACAACTTGCTAGTCACGTGTTTTGGAGATCTAACCTTGTTTTGATAAAGAAACTTAAGAGCTTGTTTTGCTAGATTGGTTGATAATCGGGTGAGGATGATAGTCCTTGGATCACAAGCAAGATGAACAAAAGATGGTGATGATGATAAAAACACCGAACAAGATGGTGGTGAGCTTCGGAAATCCTTGAAAACCCGAGAGTAAACCGAGAGAATAGTGCTTGGTTAAGGTGGTAAATGGTTATGATGGTGGTGATAACAAACCGAGAGAGGGAGGATGGTGTTGTGGTGGTTTGCAGTTGTGGATAACAAGCCGACAGAGAGGGAGAAGGGTGTTGTATGATGATGATGGTTGTGGAGAGTCCATCGGTCGAGAGGGCCAAGAGGTAGTAGTGGAAAGGGTCATCATGGTGCCTAGTGTTAGACTGGTGAGGTGGTGGTTATAGGTTTGCTTAGTTAGTTTCTTAGGTGATAGATGGCATATTTAGAGAGTGATTAGTGTTAAGGTGGTGCTTAGGTGGCGGCGTAGGAGCATGGTTAGTGGCAAGGTGGCGGTTTTGGGTGATTAGTGTTAATGGTGGTGCTTAGGTGGCGGGTTAAGGTGGTGATGGTTGCTAGGTGTCAAGTTATGGTATTAATGACTTTCTTAGTCATTAAGCTTAGGATTAGTCAAAGTTTTAGGTGCTCAGGTTGCTTAGTCTCCTAATGAACCGATGCAAGGGTTTAAGGTTGTGTTTGTGTTGGTGTTTAAGAATTTAAGATTTGTTTGGTTTTAGTTTTGATACAAAGTTTCTAGGTGTAACTTTGTTTGGTAACATTTTATTAAGTCTTGATTCTAATTCATTTCATGTAAATGAAAGACATTTATCAATCAAGTGACTTAATCATGTAATCTCATAATTCAATAATTAGACACGTAAGATATCATAATCACAAAATTCATATGAAAAAGATTCATGCGCATGTAAAATTTCATGCATGCATGTTCATATATTGTCATGCAAAAACATAAGAAAGTCATATATAGTATATCATATATATATATATATAATAAACTTAACAATTTCTAATGAGTAATAACTATTTAAAGAAATTTTTGACATTTTAGTGTTTCCTAACCTTCGATTTTAGGGTTCTCACATTCTCCCCCGTAAAATGAATTTCGTCCCGAAATTCCTTGATAAGCATTCTCAAGTTGTGGTAGAGGATTTTCTTTGTAACCATCCTTTTCATTAAGTTTAACCTCAAAATAGATGAGGATACTTTCTTTTGATTTTATCTTCCTATTCCCATATGAATTCAGGTCCTCTCTTTGAATTCCATTTTGCTTTTACTATCGGGATCTTACTTCTTTTCAAACTTTTTACTTCTCTGTCTATAACAGCTACTGGTTCTTCTACAAAATGGAGTTTCTTATCTATTTTGATTTCTTGTATTGGAACCCTTAATGTCTTATCTATCAGACATTTCTTTAAATTAGACATGTGAAATGTGTTGTGTATCTCACTTAGTTCCTGAGGTAAATTTAACTTATAAGCTACAGGACCAATTCTATCTATTATCTAAAGAGGGCCAACATACCTAGGGTTTAACTTATTTCTCTTCCTACATCGGATAATTCCCTTTGATGGTGATACCTTTAGATACACCTTATCTCTTATCGGAAATTGTAAAGGCTTCCTTCTCTTATCAGCATAACTCTTTTGCCTATCACGTGCTGCCTTTAATCTGCCCTTAATTTCAAAAATTTTATCAGCAGTTTCTTGTATAGAGGTGACCTACACTCCCTTCCGATAGAGCTTCAAACGGAGTTGTTCCAATACTAGCATGATAGTTGTTGTTGTATGAAAACGCAATCAATGGCAAGTGTTACCATTACCACAAAAATCTATTGCACAAGCTTATAACATATCTTCCAACGTTTGGATTGTTCTCTCACTCTGTCCATCTGTTTATGTATGGTAAGTTGTACTCATATTTATCTGTGTTCCTAAGGCATTTTATAAAGTTTGTCAGAATCTTGAAGTAAATCTACTATCTCTGTCAGATATTATTGATATGGGTATCCCATGTCTAGACACAATTTCTTTTATGTAAATTCTTGCTAGCTTTTCTATCTTATAATCTTCTCTTAAAGGTAAGAATGAGCTGACTTAGTCAGTCTACTAACTATAACACATATTGTGTCATACCCACTTGAGGTTCTAGACAACTTAGTTACAAAATCCATAGTGATTTGATCCTACTTCCACTCAGGGATTTCTGGTTGTTGCAAACATCTTAAGGGTTTCTAATATTCAGCCTTAACTCTTAAACAGACATCACACATTTCTACAAATTCAGCAACAGATCTTTTCATACCTGGCCACCAATACTGGTTTTTCAAATCCTTATACATCTTATTGTTTCCTGGATGCACTAAATATCTAGACTTGTGTGCTTCTTTTCAAATAATTTCCCTTAGCGTGTTATTCTTAGGGACCCAAATTCCTCCACTAAATCTCAGGATTCCATCTGACCTTGTTTCTAACTGCTTGCTTGACCCATTACTTCTTTCAATCCATCTTTTTGTTGAGCTTCTTAAATTTGATTTTGAACGTAACTCCATCCTCATTGCACGAATCCGTAATGACTTAATTCTTTCTTTTCTACTTAAAGCATCAGCCACTATATTTGCCTTTCCTGGGTGATATTTGATTTTACAATCATAGTCACTTAGTAATTCTACCCATCTCCTATGCCTCATATTTAACATCTTCTGATCAAATATATTTTATAAACTCTTATGATCCATATAAATTATGCACTTAGTTCCATATAAATAATATCTTTAAATCTTTAGTGCAAACACTACTGCTCCTAATTCTAAATCATTTATGGTGTAATTCTTTTCACTTACTCTGAGTTGTCTGGATGCATAGGCAATCACTTTATCTCATTGCATTAAAATACGTCCAAAACCTTGATGTGATGCATCACAATATACTACAAAATCGCTTGTTCCTTCTGGAAGTGCTAAGATAGGAGCACTGCATAACTTATTCTTTAAGAGCTCAAATGTTTCGTTCTGTCTTTCTCCCCACCCATACATCTTATCTTTCTGAGTTAACTCTGTTAAAGATTGGGATATCCTTAAGAAATTTTCTATAAACCTTCTATAATATCCTGCCAAACCTAAGAATTATCGTACCTCAGTTGGTGTCTTTAGAATTTCTCATATCTTAACTGCTTCAATCTTTGCTGGGTCAATTTGAATTCCCTTTTGGTTAACCACATGTCCTAGAAACTGTACTTCCCTTTTTCCAAACTTCACATTTTGAAAATTTGGCATACAATTGTTCTTTCCGAAGTAGTTCTAAAGTTAACCTTAGGTGTTCCTCGTGTTCCTCCTTACTCTTAGAATAGATTAAGATGTCATCTATAAAGACTATGACAAATTTATCTAAGTAAGATTTACATACCCTATTCATTAAATCCATGAACACTGCAGGAGCATTTGTTAATCCAAATGGCATTACAAGGAACTCATAATGACCATATCAAGTTCTGAACGTAGTCTTAGGAATATCCTCCTCTTGCACTCTTAACTGGTGATATCCTGACCTTAAGTCAATTTTGTAAAAGTAACTACATCCTTGCAATTGATCAAATAGATCATCTATCCTAGGGAGGGGATACCTATTCTTTATGGTTACCTTATTGAGTTCTCAGTAATCGATACATATTCTAAAAGTTCCATCCTTCTTCTTAACAAATAGAAGTAGTGCTCCCTAAGGGGATACACTAGGATGTATAAACCCTTTATTTAACCATTCCTGAAGTTGGCTCATTAATTCCTTCATTTCTCTTGGTGCTAAACGATACGGAGATTTGGCTATAGGGGTAGTCCCTATTACTAATTTAATTTTAAATTCTACCTGCCGAGGGGTGCTAATCCTGGTAGTTCATCAGGAAATACCTATGGATACTCTCTAACAATGGGAACATCTTCTAAATTTTTCATGTCTAATTGTATATCTACTATATGAGCTATAAATGCTAAACATTTCTTTCTTAAGTATTTCTGTGCTTTCTTACATGAAACTATTTTTACAGTACCGCTAGGTTTTTCACCATACATGGTAAGAATTGCATTATTCTTATTTGTAGGAATTTTAATCATTCTTTTTCCACAAATAATTTCAGCCTGATTCTTACTTAACAATCCATACCCATAACAATATCAAAACCTCCTAATTCAAGAGGAATCAAATCAATATTAAAGTAATGATCATCTAAATTTAAAATGCAATTAGGGATAACTTCACTAGCCTTATTCATTTTTCCATCATCTAATTCTATCATATATCTATTTTTTAGCTTTTCTGATGTAAAACTAAGTAAAGACTTAAATGTATGCGAAACAAAACTACATATCGCTCCCCTATAGAATAACACAGTTGCGGGTTGGTTGTTAATAGGAAATGTACCCGTTACTACTTCCGGTTCTTGTCGTGATTCCTCAGCTTGCAACACAAAGGCTCTACCATGTGGATTGTTTATGGGAGCTTTCTTTTTCAACTCCGAACACTCATTGCGAAAATGATTTTCATTTCCACATTGATAGCAAACCGGTTTAAGGTTTGCAGGTCCCATACAGTCTCGAGATATGTGTCCTTTCTTCTTACAATTGTAGCAAATCATAATCATGTACTTGCCGTGATGGTATCTCTGACAAGTATTACAACAAAATTGACCTTCTGTCTAAGGCCTCTTTTCTTGTGCAACTCCCAAGAAGTTCCTTACTGGATTTCTGGCTACTTTTCTCTGCTGATTCCCTACGAATCTTTCTCCAGAATTGTTGTTGTTCCACTTCCTCATATTTTCAATCCTTGAATTGGTCAAGGATCCGTTCCTAATCATTTCGTCTGTCAAACTTCCTGCTAAAGCCACTGCATCCTGAAAGGTTTTTGGTATTGCAGATTTTACCATTCCTCTTATCTGAGGTACTAAGCCCTAGATGTATCTTCCTATCCCTTTTGTTTCTGGAGTCAACAGATATGGTACTAACCTAGAAAGTTCATTGTACCTATCAGTATACTCCCGATGTGCTGCATCTTTCATTTCTAATGCCAAAATTTTGTTTCTATTTTCTCTATTTCGTTATAAGGACAATACTTTTCAAGTACTAGATTCCTAAACTCTTCCCAGCTTAATCCGTTCATAACGTGCCTTACTTTTGTCTGAACTTCCATTTTCCACCAAGACTGTGCCTCTCCCTTGAGTGAATATGAAGCAAACATGGTTTTATGGTTATCAGCATAGTTTCTAATATCCAGCACTAATTCCATTTCATCTAACTAGCATAAAGCTTGTACTGCTCCACCTTTCCCGTCAAACTCTCGAGGTCTACATGACATGAAAGTATTATAGGAACTTCCTTTCCTAACTCTGTCTATAATCTCCTCCACTTGGTGTTCTCATATATTAGCATTATCTGGTTCCTCATTTCCAGGTGGTATGCTTCCGGAATTAAGGTTTTGTTGTAATTGGGCTACTAAGGTAGGTATTGCAGCTTCTAGTTGTTGAGTCACTATGTGAGAAATCCTTTCATTCTCAGTGGTTGTGGTAGTTATTGGCGGGGCTTCTTCTCCTAACCTAGTTCTTGGTCTTCCAACTCGTGCAGTTCACCGTACTGGTTGAGTAGTCCTTTTTGGCGTCATGTTTCATTACAATTTAATTGTATTAATATCTTAAGAAGATAAGAAGATATATGTAAGTTTTACTGATAACATAATATTTTAGTGGTCATGGAATCAAAGAAAGTAATTCAACATATATCCTTATTCCTTTATTCTTAAAGTTACCACAACATAGATAAGATTTTCTAGTTTTCTAATTTCCCCAAACTCATTTCCATAATTTGGGGAGGATGCTATCGTCTCTTTTTCTTCCCTTCTTGACATCTACTTTGATTAGCCGAACCTTTCGTTGAATTTTCTTAACCCTTTTTAGAATCTGGTTGGTTGCCTCTATTTGCCATTCTTCCAACCTTTGCCTCTTGTCTTCTTCTTCTTCTGTTTCAGATTCATCAGATTGTCTCATGGGTGTCATCTCAGATGTTGGAGGAAAAGTTTCTGGGTTTGGATCTCTTGTGTCCTGTATTTCATAATTTAGAAGTTTCCTGCCCCGTCATACTCTCTTTCTAGGAGTTTGGATTATGTAACCTCCCATGGTTACTGGTGCAAGTTGAATATAAAACTTTGGTGCGGTCTGGATCCGGGTCTCAGATTGAGGTGTTTCTATTTTGTTCTGAGGTTCTATCTCAGGCGTTGTTTCTCTATGATTGCTAGGATCCAAATGATCAGTTTCGTTATAGTAACTATCAGATTTATCAGAACTCATGCTGTAAAAATTCTTACAAATTTAACTCATGTAATTAACATAAAATTCATAAAATTTTCACATATGAATCATATATATCTCAAGTTTCATTCTTATCTAAGCATGAATATGATCACATAAAATCATAAAAAGAAAACAATATCAAATTGATGATTTGTTATCATATGAGCTTATGGTTATAGTCTAGGTATTTGCTAATAATACCTAATTCTCTATAACCAATGGCTCTGATACCAACCTGCCAGATCCTGGCAGAAGCATGAAATGCTTGGGTGTGACTCTTTGGCTCAAAACACATTGATCATAGACAAACAATTATAATAGGAACTTTAAACATAACATCACATACTTATATGTATATATTTTCAGGTTGCACATAAGTTCATACAAAATTTGTCTATGCAAAGCCTGATACATTTTTAATATGTAACCTAAATACAAAAGTGTCTAATAACTGCTTCTTATTCTTCAATAGTAGTGGATGTGTGCATCCACTATTATGCTAGGCTCAAACACATTTACAGTTATTTTGACACATGTCTTTCCAATAACTTCACCCCATCCGTTGTAAACATCAAACGAAAACATTACACTGTTAGTCATTCTGATTTCCTGAAAAAGCATACTTAAAACTGCAACATAATGTTAGTGAGAAAACATAGGTTCTATAACTAAACAAAATATATTGATGCAGCATAAATAAGATTACAACCAAACCTACTTATATGCCAGGTGATTCATAACTGTCACAATACAAATCACAAAATCAGATAATATAGCATCACAACACTCATCCTGTTAGTGCAGGAAACATTTTTCCTAAGTAGCGCTACCTATATTACCAGACGGTTTCACATCTGAATTAATGGTTGTAACTTATGGCAAAATGACAGTATCTTAAACGGTCTTATTTATTAGCATCAATCACAAAATAGTATGTTTTTTCCTCAAAACTCATAAACATAAAAACAGAGCTATGAATCTCACCTTAATTACAGCGAAACCCTATAAAATAATTTTATATGTTAGAAATATATCTTATTTCTTTAAAATTTTGAGCACTTTATTTAGAAGTTCCAAAACAGTAGCTACTACTACCCATATATCACTAAAATTTAATAGTAGTAACATCTGAAAATACAGATTAACATATAAGAATTTCAACTAATAATGAATTACAGATAAATTTCTAAAATTTCTACAAGATTCACATAAAATAGCAGAATATAGCTACTGGATTTAAAAAATCACCAAAATTTTCTAAAATAATTATCCTGAAATCCATATTGTCTTATAATCAGGCTATTAACTCTCAATGGGCAGTTTACTATGATTTTTACAATTTTCACATAAATCATAAAAAAAGGTAAATGTCTCTAAACATTACGAAATTCATGCACACTGTGCTATTCTAAATGCTATAACTTTTGCGAATTTTTAATAATTTAACTCACTATTTTGCTATTTCTTTTAATTTTCTATTTACAGATAACATTAAAATATAAAACTCAATCATACAAACGAATTAAGTCACGAAATTTATTATGAAACTTCTATAAAATACAAGGATCATTGTATAATTTTTCTAGATTTTGATCAGGTTCGGATCTTCCATATAAAAATTATCTTTCTTTTCCTGAATTAATTATATAAATTAATTTACTCAACATTATTACATCAAAATTTAACAAATTACTATTTTTGATATTTCTAAACATGCTTTTGATTTTATTCCTACAATCACAATCATTTAAGTATTTAATCTAATTTCATCAAGAATACTAATATTTTGAACTCTTTAATTTGTAATCTTTTTTTGTTTAAATCTTTGGTTTATAAAACCTTTAAGTTTTTAACTCTTAATCCCATTCCTTACTGATTTTTGAAATGAAAATCATGTGTTCATAAGTTCTTATAAGTATCCTTGATGATTAATCTTCAAGAGTTTGATTATGTGTTTATTTAAACACATACAACTTGTTAGTCATGTGTTTTGTAGATCTAACCTTGTTTTGATGAAGAAACTTAAGAACTTGTTTTACTAGATTGCTTAATAATCAGGTGAGGTTGATAGTCCTTGGATCATAAGCAAGATGAACAAAAGATGGTGATGATGATAACAAAACCGAACAAGATGTTGATGAGCTTCAGGAATCCTTAAAAAGCCGAGAGCGAACCAAGAGAATGGTACTTGGTTAAGGTGGTAAATGGTTATGATGGTGGTGATAATAAACCGAGAGAGAGAGGGTGGTGTTGTGGTGGTTTACGGTTATGGATAACAAGCCGAGAGAGAGGGTGAGGGGTGTTGTATGATGATGATGGTTGTGGAGAGTCCATCGGCCGAGAGGTAGTAGTGGAAAGGGGCATCATGGAGCCTAGTGTTAGAGTGGTGAGGTGGTGGTTATAGGTTTGCGTAGTCAGTTTCTTAGGTGATAGATGGCATATTTAGAGAGTGATTAGTGTTAAGGTGGTGCTTAGGTGGGGGCTTGCGAGCATGGTTTGTGGCAAGGTGGCTAGGTGGCGGTTTTGGGTGATTAGTGCTAATGGTGGTGCTTAGGTGGCGGGTTAAGGTGGTGATGGTTGCTAGGTGTCAAGTTGTGGTATTAATGACTTTCTTAGTCATTAAGCTTAGGTGTCACACCCCAACCTTGACGGCGGAATCATCGAGATGTGAGGGTTAAGATTGTTCACAGCCATACAACGCTATATTTAAATGTAAATATTCAAATTATAAGTTTCAAAAGACATTACAAACATAAGTCTCAAATATGAAATAGTTCCAAACAATACAAGACATAACATAATCGTTTTATTCATTTAGCTAGGTCCAAATCCTAGTTTATTGCAAGCTTCAAATGATGACTTCAAACGTGGGCATTTCCTAAACATGTTAAAATAACGGGTCAACTATAAAGTTGGTGAGTTTCCAAGGGTTTCACATACATAATATACCATGGATTTCAAGTAGCAATTCATGTCATAGGTTATGAGTTAGCAAGTTTATAGAACACATATAGTACAATCAAACCTCGGCAACATTATAAGTTTATATGATTGGCTAAGTGTACTTGGTTCCCATGATGAACAAGCATACGTCATCAGGAGCCGGCAATACATCGGCTTTAACACCAAATAGGCTTGTCAGGCCCAAAGATCTAAGACGTCACCAGGCTAGCAATAGTTAATGATTGTAAATAATATATGTATCTCATATAAGACTTACAATAACACAAATAACCATGAAAAAATAAAAGTATGAATTGCATGTGCTTTTATAAGGTTTAAACGTTTATAAGTGTATGTGGAATAACGTAACATGTTTCACCCCAAAACGGTGTGGAATAGCATAAAAAGGGGCAAGGATACTCACCTGGCAAATAAATATAAATATGACGATTAATAGAGGAATAATAGACGTCGTTCCAACGTGAATGGTCACAATGCCCTAAATATATATATACATTCACAAGGTTAACGTTTTAATAATAGGTTTATTGTTTTAACGGGAACTAGGATTTTAGGTGGAATTCGGGGATGTTTGGAAGTATGTTAACTATTTTAATAAAGAATTTCACCACTTAAACATTTTAATAGAAAGAAAATAAATTATACTATTTGTACATTTTTGTATAAAGTAATGTAAAGGAAAAATAATATTTGTCACAAAATTTATTTATAAATTGGAATAATAATCATCATTTATAAACGTATGTAGATTTTGTTGAATAAATATTTTAGTGATTCAAACCACTATTTAAAGTCCATTTTATAAGAAAACAAACTAAATATATTATTTATCTAAACCATTTAATAAAAATATTAAAATATTTTATTAAATAAGTTTTTAGAAAATAATATGGTGTCTTAAAATTTTAATAAGTTTATAAATCATTTTTATAGATATATTTGGCTATAACATTTGTAAATAAATTTTATAATAAAATGTTAAAATGTTTTTTACAAAAATAAATTTACAGAAAATATTTAGATACCTTTTAAAATAATCAAAGTTTATAAAATTGATTTTTATAATTTTTTTTAAAAAAAATTATATATCAAAAACCATTTGAAAACAATAAATAAAAATGGTTTGAGGGTCCCTGGGTTCGAACCCGGGACCTCAAACCCACACTCCCACACCATTACCAGTAAACTAAAGGCCTCGGCCGCACAAAGTATCAGTTTTTAATTCTTAAAAACCACCCTTTAAACAAATCCCCAAATTTCCAAAGAACCCTAGATTGTTTTTAACCCAGATTAAACATCAAATCGATGTTATTTATGAAATCAAACTTAGGGCTTTGATTGTCCATGTGAAATCGAGCGTAATGATATACAGGACTTACGTGATTGAGTTCGAAATGGGGGAGACGAGATGAAGAACAGGTCGCGACTGACGTAGTGATTGATGGATGCTCAAATGATGATGTTAACTCAATTAGTTGCACAGATACCCTCTACAAAGCTCGATGGACGAAAGCCCTCTATCAATTAAGGGTATAATTTTCGTGAAGGTAAGGTTCGAAAGAGTTGCAGGTTCGGGACGAAAGAGGAATCGAATTGGTTTGATTAATTGTTTTCAGGTGAAATTGAGAGTTGTAGACGTTTAGGTTTAGTTAGATGATTGTGTATATTCGATTAATTAGATTATTATTGTCGTTTAATGCTTGAACGGCTAATGAGTTGAAGTGTTTCGGTTATGTGTTTGATTCGTTTAGTGACCGTTGTTTAAACGCGTTTAATTTGTGCATTCAAGTTCGTAGTGGTTCTAGAAGAGTTGGGGAACGGTTTTGGGTCTCGAATCGATCGATTTCGATGATTTAACGTCTCGTCGGAGTTGGCCGGAGGTGGCCGGAGATGACCACCGGAATTACGGGGGAGACAATTGGGGGGGGGTTTGGTTTTAGTAAATTACATAATTAGTCCCTGTGGTTTACTTGTAATCATTTTATGCATAAAACTTGTTTTTAAAGTTTATAAAATGACATAAATAACCCCCTAATCTTAGTTAAGTTTTAAACACCTTAAGTTAATAATTTTTATACATTATTATTATTACTAGTATTATTATTATTAATAACATTATAGTTTATTACTATTATTATTATTATTACTATTATTATTATTATTAGTATTATTATTAGTAGTAGTAGTAGTATTATTATTATTATTATTATTAGTATTATTATTATTAGTATTATTATTATTATTATTATTATTATTATTATTATTATTATTATTATTATTAATGTTAATATTAATATTCTTAGTAGTTTAGTTATTATTATTGTTATTAGTAACATAATTTGATATTATCATTGTTATATTCAATTTAATTGCTCTAAGATATTAAAGATAGAATATATAAAATAAGGAAACAAGCATAATTTGCCCACGAGTTTCATAAATGACAACATTAGTCCTTTCAAGAACATATCAACATTAACTTTTAATTAATAAAATTACAAGATGTCACATTAGGATTAGTCAAAGTTTTAGGTGCTTAATCGGGTTGCTTAGTCTCCTAATGAACCAATGCAAGGGTTTAAGGTTGTGTTTGTGTTAGTCTTTAAGTGTTTAAGATTTGTTTGGTTTTAGTTTTGATACAAAGTTTCTAGGTGTAACTTTGTTTGGTAACATTTGATTAAATCTTGAGTCTAATTCATTTCATGTTAATAAAAGTCATTTATCAATCAAGTGACTTAATTATGTAATCTCATAATTTGATAACTAGACACGTAAGATATCATAATCACAAAATTCATATGAAAATGATTCATGCACATGTAAACTTTCATGCATGTTCATATATTATCATGCAAAAACATGAGAAATTCATATATAGCATATCATATATATATATATATATATATATATATATATATATATATATATATATATATATATATGTATATGTATGTATATATGTATGTATGTATGTATGTATATCTATGTATGTATATATATGTATGTATGTATATTTATGTATGTATATATATGTATGTATGTATATCTATGTATGTATATATATGTATGTATGTATATCTATGTATGTATGTATATGTATGTATGTATATCTATGTATGTATATATATGTATGTATATATATGTATGTATGTATATATATATGTATGTATATATATATGTATGTATGTATATATATATGTATATATATATATATATATATGTATATATATATGTAGAGGAGGGATCAAATGAAAACCACCATTTTAATTGAAAACCAAGAAAACCACATTCAACCAATCACAAAATTTATATATTTTTTATTTTTATTATTGTTTAAAGGGTATTTTAGTAAACTTATTACACTTTTATTTTTAGTATCTATCTTCAAAATCTCAAATCCCATAATTTTCTCCTCTATTTTCTCCTCTATTTGTTTCACAAACCCACACCCACTCCCACACCACCGCCACCACTGCTCCGCCCCCAGCTCCACCCACTCCCACACCACCTCCGGTCACCCCCGTCTCATCTCCACCTCCGACCACCTCCCCACCACCTTCCGCCACCACCTCTCCTCCACCCGCAGCCACCTCTCCTCCACCATCATCCTCACCATCTCCACCAGCACCACCCACAGCCACCATCCCTCCACCATCATCCTCACCATCTCGATTGTTGGAAACAAAAACCAAACAAACCACTACCACTTTCTATCGAGAGGCAACCGATAAAACCCTAAATCAGTTAAATTTTTCACGAAACACTCAATCACTCGATCACCGGATCACCTATCTGATTCACTTACTTCGATTACAACACAAATATCCATCAAGGGTTTGAATTGGAGAATGCCTCCGAAACAATCGAAAGCAGAGATTGCAAAGAAGCAGAAGATTGTTGAAGACAAGACATTTGGGCTTAAGAACAAGAACAAGAGCAAAAATGTTCAGAATTATGTTCAATCACTTCAACAGAATGTCGTCCCCAAACCCGATCCTTCCAAACTCACCGCCAAGGTATTGGATTTTGTTAGGGTTCTTTCAAAGTTGATTGATTGATTGATTGATTGATTTCGGTTGTTAAGAGAATTGATTATGGGTTCTTTTTGATTGATAGAAAAAGAAGGAAGAAGAGAAAGCTAGAGAGAAGGAATCGAATGATTTGTTTAAGATTGCTGTTGTTCAACCTAAAGTACCTGTAGGTAGGTTTTGTATTAGTTTTCATTATATTGCTGTTTATATTCAATAAATTAAGTTTTTTATTGGCGATAATCTGCTGTTTATCAGTTTATCAGGTGGGTTATGCGACTATGTCTCAATCCCACGGTTGATTTGGGTTTTGTATATTTTAGATTACTGACTACTTTCATCTTTTTAACTATTGTTGGAAACGTAATCATTTGGGTGTAAAAATGAAATCAAATTTCGTTTGAAAGGTACTGTATTTTACATCAGAATGAACTTCAACCCTGCTGTTTTTACATCAGATAAGATACATATATGTACCCACTCGTGACGTAAGTCTTGTAACCCTAATGAAGATGATTACGAAGATAGAAAATTGGTACGTATATGTAACCCCAATAAAAATGACTATGAAGATGAAGATCAATAGGATGAAAAAAAGGTACTGGGGTCATGAAGGCAAAATGAACAAGACTAATACTTAGTATTGTTGTTACATATACGTAACACCACTGTTACATATATGTAACACTACTGTTACATATGCATGTGTAAGTTTATTGTTTACATATATGTACTTTTGTTTGTTACGTATACATAACTTGGGTTGGTACTCTCATATATATACATATTTAAGTTTTCTAATGGTTTTGGTTGTTATTATATTTGTTACATGTTTTTGCAGTGACATGAAATTAAGGATACTAAACTTGAAATGAAATTGATGATTATGAAGATGATGATCATCGGTTAAAGTACATGTTGCATCAAAGATGATGATGGTCGGGTCAAGCAATAATCAAAGCGTTTATTTCGAACATGATTTTACGATATGGTTCTAACAAAAATATGTATAACTCATTGTGTATTTATTGAATTTTACATATGTACTTCAGTTTTTAGATTCTGGTATTTTTTAACTGTTACGTATATGTACCTTAGTATTAGTTGTTGATGAATGATTTACGTATGTTTATTAACTGTTACATATATGTACCAAAGCTTCTTTAGCATATAACCAAAATCCTAATCGCACCATTACACAAACAAAGACTTATTAGATGTTACACATATGTACCAAAGCTTCTTTAGCATATTAACTATTACATATATGTACCAAAGCTTCTTTAGCATATTAACTGTTACATATATGTACCAAAGCTTCTTTAGCATATTAACTGGTATGTATCATTGAAGTTTTAAAACATTTTAATATTTTTGAACAATTATCCTATGTACACATATGTACCGTCGTTGTATTATCCAAATTTTTCAACTTAATTAAGTCTTTAGACGCTTAATAAACTTATATTACTGTAAAAAAATGTTCATCATACATCACTCAACCGTTCACATTATTTGGTACACATATGTACCATCGTTGTATTAGGAGAGAAGAGAGAGAAATAAAAATTAGGAAAGTAAACTTACTCAACAGGTCTTTTAATTCTAGTTAGGAAAAAAGGAGGATTAGGAGAGAAGAGAGAGAAGTAAAAATTAGGAAAGTAAAGAGTAATTAAGAGAGAGGAAAGAGAAGCGAAAATTATGGAAAGTTAAATAGATTTATTTTTTGTTTTTCCTAAAATGCCCTTTTGTATTAAAACTTGTCTTAAATACTTCACAAGAATTACAATCATGCCACTAGTGATATTAGCCCTTGATTAAATATGATCAATGGTTAGATTTTGGTTTTCAAGGTTTTCATTTATAATTAGGTTTTCAATGGATCCCCCCCTGTATATGTATATATGTATATGTATATATATATATATATATGTATATATATATATATGTATGTATATATATGTATGTGTATATATATGTATGTATATATATGTATGTATATATATATATATATATGTATGTGTATATATATATATGTATGTATATATATATGTATGTATATATGTATATATGTATGTATATATGTATATATGTATGTATATATATATATATATGTATGTAGGATGTAGTTCTATTGAGAACTCTAACTAATTGTGAAAACCCTTTAACTAATTCTTGACCATTGATCTATGGATGACTTTATGATCTAAAGGCACAAAATAATCTGCAATATAAAATTCTTGTAGGGACCACGTTCATAAGACATTAAGGGTATAGAGGTAATTTTGTGTTGGAAGACAATAAATGAAAGTACCTTTATGATTGTACTAAAAATCAATTGTCACATCAATCACAAACATATATTTTCAAAAGTCAACTGCTTTTTTGTTTTGCAAAACCATTTGAAATGACATAATCCCTCTTCTTTCTCATTGAAATCGGAGTGTGCATTGGTTTTGTGTGTTTTCAAACTTGTATTTTGGGTTTGTTGAGAAGAAACATACATTGATTTATTTGGGGTTTTTTCTATCAAAATAATATCAGTTCGTTTGTAATAGTTGTTCTTATCATTGAGTAAAATGAACGATAAAATAGAAAAAAACGGGCAAGACAAAAAACGTTCGTAGTAAAAAGGCCAGGAACTTTGGTGCACCAAATTACATTATAGCTTGTATGAACCAACTTACAATTTTTTGGTTTTAAAAAATATTGTACGCTACAAAAATATAGTTGCACCAACTTACAATACATACATCTTACAAATAAAAAATAGATAGAACAGTTTGTATGAACATTAATGTAGGGGTGTTCATTTTCGGATATCCGAAATTCGGATATCCGAATTTCGGATATCCGAAAATTTCGGATAGTGGATTTCACTATCCGAATCCGAATCCGAAATTTCGGATATCCGAAATTCGGATATCCGAAATTTCGGATTCGGATTCGGATATCCGTTCGGATATCCGAAATTCAAAAAAAGTTATATTTTTTAATAAATTTTATAAAAATATAATAAATTTTTATTGAAATTTATTTATATATCCAAAGTTTTTGTTAAAATATCCAAAATATCCGAAAATATCTAAAATATTTAATTAATATTTAATATTTTTAAATTTTTATATGAATATTTCGGATATTTCGGATATCCGAAATATCCGAAAATTCTCAAAATCACTATCCGAATCCGAATCCGAAATTTCGGATATCCAAAGTTCGGATATCCGAATTTTCGGATATCCGAAATTTCGGATATCCGAATTTCGGATTTTCGGATATTTCGGATTCGGTTTCGGATTCGGATATTTTTGAACACCCCTACATTAATGAATATTTATTCCTTTTTCTCTTTGAGGTAGTTTATAAATTTTTAAAATTCTTTTTCTATATGGGAAACCCTCCTCTTTCAAGTTTGTCGTCAGGATATTTTCTTCTTTATTTATGAAATACTTATTAATTAAATCCATTTTTTTGTTTCTTATCCATTGTTTCTAAATAATCTTTAGTAATTTTTTTACAGTTTCCTTTTTTTTAATTTTAGTTGGTCACCCTTATTTTTTTATAGCGGTTCCATCTTTATTAACAATAAGACAACCAGCAACAACAGGTTACACTGTCCAAATTCTTTTTTTTAAATGTAATCAAGTTTTATTGTTTAACTTTGTTGCTTTGTATTTTTTACAAGTTCTTTTTGTTAATTTTATGTACTTTTTTTGTTTTTTGTATAATGGTAACAACTTTTTAAACATTTAGACATCATGTAACAACAGGGTTACACTATGTTACACTGCCAAGAAGCCACACTTATTATTTTTAAGATGTAAACCATCTTTAGTAATATTTTATAGTTTTATTTTTGTTATTATAGCTAGTCACTAGTGTTCTTTTATAGTGTTAAATCTTTATCAATATTAAGACAACGTTTTAAATTACTTTTTACATACACTTTTACACCACATTACATCATATTACAATGTGCTTTGCAGTTTACTACTATTAAAAACTACTGGGAAGTGTGTATTTTATTACTATACTTTTACAATACAGTATCTACAGTGTTATAATGTGCTTTGCAATTTACTAAAGTAAATTACACTTAGTTAATGCTCCCGCTAGGCACACACACTTGTGTGTTAAAATTCATAATAATAACATATATGAATGTACATTATAATAACGTATGATTAACAGTAAGCAACATTAAAGCTAATAGTAAACTTATAAACATTCACAAAAAGTACAAACAAATAATTCACATCCGACTACTGATTAATACATACACTTACATCAGGGCATGTCATGTTTAAATTTAAAATTAAAGTTACATTACATTTAATTACTATGAAATTACAGTTAACTTACACCTAGGCATGTTATGTCTAGATTAATTACACTTAGTTAATGCTCCCGCTAGGGTCAACACATACTACTATGGTAGAAAACTATGTTTTACATCACATTACATCAGATTACAATGTGCTTTACAAATTACTACTATGAAAAAATAGAAGACACACACTTGTGTGTTAAATGCCATAATAATAATAGATATGCATTAACATTATAATAACGTATGATTAATAGTAAGAAACATTAAAACTAAATAGTAAACATATAAACATTAACAAAAAGTAGAAAATAAATCACATCCGACTACTAATAATTACATACACTAATATCAGGGCATGTCATGTTTGAATTTAAAATTAAAGTTACATTATATTTAATTACTGTGAAATTACAGTTAACTTACACAGGAGCATATTATCTTCTAGATTAATTTGTCTTGTAACCATCAAATCAATCAACCTCCCAACCACTTTTTTTTTAAAAAAATTGGTTTGACTTCCAGGTTTGACTTCCCCCTAATTGTTTTTTTTTTCTATTTAAAAATTTTACCCCCTTTGTTTTTATAAACTTTATAACTTTTTTATACATTGTTACTTTTTTTACAAATTACATCATTAAACTCGTCTCGTTATTCTCTTTAATTCTAATATAGTCTCGAAATTTTTTTAAATTTTTTTCGAACGTTACATATTACATCGAATTACATCATATTGTACGTTTTTACTATGAATTACATCAAAGAAACATGATGTATTAACAACAAAAAAATTGAGTTAAACATAAAATCATACATAATACAGTGAATTACATTGAAGAACAGCTAATTACATCATATGAATAACAGTCAATAATTTAACAACCGAACGACATTAAACAATGTAACTACACCACCAAAACGAAATACATATTAGAATTAAAGAGAATAACGAGACTTACATCAAAGAAACATGATGTATTAACAACAAAAAACATTGAGTTAAACATAAAATCATACAACTTAACAACCGAACGACATTAAGCAATGTAACTACGAAAAACCCAATATTTACCAATATTAAACCAAGGTAAATTGATGTAAACCGATATAAATCAATTTTGAAAACAATTGTAAGCTGATGCAACTTACTATGACGTTAATATAAACAATGTTTTATAATTGTAAAACAATTGTAATGAATTACTGTTATACTAATACAACATTTATCAAAGTTGTAATAAAACATCAAATTACATAACGAAAAACCCAATATTAACCAATATTAAACCAATGTAAATCAATGTAAATTGATGTAAACTAATATTAACGAATATAAATCAATATGTAAAACAATGTAATTTGATGTACCCCAATATTAAAATGTTAAATACCCAATATTAACCACTATTAAAGAAACATGATGTATTAACAATAAAAAAACATTAAGTTAAACATAAAATCATACATAATACAATGAATTACATTGAAGAACAGTTAATTATATCATATGAATAACAATCAACAGCTTAACAACCGAACGACATTAAACAATGTAACTACGAAAACCCCAATATTAACCACTATTAAACCAATGTAAATCAATGTAAATTGATGTAAACCACTATAAATCAATCTGTAAAATAATTGTAAGCTGATGCAACTTACTATGATGTTAATATAGATAATGTTTTACAATTATAAAACAATTGTAATGAATTAGTGTTATACTAATGCAACATTTATCAAAGTTGTAATGAAACATCAAATTACACAACGAAAAACCCAATATTAACCAATATTAAACCAATGTAAACCAATGTAAATTGATGTAAATCAATATTAACCAATATAAATCAATCTGTAAAACAATGTAAATTGATATAACCAATATTACAATCTTAAATACCTAATATTACACCACTCCAACTAACAGTAATAATATAATTACAACAACCAAATGACATTACACCAATATAAACCAATGTAAACTAATATAAACTAATGTAAACCATATTAACCAATGTAAATCATTCTGTAAAACAAACGATATTAAACCATGTAACTACACCTCAATGATTTCAGAAACCTTATAACCAGTTCAAGAAAAACATGTAAAACTAAGTCCAAAAAACAAAAAACTCAGACCAAAAATAAAACCTTATAACCAGTAAAACAAAGAACAGGGATTTTATAAAATTGTTTTCAAATGTTATTCAAGAAATAGATCCCCTACCCACATAAAAGTGTTTGGATAAAAAAACACACTCATTGGCAACTGTGATAAACAACTACTTCAAAGACAAAATTTATGCATTTCAAAAACAAAAATACTACAAAAAATACTATAAAAATACCACGACGATCATAACCGATGTATCGGAGAGGAAAGATTGCAGAACATGACAAGGAGATGTATAGTCTTTTAAAGGCGAGACAATAATCGAAGACGAACAACCAACCGCCAATGAGGATAAATCCACATGCGCTAAACCTGAACTTGAAGACGAACAACCAACGATGATCGTAACCAATGTATCGAAAAGGAGAGTTTCCGTCAACAACATCATCTGCAACTTGCTCACACGGACATTCATCTACAACAACCGCATCTTGTGTGGGGGGGGTTTACTTCACCGCCACCCATGATTTAAGGTCAGTGGTTTTTGAAATTTAAAATTAAGTAGACAAAGGATATGAGATAGAAAATATGATGAAGAAAGATAGTTATGAAGAAAAGAAGTGTTGTAATATAGAAATGTGAATGGAATGAAAAGAACAAATTGGTGAATAATTGAGAACTCTCGTACAAGAAAGGATGTGATGGGTAGGTGGCCAATATGGGGGTTGGTGATAAAGATAAAATCATAGTACAAAAGGTGAATTGATGTGAAGTCATGCATTAAATGTGGGTTTCTGGTAAAATGACGAATATACCCTTGAAGGATGCTATTCCATGTTGCTGATGTGTCACACTATGATTGGCCCAATAAGGTTAAAAGGTTCTCACACTTTTATAAGGTTAACACTAGAACTCAATCCTATGTATGTATGTATATACATGTATATATATATGTATGTATATATATATGTATATATATATATATGTATATATATGTATATATATATATGTATATATATATGTATGTATATATATATATATATTGATGTTCAATTGAGAACCATAAATCTGTAAAGAACCAGAAAGAACCACTTTAACTCTTATAGTATTTATTAAATAAATATATCAAAATGTTTGTAATTTTACTACTTTTAAGATAAATTTTTAAAAATCACGATATCTATAGTCTTTTGATAATGTGCATCAATGCACACACATTGTATTGCATATATGAACATTTTAAAGTTTTTTTAAAAAATTTAAGGAGAGAGGTGTTAAATTAAAAGAAAAGATTAAAAATAGAATCAAACCATCATCTTTTAGTATTATTAATTTTATCGAGGTGTTTCGTCCATTGCTTATGTGGTTTTTAGTAGTTCTTTACATATTTATGGTTCTCAATAGAATACTTCCCTATATATATATATATATATATGTATATATATGTATATATATGTATATAATATATATAATATACGAAATGAACTTAACAATTTCTAATAAGTATATAATATCTATTTAAAGAAATTCTTAAAATTTTAGTTTTTCCTAACATTGGATTTTAGGGTTGTCACACATTGTCTAGGGTAATTATGGCTATCTTGTCTTGAATGCCCCATATAATAAGGCATTCTAAGATACCATCTGATATGGCCTCACCGCTATGAGGTGGTGCAAGTTCATTGAAACCAATTATGCATTTTCGCATTTTCCAGTTAGAATCAATGAAATAAGTCGTTAAACACATGTACCCAACAGTTTGGTTTGTGGTACAACAATCACTTGTAAGTGATATCATGTCAAGTTTTTTCAAAATTTTTCTTATCCTTTCTTTTTCTACACCCACCACTTTTACACAGTCTCTTATGATTGTTGACCTACTTACTTTTTGATATAAGGGATTTTTATACTTCATTAACTGATTAAACCATTGATATTCTACAATTGAGAAAGGTAACTCCTGAGCTATGATCATTTTTGCAATAATCTCCCTACATTTCATTTGATTATAACCCCCACTTGAATCAAAACTCATGAAAACCTTATTGTTATCACTGGCACTTGATCTCAAAATTAATGAAACCTTTATTATTAACTTTTGATCTTTGAAATAATGCACACTCATTGAGATGTCTCTTAAGACTTGACATGGTGCCCGAGGTATTTGCTACGTAGCTATGCTTGCAATGGATGCAATGTTTTTTTTACCATTTTTCCTTTATACATATCTTCAATGTCTACAAAATGTTCATGCGCTTCAGAACTATTCTTTCGCTTACCCTTTGTTGCACCATCTTTAGTTGTGTTGTCCTTGTTTTTCAATTCATCAACTAACTCCACACTCTCACCATCACTTAGCTCAACATTAGGACCCTCGATTCCATTTAATTCTTTACGAGAAGAAATTCTAAAAAAACATATATTAAGTTTAACTAGAATTTTTCCCGGCGCGTTGCAGCCGGAATAGTACAAATGCATCACTTTTAAATTGGATTATTCTAATGATATGTTTTGGTGTAAATGTGGAGTACATGTCAATGAAATACATGATATTTGTTAAAACTCCATTAATGTTGTACCGCACCGACTTTCTTTATTTCGGATGTAGAAGAGGACCTAATTTGAAGCAGAAATAAATTATGTTAGTAAGTTTTATTGAAGTGTATGTGTGTAGAAATAATTAAAAAATGCAAATCGTTATAGTGTTGTTCTAATTTTTTAGATTTTTGAACATGTGCAAATCAATATTTAAAGTTAGTGCATGTTACAAATTTTTGTAAAAAGTATATGTATAAAGGTATGCAATAACTAATAAGAAGCTAAGCTTTGAGTTTGGCAATTGATGTTTTGCGATGCTTCTTGTTTAGTTTTGATTTTCCTTAGTCGCCTTATTCTACGAAGTAAATAAATTCATATTCCGTAACAGTAGAATGTTATATCAATTTATCTCTAATAAATCGTACCTCAATGTCTTGTAACAGGTAAGACACTTTTTGTTTCTGGTTTCCTCCAATCTTTAATACTTCGTAAAAATGCGAGATGTCTTTTGAAGGAATTTGTTTGCTGGATTATTTGAATACTGAAAAGTGACAAAGTTAAAAGATTAGAAATATGTTGGAAGAGAACTTGATAATAAAGTAATATTTTGCAAGATATAAATTAGAATATGTAACATACAATTTGGAGCACAGTCATGAAGGATGTATTTGTCTTAAAAAATCAGAGAAGACAATGTTTTTGGTTATGTTGTCTTGCCCTTTTGCTTGTGTTATAGCTAGAACCTTTAGTGCTTGAGGTGAGGTTGCTCTTGAAAATGCGACATATAGTTGTCCGTGGCCAAATACTGGTTGTGGTAAGTAAACACCTATTTTGTTTAAAGATTGCCCTTGGCTTTTGTTTATTGTCATAGCGTAACATAACTTTATTGGGAATTGTTTCCTTTTAAAGGCGAATGGCAATTGACTATCAATATGTATAAGACTTATGTGTGGTATGTATACGCGATGGCCGATAGATGTTCCAGTTATTATATGTGCTTCAATCACTCTTGGTAATAGTTGTGTAACTATTAGTCTCGTGCCGTTACACAATCCATCCATTTGATTTAGATTCGTAGTAGTATTATTGGAGCATTAACCTTTAATTGTAGGTGGTGTGGTGGAAATCCATTAAAATTAAGATGATTCAAATATTCAACGGGATAAAGGAGATTTGTGTCACCTGTGCTTCCAGCATGTGGAATGATGGAATCTGTGCTTAGGTAATTAATGGATGTACCATGGGTCATGTTGAGAATCAAAGTATTTAATTCATCAGTAGTGTCATTTTTAGGGCAGACAATTGCCTTTCCTGAGAATGTTGTGGTAGAAGCGTTTTGAAGGATGTTGTCATCATAGATGAATTTAATAAGTTCCATCAGAGCATTCTCGTGATTAGGAATCATGTATTTTGATGGTATATGAATATTTTTTGTGTTTTGTGGTTCTTCTTTATCAATTGTACCTATGGTACCATCACCGACAGCAAACAACCATGATGAAAATTGCGCTATTTCAGTTTTCTTTGTTGTTGAAAGATTAGGTTTATGGAGACGCATATTTTCAATTAATTTGTAAATTTTAAAATGTTTCCATAGATATGATTTGGGGAGTGAGGAAGCTAAAATAATTGATTTTGAAGATTTAGGTTTAACAGGTAATGTTTGCCTAAAATCACCTCCAAGTAAAATTGACTTCCCCCCGAACGGTTGGTTAAGGTTATCAAAAAGATCTTTAAGGCTTTTATCTAATGATTCAAAGCACTTTCGATCATTCATAGGAGCTTCGTCCCAAATAATTAAAGATGTTTCTGTTAATAATTGAGCAAGATGAGTGCCTTTTTTAATATGGCAAATGGAATCATCTTTTAAGTCTAAAGGAATTTTGAATCGAGAATGAGCAGTTCTTCCGGAAGGTAACAATAGAGATGCTATTCCTGAAGCAGCTACTGCTAAAACAATTTTCCCTTTAGAACGTAGGGCTGAAATTATTGTTGTCCATAGATATGTTTTTCCAGTACCCCCATGACCATAAACAAAAAGCAACAGTTGTGCATTAGATGCTAATGTAGTTATGACTATGTCATAAATGATTCTTTGTTCTGGATGTAGATGTGTTTGAAGTGTTTCATGTTCTAATGCTAGCTTTACTCTGTCATAATTTTTTTCTTCCATTAGTAATGTATTTCTTAAGGATGTGAGAATGTCATCTCGTGGTATTGGAAGTCTGTAGTCAGACAAAGAAGAAGACGAAGGTCCAGATTGTAGTAGTAGTTCAATTTCATAAAGGACATATTGTTTCAAGTCTTCATCATTCAAAGTACCGTGTTTTTTTGATGCATCGTCACTCATTTTATGCCATTGTTTTTCCCATAAATTTGTTGGATTTGATATTTCACTGTATAAAAGCATGTGAGTGAATAGAGAACGTAATTCAGATGCGGTTGCCCAAGTTGCTGCTTCCTCAAATGTATTGAACCATTCATTATCGTCATGAAGTAAACCTAGTTTGTCACATGCATTACGAAATGTTGGACATCTTTGGCCAAAGATTGTTTGAATATCATCAAATGATTGACAACCTCTTTGTTGAGTTAACAACATTCGTAAATAGAAAGTTTCTCCGCAATTTGGATGAATGTATATTAGTCTTTCGATAGCTGGTGTTCTATTTGTTGATCTTTTTATCCAACTTTTTGTGCCAATATCCCATCTGTATTCTAAAAGGTAGTCAATGCAGGTAAGATGGCGACCGCTTTCATCAATTTGGTTATTATGAAGCCATTCAGCCAGTGTTGTTCTTTTTATTAATGGGTTTGTGATTATTGTGTCTAATGGTTCTGAATCCTTGAAACTGATGCTTTGCATATTTTCTAAATGCACAGATAGCATTTGAACCGGAGGATTTCTATGATGAATTTTAAAATCAAATATCCTCCAAGCGGCCTCATGGGGACAAATGTAGCGTCCATCCACGAAATTTTTTATTTCATCAATGTTGGTAGTAGAGATTTGTCGTGCATTAGCTGTAGATTGAGGCATTTTTGTAATTGAATAGCGTATTCGATCGGCACCTTTGGAAATGTATTTGAATAGGTACTTGATAAGCATGGTCCAACCACAATATTCTATATTTATATGAGCATGATAATGTAAGCATAGATCCTTGTTATATGGTACAACATAGGAGTTGTCTAATGCAATTCCATTCTTATAAACAGATTGATTAGTTAAGCGTCTTTTGTAATGCACATAACCATTGTTGTCAAATGTTGTTGTTTCCTCGTAATCTTTTGGGAATTTTTTTGAGCAAGATCCCATTTTCATGCATGGAGCGTTTGGCCTAATGATGCCACAGGGGCCGTGCATCATTAATTCTGTGACAACCTTATATAGTTGAGGTTCTTTGATAGGGTTTGGGATTTCTGCTGAAATGTAGGTGTCTATTTGTTCTGAGCAATTTATCCTATATGACTGAGTTACCCATAACAACAAATGGCAATGCGGAAGGCCTCTTTTTTGAAATTCTATCGTGTATAGATCTACAAAAATAAATTTGAAAATATAAGAATAATATATTGTGAAAGATTATTTTTATTTACATATACATAAAAGCTAATAATTACCTGCTGCTACTTGGCCAAAGGGTTTTCTGTTCTTAAGGAAACTGAGGAGAGAATTCACTTTAATTTGGAAAACCCTTGCAATTATATCAGGACGATCTTGCGCCTTAAGTGAAGGAAATTGAGCAATGTATCTTTCAATTTCTGGCCATTTGACATTACATGTAAAGGTGATGAAGTATTGTGTATTTCCATGTACCCTACATATAGCCAGAGCGTCTTGATAATGCTTGTACATATATCGTGGACCTCCTGTAAAAGAAGAAGGCAATATGATTCGTTTTCCAATGTCACAACCTTCAGCGTCACCACGAAGTACTGCGTCATGAATTCCTTGTAGATATTCGGTTCTAAATATATTTTGATTCATTTTAACATAGTCTAGGCGGTTTTGCTCAATACAAACGTAAGCATCGACCAAATATTGTTGGAAAAGACGACCTCCTCTTAAGAGTAATGTATATAAGTTGTGTCGATCATGTAGTTGGTAGCTATAGAACATGTTCATTGTTAAACTTTTATCTCGATCTGTATTATCAGCTTGTAATCGTAAGTTGCGAGACCATCCACTTTCACCATATATGAATAGCAAAGGATATTGTAATGCCATATATAAAGGGTGCATTTTGTTTATTCTTTGCGGATTACCGTCTTTGTGTCGAATGATTATGTCATAGTCATTAGCAGTCGGGTCATCTCCAAACACGATTGCACCAATGGAGTTTGAAGCTGGTTTATCATAGCACATTGTATTGTGCGAATTAAAAAGTTGAATTATGAACTTAGGCACATTTATTTTTTGACAAAGATCTCTAGCTGTACGAAAGAGTTTAACTAATTCGTTACAACTATCAAGGACGTTAGTTATGGTTGAAACAATTTCAGTTGTAAGAGTTGAACATGTGTTCTTATCAAAAAAACGAAGTCTGTTGTTAACCTCATTATTTGTGTCACATATATACATTTGAAGAAACCTAGGACCTTCTGTAGATGGAGGGCATAAGGAGCCTAACCAATGGTGAACTTGACCTTCAATCTTAAAAACATATGGATTTGAGTTGTTATTAACAGTATCGTCAACTTTTGCGCCAAATGATGTCATAGAAAACATTGAATTGTATGCACGTATGTTAGCAAGGAAGTCAAATTGTTCAAATAGTTGTACCATTGTTGGATGAGGAGTTGATGGAAAATGAATTTTTACACGACCTCCTTTACAACATTGGTTATATCTAGGTTTTCGATTTGTAGATGATCTAATGGTACGTTCATCAATCCAAAAGCAAGCGTTGCAATATTCACATATGCAAGTACAATCCCCATTATCTAAGTAGAAGGATACATTAGATGAAGAAGAAAGTGAAGAAGAAAGTGAAGAAGAACATTTACTTGACTTTGTTATTTTTTTACATTTGATGTATTTTTTTTTTGTTTGTATTGAAGGCTGTCTTGAAAGAGCATTGTGTTCATGTATACGTTTTTTCGATTTTGACATTTGTGTGTAGAAGGAAGTGATGATGGAGGCAATGGTTAGATAAAAATATGAAGGTTAAATGTGGCAACCTAATATGTTTTATATCAGAAAATTAAAAATATAGAGTAGAAATATAAAATGCGTTAATAAGAAAGTGAAGAGTTGGTACCTGTGTAGTTTTTGTAGACAATGCAATGTGAAAGTTGTCAAATTTGTAAGTTAATGTTAAATATGCGATTAGTAAGATTGACTTACTTGAAATTTAAAAAGGAGGTTTTTGTGGCAGCTTCTTAAACCTGTTATAGTGGGAGAAAATATGAATATGTTAGTAGATTTAATTATAAAAAATATATATTGTGAAGTACACTAAAACTATTACCTTTAAAAATTTTACATTGATATTAATGTTGCAGCAGATAAATTTGTAAGTTAATACTAATTATCGATTAGTAAGATCGACTTACTTGAAATTTAAAAAGGGATTTTTGTTGTGGAGCTTCTTAAACCTGTTATAGTGGGAGAAAATATGAATATGTTAGTAGATTTAATTATAAAAAATATATATTGTGAAGTACACTAAAGCCTTTACCTTTAAAAATTTAACATTGATATTATATTGCAGCAGATAAAATAAGTTGTGTCTGCAAAAAAGAACACATGTATCATCAGATATAAAGATCTTTTTACAAATAACCAATAATATACACACAAAAAGATTATACTGAAAATAATGGGTCAATGACATATTGTTTTGAATTAGTATGCAAATTTACATTATGATTTAAAAATACTTTTGTACTAAACATATATGCCTTTATATAGAACTTAACATTTGTTAGGGTATATAATGTAATATATAGTAGAATGTGCAATATATAGGTAAGGTTTTTATAAAAAGCATAATAGGCGAGTAAATACGACTTGTGTAAATTTAAAATCATATTTAGATAGATTGTAGATAGATATGTGAATGCATGAATTAAGAAAATGGAAAAAAGAGTCATCGTAGTATTAATAAATAAGAAGTAACTACATGTACAAAAGCAATGGGAATGTCAATATTGAATTGTTCAACAGGAGTGTTTAGTGTAATCTCCGCCGTGAAATGTAAATATATGATTATCAAATAGAATTGTATTAACATATAAATATCACATGGCAGAAGTATAAATGATGAAATAGATGAAAATAATATTTGTATGGCATAAATTTCTAATATGTTAATCCATTGTATGGGGAGTGGGTCCGTATAATTATCTAAATTATGAAAATCATTTACAACTAAAAGTAAATAAATTAAGAAATTGTAAAATTTAAACCGGATAGACACAACAATTCCATCGATTCCTGACGCCAGTGTTGTAATTCTTAGGCACAATGAAAAATATAGCAGAGGCAATTAGGAGATGTGATTAATCTACAAATATCTAGGATATTATTATTAAAAAATAAGTAAGAAATCTAGAATTAGAAACTGAATGTTAAATTCTTGAAATATACCAGAAGCAATCATCTGGAAGTGTGAAACGGCTGTGGCGATTGTTGGAGACGGTAGAGATTAGGAGGATGTACGGTGCTTGCAATGGCCGGAGATGGTGGTTGCAGGCAAAGGCGGGGGGGGGGCGTAGATAGTACCTTGGGAAGACGGTGAAATTGCCAGTGGTGGTCGCTACCATAGGCGATGGTGGTTTGAAGGGAAGGTGGTGTGACGGTTGCGATGGTGGTTGCAAGGGAAACCGGTCGTGGAGAACCGATAAAGGATGGTAGAGAGAGATATTGATGTTATATTGCACATGCTAGTTATTATTTTTCTATTTTTAAATGGAAGTTGAGTCATATGAGCAATAGTCAAACATTCAATTTTAGGAGAAATAAAAATACATACGTAGACTACTATTACTGTATATTATTCGAATGAGAAAATTGTCTACATAATGATGATATTATGTTGTCCAAACATGAACACAGTCGAATCATGTAATTTTGACTAAGTGATACGGCGATACGTACATGCATAAGTATCATTGAATAAGAATATTAAGACACAGGTGTCTTTCGTTGCTGAAATAATTTGGTAATCTCTCTTTTTAATTCTTTAAAATTTAACATGTTTGACTTAGTGTTTGATTTCATAGTCTCCCTTTTTAATACTTGTAAATTTAGTTGGTTGCATGTATATTTATCAATTGAAATGCTTGATCTGAAGATAAATTCATGTAACATGCCTAGAGTTTTAGCCATGATAAAATGTTTTAGGGTATAATTATAATATAATTTTGTTGTTACAATTGGTTGGTTGTACTTAAGTGTGACAATTAATTATGTATGGATCGAAACATGTATATGGGTGAAATAAACCTATTTGGTTTGAAATTTAATTTAAGAGCGTTTGAGACCAACCACCACCCAAAAATGGTGGGTGGGACTGTAATTTTTTTTATATTTAAGTGTCTATAATATAAGACAATTAAACAATTAATGATAATGCAGTTAATATATATGACTTTTGCTATTCTCCTTTTTTCATTGCATCCGTTTCATACACATTTAAACAACTCGTAACTTTCAATACACATATCTACACCATTAAACCTACATCTTCATATCATACAATGGTACAAATCCCCAACACAAACGTAATTGATATTCAACATGTTTGTTTATGGTATTCAATTAAATAAAATGTTCAAAAATATTCAATCTGCAAAATCATCACATATGTTTAAGCTCTAATTTTAACTACATGAGAAAACTATAATAATAAAAACAAACACTAACTGACCTACTATAGCAATTTTTTGGTTTTGGAAGGCATATATTAAACTTAAGGCTAACTCATGAAAAGCAACTCAAATCCTGTAGTGGTATTATGGGCTGTTCATGAAAAGTAAGTTGAAAGTTGTACCTGATAGAGGAGGTTGAATTGCAGGGGAAAGAAAGATGTGAAAACACACCAAATAAAAAAGAAACACGAATTGTTTATGGATTTAATTAAATAATTTCGTACATATTCAACCTGCCAAAATCATTACAAAAGAAGAATCAAACAAAAGATTTAGTTGTGTTTAAAAGTCCTACTATAATATATTTAAATACATAGCAATTATTTACAATAGCATGTACTATTAAATATCAAATATTTACATTAGCATGTACCACCTAATAGGAACTATTTTCAATAGCATGTAAAGCAAATTGTTGTTTAATTCCATGCCTGTTGATGAATGCTTTTTTCCAAACACTTGTAGCTTGTATTATTATTTGGATCTTTTTTTGGCTGAAGATTCACCTGTAAGACCTGAACATGAAGCTGACATAAGATTGAAACAGCAAGTTATATGTCAGTATTACTTTAAAAAAGGTAAATTAATGTTTGAAAAGAAATCACAAAGTAATGATTAATTAGTTTGTATATGCACCCTCTGATTGGTGTTGCTTTCTTTTTGGTGGTTTTGTTGAATGTGCTGAAGTTTGCAATCCAATTTTGTTGTGTTCTATTTTCAATTGGCTATGGTCATTTGCATTAAAAACCCGATTGACGGCTATGGTACCATCCAATTTCATTTTGATGTGCATTATCTTTCGGATGCCTTTGATTGAAAGTATTGTAGGAGGCATAATCTTTGGGTTTGTATGTCCATGCTTGATGACCATTTCAGAACATGGAATATTTAGCGCATTAGTCATTGCCTCATTGAAGAATACGACATTTGTGCTTGATGTTTCATCACTTATCTTCGCATTTACGCAGTACCTATATAGTTTTTATGCATTAATCCAAAATTTAATTCGATGTACAGAAGTATACTAAAAATTAATGCCAAATTTAAAATCATAATATCGTCATATCATCTTAAGCTTACATGTACTTGGGTTGAATGGATGTCCCATGATCTTCGCATGCCAAGGCATCATTTTCTGGATAGAGCTTTTTGGTGCATTTGGAACAAAGAGCGTAGTACCAATTAAGGAAGTTGAAAATATCTTCCACACTTGCCGAATATTCAAAATCGGTTTGCTGCATTGTAAAAGTTAAAAATTGTTTGCTTGTATTTTTTTGGCTACAAAATGAAAAAAAAAATTACAAATACCGTGTTGTTTTTGGGCTTGATGTTTAGAAGTTCTGCAATTGTAATTCTTTTTCTTGATTGTTGTAGTGTCAACGGATTCTCTAGATCTTTGAATCTGTGTAAATATATTTTAGTCTAATTTAGTTATTGTAATTTACTATGTTGGTAAGAAATAAGATTTTGAATAGGAGTAATTACCTCTTCAAATAATCATCGAGATCAGGAAGTGGGGGATTTATGGATATGCTTGTTGCATTGGTCGATTCAAGTTGAAGACATCCTATCAAATTTCAAATTATCGTCATTAACATTTAACATCTAATAAAATTTGTATAAACTAAATATCTAATATTAAATGGTGAGATAGTCTTACAAACCTTGAAAGTCAGATACCATTGTTGATGTTATTGCTAGTAACTGCTGAACTGATGTCTCTAATGCAACTTCAAAGGACGGTGCATTCCATAATGTTACTTCTATAAGGTGTTTTCAGGTGAATAATGAACATTATTAGTATGTAATATAGATTGAAAATATAACATGTGGATAGAAAAATTTTAGTTAAGTGTTTACCCCCCGTCTTGAAGTGAGATCTTTGTTAGTAATTTGTTGCTTTTGGTTGAAATGGTCCTAACTTTCTCAACTCTTCCAATATAATCTAATAATAATTAAGATATTGTTAAAGTAAGTACAAAAATATGTATTGAAAATTAAGGGTATCGAACTTACCAGTTAGAATTGTGTGGTTTCTTCTTCGGTATTTCAAAACATCGTACGAAGCGAAGTTGTAGTAAATAGTAGGTATTTTATTGTGGCAAAGTGGATCAAATGATGCTCTTTTGCCAATTCTTATAGATGCAGTGTGTGGTACAATAGCCATATAAGTTCTTGAGGGAACCGATAAGTAATTGGCTACGATGTAACATGATTGGATTTTGATAATGGAGTCGAAGTAACTTTCTTCCATCAAGTCGGCAATTGCCTCAATAGCATTACCCTGTGTGTTAAATAATAAATTTGTTCAATAAAAAATCAAGTATATTTGGTATATTTTATATCCAATAAATCTTACATGAATGTCTACTAATAGATAACACAAATCTGGTTTCTTGGTGCGTGTCTTCCATTTTTTGATAACTCTTACTTCAAGTGGTTCTGAACTTTCGCCTGCTTTGATATCAGAAATCCTTTTTGAAGACATTATCTCTTTATATATTTGTTTATCCTAAGAAGAACACAATGAAAACGTTATTAGACTAAAAAATAACAGATAAAATAACCATTAGAAAAAACACTTTTTGATGGTAAAGGATATATATTTTTGAACGGTGAAGAATAAAACAACATTAGACTAAAAAACAGATAAAAAAAGCATTAGAACAAAAGAGTTTTTGATGGCAAAGGAAATAAAACACACAGTCCTATCAATATAGATTTATGTTAGAAAAAGACAATCTTGATTAATCAATATAGATTTATGTTAGAAAAAGACAATCTTGATTAATATATGAATAAGGGATCTTGCTTAAGGCTTTAGTTGTATCTAAAATTACAAATAATACAAATGAATTCTTAAAAAAAGTTAAACCAAACAATAACATTTGAAATTCACAGTGAATAATAAACCCAACAATAAGATTTGAAGGCAAATTGGAAATAAATAATCCAATCTTTATCAAATTGGCCATTAATAATCCCACCTCAAGTATTTACCAATATTGGTTCAACCTTTTTCATCTTTTTTGTTTTATGGTCCCCCGTTAAAAAAACCCTAACAGAGTTAACTCTCTCCTACGTGGCTCGGTGACTTGGCGTTTTTTTATTTGGCAAATTGGAAATAAATAATCCAATCTTTATCAAATTGGCCATTAATAATCCCACCTCAAGTATTTACCAATAACGGAGTTAACTCCGTTAGGGTTTTTTTTAACGGGGGACCGTAAAACAAAAAAGATGAAAAATGTTGAACCAATATTGGTAAATACTTGAGGTGGGATTATTAATGGCCAATTTGATAAAGATTGGATTATTTATTTCCAATTTGCCAGATTTGAAAGACAATGAATAATAAACCCAACAATAACATTTGAAATTCACAGATACAAATGAACATTTTGTTCACAGATATGAATGAACATTTTGTTAACAAAATAACATAAATGAAATTGAAGTGAGAAATGGAAGATAATAACATACCCAATACACGAAATTAAGAGAATATGAGGAGGCCGTCGTGACGAAGTGAAGATGGTGATGGTGGTAATGACCATTCTTCACGAAGACATCTCCAGATAGAGACGTTGTTAAGCATGTGGTTATTAACGGAGGGGAGACGGAGGGAGTGTTGGTAATCCGGTGGTTATTAACGGAGGGGAACAGGTGGTTATTAACAGAGGGCGAAGTTGGAGATGATGGAGAGGAGACAGTGGAACGGAGCGGAGGGGAAACGGAGGAATGTGAACGGAGGATTGGGAGCAGAGACGGGGATGGTAACAGAGGAGAGACGGTTCGAAGTTGGAGATGATGGAGGGGAGACGGTGGGACGGAACGGAGGGAAAACGGAGGGAACGGTAGTTGGAGATGAAATGGTGTAATGGACAACAGACGGTGGTGAAATGGTGATGATGGAAGGAGACAGTTGTTAGATGATGATGATGGAAAGAGATGGTGGTTAACGGTGGGTGACGGAAACCCACACATAATAAGGGTATAGAAATATGAACTAATAACCAATCAATAAGCTAGAATCAAGCTAAGTTACTATTTAGCTTCCTTATTTTGAGAACAAAGGCAGTCATGAATCTGAGATATTTTCAACAAAGAGAGCATCAAGCCACCAAGTAACCAGGCCCATAAACTTATAAATCTTCAAAATCATGTCTAAATGCAAAGGTTTGGGATAAGGAAGTAGTTCAAACTAATTCATATCTTTAACAGTATTGCATCTTAATAATAGAAATGCTATACAACAAGAGGATATTTTTGAAACTTATTGAAAGTTTGAAACAATGCTAGCACCAACTTTAGCTAACAATGCTATACAACAAACTTCTGTATAATTACCTACTGAAAACCATAATGCATAATCTAACCTCAGGGGAGCAAATCAAACGACCTGCTGGAGGGTGGAATTGGGATTCACGAGGGCTCAATTGTTGGTTGTTTGGTGTTGTCGAGACTCAACTGAGCAAGTAGGGGTGTCGGGATTCGGTATTCCGGTTAGCAACTGAGCAAGCAGGGCCGCAGGGATGTCGGAAGCCGCAAGGGGGCTCGATTGTTAGCTGTTGGAATCGGGATTCAGGGTGGAATCGAACGACCCGACCTGCTGTTGTCGAGACTCAACCGAGCAAGCAGGGGTGTCGACTGTCGCCGCTGGTTGGAGGCCGCCTGCCGCTGGTCGAGACTCAACCGAGAAAGCAGGGTTGTTTGGTTTGGTTTGGTTTGGTTTGGTTTGGTTTGGTTTGGTTTGGTTTGGTTTGGTTTGGTTTGGTTTGGTTTGGTTTGGTTTGGTTTGGTTTGGTTTGGTTTGGTTTGGTGTTGTCGACTGTGGACCATCGTTTTGGTAACCGGGCGGTTCATATTGAAACTATTCAAATTAGGGTTGTTCCCCTGCCAACCAACACAAACGTCCTTCTAATCACTACTGAAACTCCGTAAGGATAAAATGAATAAGATTAAAATGTGACGCGATAAAATAATATCAATACAAAAGCAGCCTAGGTGGCTCAAAAATTATAGACGTAACTGTGGACTGTGGAGGCAGTGGAGCTGATTCAAATCGTGAGTTTAGAGAACTAGGGTTTTTAGGTAATTAGGTTGTTCATTTGTTTGACTTTTTGACTAGAAAATAAAATATTTATAACTGATAAATAACTTTATTAATTAACATATATATATATATAATATAATATATAAAAACTAAATTAAAAAATAATTCGAGCGAAAACAAGTGAGCGTACCATTGCTCGTGCTCGGTTCGTTTTGAAACCGAAACGAGCCGCTCGGTTCATTTACAACCGAGCGGAAAATCAAACGAGCAAAATTTCAAGCTTTTTGCGAACGAGTTCAAGCGTCAAATTATTTGAACAGCCCTAACTACTATCATAACAACAGATATACGAGGACAACAAATAGAATCAACAAATTAGTTGTTTGCTTGCTCATTGCTTATGGTAGCAATGCTTTGGTCTTTAGTAGCAAGACTTGATCAATAGCAAAACTTGTTCTTTGGTAGTACTACTATTGATCAGTAAGTGTGCGTTAGTACTTGTATTAGTATAATAGCAAGTTAGTATAATAGCAAGTTATTAGTATAATAGCAAGTGCACTGTTTAGTACAGTTGTGAAACCAGTATAATCGGTTTTTATTATACAAAACATCTGTCTGAAATGATGATAAATTCATTTCTTGACACTTGTCTTATTGTTTTTATTTCAGATTATGTTTACGATGTTTGTTGATGTATCTTTACTTGTTTTAATTGTTTGGCCAAGTGATAATTATCATCATGAGTTAGTGGAACAGTAACCAGGTCTAACAAGATTTCTTTGCCATACTTGAAATTTCAAACTGATAATTTTTCCTCTCTGTTTTTTCATGCACATGTACAATAGTGATAGCTATGGTTTTCATGCGACGGCTCCATTTCAACAATGTTGTTCTTGTAACAAGTACAATGTTTAAAGTTTGTACCCCGATAGGCGCGATAATTAAGGCTGAAGTTTGTGATGGCAAAGACATCAAAGGTATATGTTTAACTAAGAAAATTATTTTTCTTTTGTCACAAACTATTGTAATAGATATATACTTAAAATGAGGCAAAAAGTATATGTTTAAACCTGTGTTGTATCAATTGTACAAGATAAGTGTCGATGTTTATCTTTATATATAAGTGTTAGTAATCATAATCTTACATGTTTTATAAGGATTAAGTGATGTTTGGGTTTTATTTTCAGTTGTAAGCGAATGTTTGATTTGATGTATGGGATGAGTTTGGTGACTGAAATCGGAGCTAGGTTCCTATCTTGATTATACAAATCTACACCAAGCAAATAGAAAATGTTATGGTAGATTCCCGTATTATAGGAAAATATTATCATTGTGAGCTCCTTAACCGTTACACTTTGAAGAATATCGTATGTTATTGTTATTATTTTGTTTTAAGTTCTTTTTAGTTGTACGACTCATGGGGCATGTCGCATCCAATAATTTATTTTTCAATGTTTCTTGGCAATTAAACAAATTGATATCCCACACATATTATCCCATCAAGCCATCAAGGTGGTGAAACTGTCCATCCTATACCAAAAATGAGAAGTCCAATGAACCTTTCTCATCTATTTTTAGTTGCATCAGTTACCAAAAAACAACAAAATATTACTTACAGGGCGTATGTAGGTATGAAGAGTTGTTATTGCCACAAGATTGTCCTCAAAGACAACTCAGTTTTTTATTTTAAATTTTTTATTTATGTATAACTTAGTAAGATATCATCAAAATGTGTTATATAAGTGCCCCGCTATGAAGCGTGGAGTACAATTACTAGTTTTCTTTAAAACGTCATATCAAGCCTTTAAAATTAAACGAAATCAGTGGCATGTGCTTAATCTGATTAACGATGAGCATTGGTTCTTTTCAAAGAAATGGTCATTTCCTATTGAATTAAACAAATTTTTTATGAAGGTTTAAATTTGAAAACATAAGATCACTCTTTCTAGTTTTTTTTTCTTTGTTTTTTTTTTTTGAGTGATATACAAATACCTTAGAGTTATATAAAAAGGTGGTTATATATATATATATATATATATATATATATATATATATAGGGGAGGGATCCCTTGAAAACCAAGTTATAAATGAAAACCATGCAAACTAGGGGTTACATATATGTAAGGACGTGTTACAAAGTGTAAAACTAAGAGTTACGTATATGTAAACGTTATGTATATGTAAGTACGCGTTACCAAGTGTACAACTATGAGTTACGTACATATAACTCATACATGTTACGTATACGTAAGTCATTTTGTCATCATCGACGTTACTTGGAGTTTTTATTAAAAAATATATAATAACCTCAAAAAATAAGGTTGAAATTTACTTAAATATACTTTAAATAATTAAAAAGATAATCAATTATGAATTATATGATTGAGTAGTAGTGGTTTTTACGGTTTTCATTTATAAACATGGTTTTCATTTGATCCCTCTCCTATATATATATATATATATATATATATATATATATATATATATACACATACATATACATATATATATATATATTATATATACATATATATATGTATATATACATATACATATATATTATATATATACATATACACACACACACATATATATGTATATGTGTATATATATATATGTATGTGTATGTATATATATGTATATGTATATAGATGTATATATATATGTATATATATATGTATATATATATAATTTTATGATATTTTTAATATATTTAAAAGTGATTATTTTATTTTGGAGTGTTCTTCTAACTTTGATATAAAATGCATGTATCTTTGTGTCGTTATTGAAGTTGGCTTGAATTATTTGTTTGTTCCATTGTAAAAGAATTATAAAAACAATTAGAGTAATTGGATAATCGATGGTTATAGGGTTGACATTCTTCATAGAAACGTTGATACGTCAAACAGTAAAAAAAGAAAAAGGTTATCAATGAGAGAATTTTTTTCATATCGTGTTCAGGATCGTGTCAACAAATTCTCATTGATTCTAAATTCTAGAAGACTTTCCAACAGTTTTTAGTCGACTCATACACTATGATTGAGAGTGAAAGGTTAAACTTCATACGTACTCAGCAAAAGGTTCTACGTAGTGAATCATACAATACTATTTGCAAAGAACGGGACAAAGGAGTTGATAATATGGTTGATGTTGGTAAACGTGTTATCCTACCCTCATCGTTTACAGGTGATGCTCGGTACATGATGCGAAAAATGCTATGCATATCCAGATCACGATTACATATGAAGACTTCTCACATTGAAACCAGAAGATAAATCAGAAGTTATTCGGATCAGATTTTCTGCAGGTATGCTTTGTAAAACTTTTTAAATTTAATATATATATATATATATGGATATATATATATATATGAATTTGTAAAACAGCTTGCATTATAAATTATGAATTTGTAATGATAATTTTTTTCTTTCTAAACAGTTGTTTACACAGTTGAATTTCAAAAACGTGGACTGCCTCATGCCCATATATGTATATTTATTAACAATCAACACAAGCTTCATACGGTAGATGATATAGATAAGTTTATTTCTGCTGAAATTCCAGACAAGACTGAAGATCCTGAATTATATGATCTGGTAACGGAATTTATGATACATGGTCCATGTGGTAATGATAATCCTAAATGTCCGTGTATGGTAGATAAAAAATGCTCAAAAAATTTTCCAAAGAATTTTAATCAAACCACGTCTACCGATTTAAATGGTTTTCATTGTATAAAAGAAGAGATACTGGTAATTTTGTTGAAAAATCAGGTGTAAAGTTGGACAATAGGAGCGTTGTTGCGTATAACAAACACCTTCTAAAAAGATACCAAGCACATATTATTGTCGAATGGTGTAATCAAGCAGGATCAATAAAGTACCTATTCAAGTATATAAATAAAGGACCTGACAGGGCTATTGTTGCAGTTATTGATCCAAAAGACGATACCGGCCCTGATAACAATACTGATAAGATCAAAGAATACTATGATTGTAGATATATCTCTGCATGTGAGGCTTCATGGAAAGTTTTGGGTTTTGATGTACATTATCGTTATCCGTCTGTTGTCAAGTTGCCTTTCCATTTGCCAAACCAACAACAAATTGTGTACGGTGTTGAAGATGATATAAACAATGTTCTAACGAAACCATCTGTTGGATGTACAATATGTTTATCTTGGATGGAACAAAATCGTTCGGACCACGAGGCACGCAAGTTAACATATGTCGAATTCCCTACTAAATTTGTATGGAAACCGACCAAAAATGTTGGGCTCCAAGAAAACAAGGTTTTTCAATTGGCAGAATTCACTCCGTATCTCCGTCTCTTGGTGAGGCGTATTACTTACGCATTCTTCTTAACAAAGTGAAAGGATCCAAGTCTTTTGATGATATTAAAACAGTTAATGGAGAAAAATTTTCAACATTTCGAGATGCATGTTATGCACTTGGTCTTTTAGGTGATGATGCAGAATATATTGATGCAATTAAAGAGGCGAGTCATTCTGGATCTCGTTTTATGTCCGTACTTTGTTTTTAACAATGTTGTTATCAAATTCTCTAGCAAGGCCGGATTATGTATGGAATAGTATGTTGGAATACTTATATGATGGAATTCTTTACAAGCAACAAAAGATGTTGAGATTACCACGTATTATTTCACATACATGAACCTTTTAATGTATTAAAAAAACATATACAATTTTATTTATATTTATTTTAAGTAAATGTTTTTCTTACATAATTCCTTTTATAGTTTGGTTAACTTAATTTAATTGTCAATAATTTCTTACATTGTCTATTACTGTATTACAGATTTGTCGCTATCTGACAATCAGATAAAAAACCTGACACTATTTGAGATCGAAAAGTATTTGCTACGGAATAATTCAACACTAAGGTAGTTTACAAGTATGCCTTACCCGGATAATGAGTGTTTGTCTTCTTCGAATAATCGCTTGATTAGTGAGGAGTTATTGTATGATGCTGCAAAGGAGATGAGTGAATTTGAAAAGCTCCTTAATTCTTTAACCGATGAACAACGACAGGTTTATAATAAAATCATGACTGGTGTTGAAATTAATAAAGGAGGGTTTTTTTGTTTACGGATATGGCGGAATCGGTAAAACATTCTTATGGCGGACATTGGCGACAACAATAAGGTCTAAATGTCACACCCCGACCGATGGCGGAATCATCGAGGCGGACGAATGTGAATCGATTGTTCATAGCACAAGGTAATAAATACGTTGAAATAACATTTAATAACCATTTATTTATTGAATAATGTCATTCAAGTCACACATTACAACGCAATTAAAATAAAACCATGAAATATAATATTGTCTTCTTTATTTTTTGACTAGGTCCAATCCTATATGAGCAGAGAGAATTCCACTAAATAGCATTTCCTGAAATCATGTGAAAAAGTAACGAGTCAGCTAAAGAATTAGCCGGTGAGTAATCACAGGTTTAAACACACACAAAATTTGATTGAATAACTTGAAAACAATTCAATTCACATGGTAATGTTATAACTAACATGCAACAGTGTATCATAAATGACAAACAACACGATCTAACCTATTGACTGAATTGACTCGGTCCACAGACGAAGCCTTATAGAATGTATGTTTCCGGTTTCAATCACCACGCGACTAAACAAATGGGGTGGGTTGTCAAACCAATAGATCTATCATTGTTACCGTGGTTGTGTGAATTAATGATCATGTTATCAAGTTTATCTAGATGTGAACACATAATTGCAAGTAAATAACATAACACGTAATGAATTGAATATTAGTATGAAATAGAATAAAAATGAATAAACATGGTTGCGTATAGTATCACATGATTTCCCCAAATAATAAAACATGAAAAATGGGCAATGAATACTCACTTGGTATAACAATATGGTGTGATTAATATGCAAGATTAGACACCAACGTTTTCCTCACGGTTTTAACCTAAAGAATGGTGTCTTAGATTTAACACAATATAATGATTGAAGACTAGATTGATTTGAAAAACTAGGGTTCTAATTTGGGGTTTAGGGTTTGCAAATGATTTAAACTAATGTATTTGATTTAATATGATTAAATAAAATAGAGGGAATGAATATAAAATAAAGGAAATATTGATTGATAATAATTGGAATAGAGTGACTAAATATGTTCAAAACTTTTAATAAAACGTTTGAATAAATTTTAAGGTGTAGAAGTTAAATAATTAATTTTAAATTAATTACTTGAACTCTTGGTCAAAATAATTAAATGAATAGTTAATTATTTAGATTTTATAAAATATTAATTTAAAATGATTTGAAATAATTTAAATTTGTTTAAATGTGAATTTTCTTTATATAAAATTAAAATTAATAATTAACCTTTTTTTTATAACATTTAGACCTTTAATAAAAGTGAGATTATAATATTTAGAATTTTTTTTAGAAATTAATAAATAATTTCTAAGATAATATTAATTAACAAAACAAATGTTATAATGATTTCTGAAATTTAATTTGATAAATATATTTAAAAACAAACGATTTAAAAAAAATGCATGTGGGTGCCCAGGTTCGAACCTGGGTCGCCCGTGCATGTTCTGTGTGTGTTACCGCTGGGCCAAAGCCCAATTTCTGTTTTAATTTGGTTTTAATTGATAATAACATTATTTTGGCAAAAACCCCAAATTAAACATAAACCCTAGATTCAATTCGTATCAAATTGAACATGAAAGCTAAATCAATAACCAAATCGATCATAGGGCTTTTGATTAGCATCCAAAAACGAGCGTAATCATGTATCTAATTACCTGGTTTGAGATAGAATCGATGATTTAAGAAAAGTTGAACAAGTCGCGACGGTGGTAGTCGATTGGAGTTGATTTTGTTGATCAAAATCGAATTAATTGTGCAGAAAGCTTCTATTTGGCCAGATGATCAAAAGCCCTCAATCAATTGCTGTTGACGTTGCCTCGGATATGGTGGTTGATTAGTTGCAGGTCGCGATGTGGAGTTGATCGTCGACAATGATATGTGTGAATGTTTTAGATGAAATTGAGAGTTTCAATAGTTCTAAGATGTCAAAGGGAGTGTTTTGATCTACTTAAATAGATCCAATTTTGCTCCGATACTAGTCGATCGAGTCAATAGCTTCGGTTTGGAAGTTTCGGTTTGATTATTAGTGATTAACACCTTTCAAAGCACAATTAAGAGTAGTTTTGATTTCATAACGATTATAGAATTCTAACGCCTGTTTAATTTGTTTATTTCGACTTGAAACACGCTGAAATCATTAGAATTTGAATGTGGATTTCGGTTTTGGGTCCGACCGAGTGATAACAACACTTAAAATCGCATTTAAAATTGATTCAAGGTTCGAAACAGTCTCTCCAACATGTAGAACTGGTTTAATTGCATCGATTGAGTGGGAATCGGGGTGCCGGAGGGTGGTCGGGCGGTGACCGGCCGACGAGGGGGAAACAGGGGGGGTTTGGGGTTGATTTTGAAAATTTACAGGTTTAGCCCCTGTAGTTTAGAGTGATTGCTATTTTATGCTTGACTCTATTGAATTAAGTTTAAAAATTACAATATTTGCCCCAAACTTATTAAACCAATTTATAATTAAATTTGTCTTTTAAAACTTTAAAGAGTTTATAAATATAAAGACTAATTTAAAATTAAATCTAATTCTCATTACAACTTATAGACTTTTATAAGTTTATATGTTTTAAAAAAAAATACTTTGATATATAATTATTCTTTCCATTTTAAAATTCATAATGACAATTATTTGTAAATTTGTAATACTCTATTTTATGAATTATGAAATTATTATAACTTGTTTAAATGGTTTAAATAAATGACATTCTAAATAAAGCCATTTATAATATTGATTAAACTATACCGAGTTACATTTAATTCATTGAAATTAATACTCTAAAAAAAATAGGGTCGGGTTACAAATTTGAAAATAGGTCAAATGTTACACTAAAGGTGAGATCGTATTAAACGTAGCATCTAGCGGAATAGCATCTTTGTTACTTACCGGAGGTCTTACTGCACACTCAAGATTTCACATTCCATTAAATGTAAACGAGGATTCAATTTGCCATATAAAACCAAATAGTGAAGTTGCTCATCCACTAAAGCAAACTAAATTAATTATTTGGGATGAAGCGTCCATGACTCACAAGCATGCTTTTGAAGCGTTAGAGAGGACGATGAATGATGTATTAACTAAAGATACCTCTGCACTTTCAGATATGTTGTTTGGTGGTAAAGTTGTAGTTTTTGGTCGTAATTTTAGACAAATTTTACCAGTTGTTCCAAATGGTAGTCGACAGGAGATTGTTAATGCATCATTAAGCTCATCATACATTTGGGATAAATGCAAGTTACTTACTTTAACAAAAAACATGAGACTAAAACCAGGCAAACAAGATGATGACAATGAACGAATCAAAGAATTTGCTAGATGGCTACTTGTTATAGGAGAGGGTAATATTGGTGGTTCTAATAATGGTGAGGCAACTATTAGTATACCAAATGACCTCCTCATACATGATGATGTCGATCCTTTATCAAGTCTTATTCATTTTGTCTACCCATCCATTTTAGTGAACTACAAAGACAATGATTATTTTCATGACAGAGCAATTTTAGCACCTAAAAACGAAGTTATTCATGAAATTAGTGATCGTTTGCTATCAATTTTTCCCAGTGATGAGGTAGAGTATATTAGTTCGAATAACATATGTCAAACAGAACATTTTAATATTATGTTACAATAAGATTTATACTCACCGGATTTTTTGAATGGCCTTAAGATATCCGGGTTGCCAAATCACAGGTTAGTATTGAAAGTTGGTGTTCTAGTAATGCTTCTACGTAATATTGACCAGCAAAATGGTCTTTGCAATGATACTCGACTGCAAATTGTATCTCTGGGGAAATGGGTTATTGAAGCTGAGATAATATCAGGAAATAATATTGGTAGAAGAACATTTATTCCAAGAATAAATCTCGTGCCATCTAATAAAAAAATATATTTTAAATTCCAAAGAAGACAGTTTCCACTTTCTGTGCTTTGCAATGACGATTAACAAGAGTCAAGGACAATCGTTGTCAAGAGTTGGTTTGTATCTTAAAGAACAAGTTTTTACTCATGGTCAGTTATACGTAGCTTTGTCGAGGGTGAAGACAAAAGACGGGATTAAATTATTAATCTTAGATGAAAATGGCAACATTACCATTGAAACTCAAAACGTTGTATACAAAGAGGTGTTCAGAAAACTATGAGAAACTTTATGTTGAATGTTTGCTCTTTTAATTTTGCTTTTGATATTCAAACTATTGTTGTTACTTTTTATAATGTTTATTAACTAATCAATGTTAGATGATACTCTAATTTTTTTAACCACCCGTGTAGTACACGAGTACTAACCTAGTATATACATATATATATATATATATTTGTATATATATATGTGTGTGTGTGTATGTGTGTGTATATATATATATCTGTGTGTGTGTGTGTATATATATATGTATATATATGTGTGTATATATATATGTATATATATATATATATGTATGTATATATGTATATATATGTGTGTGTATATATATATGTATATGTGTGTATATGTGTATATAAATATACATATATATGTATATGTGTGTGTGTGTGTATATATATATGTATATGTGTATAGGGGAGGGTTCCAATGAAAACCAAGTTATAATTAAAAACTAAGAAAACCATTTTCTAACCATTGATCATGTTAATCAATGGTCACAATGAAAGATGGCATATTTGTAATTATTTTGTTAATTATATATGTCAAGTTTTAATGGAGAAGGGTATAAGAGGCAAAGACTAATTTTAAAATTTTAAATCTCATAAAATCTCTCTTCTCTCTCTTATCTCAATCATAATGATCTGGAAGTCAAAAATTAAATACCATAATTTTTTCTTTGCAATCAAAACTTACGTATACGTATTATGATTTAAATCAACCACATAATCAAAAGTTACATATACGTACCACAGTATAATAATCAACCAAATCGTTTTTTTCCTTGAATCCTACAAAAACTTAAATATAACTCATTTCTACGTATATGAAAGTTGATTTTTTTTTCTTCTTGACAATGTTTAAAACAGAACAACAAAGCTTGTTACAAATATATGTAACTAAGTCATATTTACGTATGTGTTCTTATTGAATATAACAAACACATACGTGTATGTAAGTTGTATTTTTTATGTTAACCATAGTTTAATCATTTACATTTAGGATTTAGATATATGCAAGTCAAAAACACTTAAAGTTACATATATGTAACACATACTAGTTACATTTAACTAACCCATACCTTACATGAGTAACTTTAACTTGCCTATACATAACCCATCATTTTACATCTTCCTATTGTCGTTATTGTTCTGTCCTCCGGTCACCACTTAAATACATGTAACTATAATTACAAACCTCAAATCTAGAAAAATCAAGATGGCGAGTGACATATATGTAACTCAAATACATCATACATATACGTCTTCAAATCATCTTCCTTTTCTTCAAATGAACAAGATGGAGCAGTAATGGAACATTAATTTATAGACATAGTTACGTATATGTAACTTGCCAAGTTACATGTACATAACAATTAAAAAGCATAATAATGTAACAGATTAACATATACGTAACTGGAACTTACGGTGTTACATATATGTAACAGAATGAAACATCACCAAACATACGTCACAGAGTGTTACGTATACGTAACAACAATGGATCGGGTGCAAAGGGTCGCCATTAAACAATTTTTGAAGAAAAAAAATATATGATTTAGTTTGTGGTTTATTTTATTTCTTTTATTTAATGAGAGAGATAGTGAATAATTTTTAATCAACTAATCAACTAAATAAGGAGAGAAATTAGACATCTAAAAGATACCATAATTAAATTAGTGTTAAAATTATTTTATTAACCTTTTATATAGAAAATAGAAAATTTATTAGAAAAAAATTTGATTGGTTAATAGGAGTTTTCATGGTTTTCAATAAAAACATGGTTTTCATTTGATCCCTCCCCTATGTGTATATATATACATACATATATATATATATATATATGTGTGTGTGTGTGTGTGTGTATATACATATATATGTATATGTGTATATATATACATATATATATATGTATATATATATATGTATATGTGTGTGTATATATATATGTATATGTGTGTGTATATCTATATATGTATAAAATTTTATGATATTTTTAATATGTTTAAAAGTGATTATTTTATTTTGGAGTGTTCTTCTAACTTTGATATAAAATGCATGTATCTTTGTGTCGTTATTGAAGTTGGCTCGAATTATTTGTTTTGTTCCGTTGCAAAAGAATTATAAAAACAATTAGAGTAATTGGATAATCGATGCATGTTCGGTCAAGATAGCGACCAGGTTCTATTTGTTTGTGGGTTTTTTCTAACTTTTACCATGCGTCATGGACGCCTATCCACAACTTAATTGACCATAATGTCAAGAGTGTTTCTTATGCAAATAGATCCTGCATCGGCGAGTTCTTCGTTAGATATATAGACCAGAAGAAGACCATCATTCACTTGCCCGTCGTGTTCTTTCGTTTCACGTACTAGTAAATCTTCGAGTCTTGTTTGGTTTTGTACATGATTATTCACGTCAAAGTGATCATTAAGAAAATAGACATCTCAACCAATTCCGTAGTGATCATAGCAATAAATTTCTATCATTAGGAGAAAATGTAGATTTTAAAGCTGTCATATTAGCTTGGACATTTAGAAAACCACGGACCAGAGAGGATAAAATTTAATATTAATATTATTTTACTTCCAATCAAGTCATACTATCAAAATTATGGTAGTCTTCAGAAAGCATATATAAATTCTGTTCCACTATACCTCCCGAGCTCTCATGATAGGTGTCACCTCTTTGTCGTTTAATCATCTCATTTGAAATGGTATTTAAAAATTAAGCATTAGGTCTCTATACCTACTTATGCTACCACCATGTATTCTTCATGTCATTGATGAGTGTATGTTTGTGTTAGGCCCATATGTTATTAAATAAACATTATACATTGATTTAAGCTTATGTTGAAAAGATGTTATTTTTCGTTGAAATTTTTGGGTATTCTTTGTGCAAGAAAAATGTTCATTTTTTTTATTTAATCAAGCATTCAACATACCCCCGTAATATTTAAAAACAGGTTTTAAATAGGCGGCACAAGTAAAGCAGTTGGTACTTTTTTGAAATTTTTTAATTTTTTAGTTATTAGTGCTACCATTTCTATAAATATTTCATTGTTATTTTTTAGAACTTCATATAGTTAAAGTCATTATATAAGTTTCCCTGATAATTTCTTGTTGAGGTTTTGAAAATAACAATAAATTCAGTGATATATTGAATATTTTTTCAACCCTTATTCGGAAGCGACAAAGCTTGAGCATGCGAAGAAATAATATTATGAAAAGCTGATAAACTCCTTTTTTTCTTTTTCTTTTTTTTTTATATCATAAAGCACATTAAAAAATTTACAAGTCAAATTTCACCGAGTAAATGCCTCCCACTTAGGACGTAGACGACCGAAATTCGTAACGATACACAATTGTTTGTAATCGGTATATATTTTGTCAGCATTTCTTAAAACACCATGAAATGTATTTAAAAGTAGTTTTGAACTCATTAACTTTTTTAACGATTAGCTTGTTTTGCACAGCTATATTAATAATATGTGTAACATATAAATGATTGAATAATTCGTCATTGCATATAGTTTTAAATTTTATTTTTATTTTTTCAACTGTGCTTGTATTGTCTGACGTGTTATCGAATGTCAATGAGAATATTTTGTCTTTTAGATTAAGCGTCGTTATTACACAATTTAAAATTTGAAATAAATATTCTCCACTACGTGATATGGAAAAAGTTCAAACACAATCTTATGTTTCATTTGTAGCGAATTGAGATCTACCTAAGCGTTGACGCAAAGGTACGATTCTGGTTCTCTGAGTGGGGCTGACCAAACATTACTAGTCAAGTCCGTAATGGGTTGTAAATATTTAAAATGTCTAATTACATCATTTTATTATTCTTCATAATTTTAAACAATAACATAAGTGTGGTACGACTTACGTGGGTATAAAGAGGCTAAAGCATCTCTCGAATTATCTTTGTCAACTTAGGTGTTGTTTGTTTCTGAAGAGGTAAAACGTCTGCAGTCTGCAGACCACATCTGCAGACATCTGTAGGAGAAGAGGTGGACCAAACCTCTGCAGCCTGTATTAAGAAGACTGTTTGTTTTGTAACGTCTGCAGACTGCTGAAATAAACTGAAATTAATAAAAAGTTAAAATAAACATAAATTTAAATAAACTGTCACAATAAACTGAAATTAAAATAAATTGTTAAAAGAGTTATACAATGCTAAATTAATATAAATTAAACCACAACAACATTTTTTAGATCATTCATTCCATATTATTTCCGAATGACACATTCATTAACTGCTCAACAATTTCATCTCGTAACTGAGTCATGTATTCCCAATCTGATGCAGTACCAAGTCCTTCAACCTCATCTTCATCAGCATCAACGTTCGCATGTCTATTGGTTAAAAGTTTTAATTCTCTTGATAGAGATGTATTGATGCAAGTTTAATAATATCATTCTAATTCTACTCTCAAAGGCCCTGAAACATGAATAAATATAGTTACAAGGAGTAATGCACAAGGTACAAGTCATGAAGCATATTTTCTTCTTGCATCACATAGTATCAAATCCTCCTTTCCTTTTTATGAATCCATCAAATCATGAACTTCGCAACATCCTCATCCTCATTATCGTAACCCCCCTCCCTGCTAAATTAGGGCTCCAAAAAACCTAATTTTCCCTCTTTCCCCCTTTCACACGTTCATCTTAGGGTTCAAGAAACCCAATTCCCTTAATCTTTCTTTTCAACTCATCGAATCTAACATGCATCCACCTTAAAACTCTCCTCAATTTCTCACAATCTTTCTGGGTTTTGCTTGATGCGTTAAAAAATGTCGGAAGCTAATACCAACAATCAACACCACCATCATTCATCGATTTATAAGGCCGTTAATCTACAGCCCGCTAATTTGCATCATCACCAACAACAACGAGGAAATGGCATCAATAACAACGATAATCAACACAACATGGTGGAAGATGTGGTTGTGCAAGAAGACGATGATGTTGCAGGGGGTGAAGAGGTTTTTTTTTCTTTTGGTTAGAAGAGGTTTGTAGAGGTAAGAAGACATTAGTCCACCTCTTCTTGGAGAAGAGGTCACGCACACGTTTTTTAATGAAACGTCTTCAAAAAAACAAACACTCTGCAGACCTCAAACATCTGCCCGTCTCTTTTTGGCGCAGACAAAAGAGCTTGAGCTTTAGAAGCTCTTTTTCTAAAAAACAAACACCACCTTAGACTTGTTGAAGTGGTCGATCGACAAAGCTACCTAAATCATGAATGTCATCAATTGATCCTAACTATATTACTGTTGTACACAAATATTTCATCGTCACTAGCCAGTTGTGTTTGTTTGGACGCTAAATTTGCTTCCCTCCCCTTGTAATATGTAGAATTATGGTTAAGTTCAACTGTTTTACTAATAAAACGACACAAAACTTGTAACGAGATTTTTAAGACCCGTCACTTATCTCACACAAATCCCAATTGCACCAAACTTTCGGGTTCCTATTATTCGGAAGCAATAGTAGGCTTGATGTTGGAACCTTGACCCACGGATGATCACGATCGAGCCATAACAAGAGTAGAAAGTATAGAACAAGGTAAAATGAGTGTATTTTTCATGTTTTCAAGTGGGCTAATTAACCAATTCATCAAACACCTATTTATACTAACTTGGGGAAGAGGGGAAAGCAAAAACGGGTCACTAAAACCACCATAAAGACATTAAACAACAATTAGTTTTTGAAAAATCGAAAAAAAAAAACAGTTATAACTCGGTTTAAAACAGGTATGATCTGGTTAGGGTTGTTACCAGTTGTAGGTAGGAAAAGAAAACCATGTTGACTATGTTGGAACAGATTAAAGGGACAATAGAACTGGTCCTGGGTACGGTCTTTCGGCTCGGATTCCTAACTACGCTTTTTATGCATATTTATATTTATATATTTATATATACATATATACAAATTACTCACTTCCAATGCACATGTTACAACCTTCAAGAATCTTATTTTAAATTTTCTTTATTATTAAATCACTTTAGGGGCCCTGTATAGTTCAATTTTGAGCCCCGTAAATTTAAATATCTTTACACTTGTATTTTTGGCACCCTTACAATTTTTTTTTTGTCTTATGAAGTTTAAAGTTTGATATTTAATAAAATTCTAAATATAGCATTCGAACCTTCATATTTTTTTATGTTTCAGTAGAATTTCATTTAAAATAGAGTTGTGCATCATATAAAAACTAAATCCATTCTAAAAAAATATAAAATTCAAATTTACTTTTATCAATGTTAATGCGTAAATATTATCAGCGATCTTACACTAATGTTTGTTTGTTTGTTTTTTAAACGACCAACGAATAATTTTTAAGCCCGGTCACCCGGGTAAACCTATTGGCGAAAGGTCACCCACGCCCGCGAACACAGACAGCGCTGGTGACCCGGCTCGCCCACCATTCCAAGGGAAGCCCACCACCCAAAGGCTCACTATGATAAAATTCTTGGTCCACTTGAAGCATATTGTACCTAGTAAGACTTTAACTCATGACCTCCATTTTGGAAAGTCATAGGTTGTTTCCTCCTAAACCAGTTGATCTAGGACTCATTGACAACTTTCTAATGGTTATTAAAAAGTTTTTAAATTTTAAATATTATCTATGAGCTTGCTGTAACCACATGTTTGTCACGCTTTTGTTTATTATATATTGTTTCAGATGTTACTGGTGACGTTAAGGTTTTGTTTTTCTTAACTTCCACGAGCAAAATCACGAATTCACAGTAACGCTTCACCTGTAGTTTTTTTCACGGTTTATGATGCACCACAGTATGAGAGTCTTAATGCAAGTTCTATTTCAAGCCCTAAAGGAGGAAGAGTTGAAAAGTTTAAAATTAAATTATTAACATTATTAAAAGAAAACAATATTGTAATACGAAACTATGTTTAATATTACCGTTTACTTGTTAAAATACGTAAATTAAAAAAATAATAATAATACAAAACGAAAGTTTACTTGTTTGCCAGTGCCAAATGAATAATAAATAAGGGATCGATTGGTGAACAATTTTATGAAAAACAAACAACATACGAGTATATCATTAGACCATTGGTGATGATTACTTAATTATATATTACATCTGATCCATTTGGAAGAATTTCATTCGTTTTCATAAACAACTATAAAGTTCGGAACTATTAAATAAGAAGACGGGAAGGCATGTATCATGCCACTTAGTTTATTTTATGTTTACATCTAAGGTTTAGATTCTGTTTTTAGATAATACACAGAAGTCACAATTTTGGTCGTAAATATCTTATTATATCATAATATTATTAAAATAACTTATGAACTAATAATATTCCTGTTGCTACACGAATCCTAACCAAGGGATTAAGACCGAGGAGCAGTGCAAGGGCGGGGTTGACACCAAGGATTGAGCCGGAACTTGGTCTCGACAGGATGCGGCTGAGCTTGGCTTCGCCTAAACTGGACTTTGGCTGGGCAATACTTCGAACGGATATCTGTGAGACAAAAACAACACCGTGAGCCTTGTAACCACCTGTATTTCTATATTCACTTATGTAAAACATTTGTTAATAATACAATCACGGGTATTCCAATTATAAAGTTTGAGATAATAAATAATAATAATCATAATAATAAATAATAATAATAATAATAATAATAATAATAATAATAATAACTATAATAAATATAATAATAATAATAACAATATTAATAATGATAATAATAATAATAATGTCCAGGGGTTATTTCTGCAATTTTTGAAACTTAAAACCAAAGTATAAGACATTAAATAATAAACTTAAAACCACAGGGGCCGAATCTGTAAATTTTTCAAACCCAAACCGTCCCCCCCCGTTTTCCCGACCGCCGGCTCCGGCCAACTCCGGCGAAGCTCCGGCGAAGGCCAAACGCCCAAATTACTCAGTTTTAGCCCACCAAACCGGTCCCAATGCGTTCGGGGATGAGATTCGAACTCAATACAACCATTAAACACGTTTAACCTTCGGTAAAAAAACGAATCCGAAGCCTCACATCGAACTCACTAAATTCCCGACAAGAAATCCAACAAATTATCAAAATTGAACCCACAATCCCACCGAAAGTTTCTTGGATCCAATTTGGGTTGAATTCCAACACAAAAACGTGTTGAATTAGTCAAATAAACGGCTAAATTATTCACTTTTATCTCGGATTCTAAACCGACAAAGAAACCCACTCAAACACTGATAATAAACAAATTGAATTCATATAATCAACCATTTCTCAGTCCCAAACCTACCCATACTCTCAATTTCATCTAAAACACACAGAAACATCGACTTTGATCGTCACCTTCATCGCGACCTGCAACTCGAATCAAAGCCCATCTCCGATCAACTTTAATCAAAATTGATAAGGGGCTTATAATCCTCATCATCAGTAGAAGCTCTCCTCAAAATTAATTCGATTATAAACACTGTTTGCTCATCCACCGATCACTACATTGGCCGCGACCTGTTCTTCATTGGATTCAACATCAATCGATCACCATAGAGGTAATTAAACATATCAACATACTCGGTTTTTTATGGGGATCAAAAGCCCCATGAATCTAATCATTAACAGATTTGAATTGAGCTTCAATTTGGATCAAGTTCGATCTAGGGTTCGATTGGGAAATTGGGGTTCTGTTGGGTATGTTTAAAAGATTTAAAACCCAAGTATAACCGCGGCTTAGGCCTTGGTTCACCGGTTCCCATGCTTCATCTCAAACAGGAGGTCCCGGGTTCGACCCCGGGCCACCTCAACCATTTTTTTTGGGGCTTTTTAAGCCTCTAAAAATTATAAAAAAATTTGTAAAAATTATAAAAATATTTTTACAAACATTAAAATTTTTAAAACCACTTAATCACTTTCAATAATCAAATTGATGTCGGGTGTGACAGATTGGTATCAGAGCCATGGTTATAGGGAATTAGGTTATTAGAAATGGAATGACCTAGACTATAACTAAGGACCTTTACACATGAGTCCTCTCATGTATTTTATATGCATAGATAGGATTATATGTGCTTTACATGTTTATACCTGATTATGTGATTATATATTTTATGTGATTCTTCTTATACTATGAATTTATCAATATACACACGAAACTTAACTCATATTCTAAGGCATTGTGTGCCTAATTCAAGTGATTTCAAACTCCAAAACTCGATTGTTATTCATGGTTTTCAAATCTCGTCAAAGTCCGTGTCACACGACCGAGAACATGCAATGCTGGAAGAGTGGGATACCTGTATCTTAAGGTGTTCTGTCTAGGCAAGGTATTTCATACAACTTGATTACCTTACCTGGGAACCCTCGGGATGAGTATTCGCTTATAGGTACGCATGTCCTCGTGCTGGACACAAATACTTTGATAAGTCAACGTATTCGTTTTGGTTTGCGAACCGAACGTTTACACTCCTAACCTCTCATTGTTGTTTTAAACAATCTCATTAACGATTTTATTATTTTGAAAAGTTTTAAAAGTCAATTACCCGTTACTCATAAAGGTTTCTTCATTCCTTATTATACAGCATGTCTTCTCGTCAAAACCGCTCCCGATCTAGAAGCTCTGGCCGCAAGATTGCTGCTATGGTGGCACGGGAAGTTGCTGCGGTTATCCCAACACTGCTTACTCATTTGAATCAAGGCAACAATGCTGTCCAAAACACAACTGCACCAAACACTGTCCAAAACCCAACTGCACCAAACCCTCCCAAAACTTGTACTTACAAGCATTTCAATTCCTGCAATCCCACTAAGTTTAGTGGAGCCGAAGGTGCCACTGGTCTTCTGCAATGGTTCGAGAGTATTGAAAACACGTTTCTTAACAGCGAATGTCCTGAAAATCTCAAAGTTCGCTACGCTACCAGTGTTTTCCAGAAGAGAGCTTTAACTTGGTGGAACGGGGAAAAACGAACCCGTGGCACTGATGCTGCCCTGGCATTGACGTGGGCTGAAGTAAAGGAACTCATGACACGAGAATTCTGCCCACGAAATGAAATCAAAAGACTAGAAGCTGAATTCTGGGATTTGGCTCAGGAAAGCGGCGAGAATCTGGTTTACACTAACCGTTTTCACGAGTTGAGTCTTCTGGTTCCTCATCTAGTTACTCCCTCATCTCGAGCTATCGAGAAGTACATAGGTGGTCTCCCTATGCAAATTCAGGATACCGTGTGGGGTAGGAACCCTACTAACTTGGCAGATGCTATCCGTCTAGCAGCTCAGTTAACCGACAACCATGTCAAGGCCGGTACCTTGACCAGGAAGGGTGACAAGAAGAAAATGGAGAAGTCTTCTACTGAAACAACCAAGGAAGACAAGCCTGAAACTTCCAGGAACCGGAAGAGGAAGGCTAACTCTCAAAACTTTGCTGTAATTACCCCTGCTGTTCCAATCAACCAAGTCGCACCGACCTATCAACCAACCATGAATAATCAAGCCCCAACAAAGAAACCTTACACCGGGCCATTTCCACAATGCAACATCTGTAAGTATCATCATCCTACTGGTGCTAAGTGTCGTCAGTGCACCAGTTGTGGTCGTTTTGGCCATACATTCAACATATGCAGGAATGCTGCTAAGGCATTGGTAAATGCGCCAGTCCAACAAAACCCTCCTGCAATTGCTCAAGTTCGTGCATGTTATCAATGCGGTGATCCAACTCATTTCCGTAACCGATGTCCTCAGCTCGTTAATGCCGTACCCGCAGCGCAAGGGCGTGCTTTTAACATCAATGCCCAACAAGCTCAGGCTGCCAATGATGTGGTGAATGGTACGTTCCTAATCGATCATCAATATGCTTCAATTTTATTTGATACCGGTGCCGATAAAAGTTTTGTATCCTTAGAATTTGAACCTTTGCTTGTTAATACCCGAACTAAGTTAGGGAAACCGTTTACAGTAGAATTAGCTGATGGAAAATCCGTCACAATTGATTCTGTCATCCAAAATTGTACCCTTAAACTTAGTGAACACGAATTTCCTGTCGATCTTATACCGATGCCACTTGGAAGTTTTGACGTCATTATAGGCATGGATTGGTTGTCAAAAAACCATGCTGAAGTCGTCTGTTTCGAGAAAATCATCCGGATCCCTCGCGCATCTGGAAGTGTCTTAAATATTTACGGGGAAAAGCTTTCCAAGGGATTAAAACTCATGTCCTGCACCAAAGCTCAAAAGTACCTTCGCAAACATTACGTGGCTTTCTTAGCTCATATCGTGAAGGCAGATGAGAAATCTAAGAAGATTGAAGACATTCCGGTTGTTCGAGAGTTTCCTGAAGTCTTTCCCGATGATTTAACCGGTCTTCCTCCTGTTCGTCAAGTCGAATTCCGTATTGACCTTGTGCCTGGCGCAACTCCAGTAGCAAAATCTCCCTATCGACTTGCACCATCTGAGATGCAAGAGCTTGCTAGTCAACTTCAAGAGCTCTCCGATAAAGGCTTCATTCGACCAAGTTCCTCGCCCTGGGGAGCCCCAGTTTTGTTTGTGAAGAAGAAGGACGGTTCTTTTCGAATGTGCATCGACTACCGGGAGCTTAATAAGCTTACTATCAAAAACCGGTATCCTCTACCCAGGATCGACGATTTATTTGATCAGCTTCAAGGAGCCTCTCATTTTTCCAAAATCGATCTCCGCTCAGGTTATCATCAATTACGAGTGCACGATGATGATATTCCCAAGACAGCTTTTCGCACAAGATATGGCCATTACGAGTTTACAGTAATGCCATTCGGGTTAACCAATGCACCTGCTGTGTTCATGGATTTAATGAACCGCGTGTGTAAACCATATCTGGACAAATTCGTGATCGTTTTCATTGACGACATCCTCATTTATTCAAAATCAAAATCTGATCACGAACATCATCTCCGTTCGATCCTTGAACTTCTGAAACAGGAAAAGCTTTATGCAAAATTCTCAAAGTGTGAATTTTGGCTTAAAGAAGTCCAATTCCTTGGTCACATCGTAAACGACAAAGGTATTCACGTGGATCCTGCAAAGATTGAGGCAGTGAAGAATTGGGTAGAACCCAAAACTCCTACCGAGATTCGTTCATTCCTTGGCTTAGCCGGTTACTACCGTCGCTTTATTCCAAACTTCTCAAAGATCGCTGTGCCTCTCACCGCCTTGACACATAAGGACAAGAGTTTCGTGTGGGGACCAGATCAGGAGAAAGCTTTTCAAACCCTCAAGCAGAAGTTGTGTGATGCCCCAGTCTTGACTCTCCCCGATGGGAATGACGATTTCGTTGTCTACTGTGATGCTTCGAAGCAAGGTCTTGGTTGTGTTCTCATGCAACGAGGCAAAGTCATAGCTTATGCCTCAAGACAACTCAAAATTCATGAGAAAAATTACACAACCCATGATCTCGAACTAGGAGCTGTGGTATTCGCACTCAAAATTTGGAGGCACTATCTTTACGGCACCAAGTGTATTATATTTACCGATCATAAAAGTCTTCAGCACATATTCAATCAGAAGGAATTAAACATGAGACAACGACGATGGGTTGAATTACTTAATGACTACGATTGTGAAATTCGCTACCATCCAGGAAAGGCGAATGTCGTAGCCGACGCATTAAGTCGAAAGGGTCAAGTTATGCTTCAAAGTATTACCATTCAAACCGACCTCCTAACCCGTATACTCGAAGCTCAACACGAATCAGTCACCGAGGGCAACATGTATGAGGAAATGTCATGCGGTGCTGAACTCCAATTGGAAACCAAGTCGGACGGATTATTGTATTTTCTAGATCGACTTTGGATTCCGAATCGTGATAATCTTCGAACAACCATTCTGGATGAGGCTCACAAGGCTCGCTATTCTATTCATCCGGGAGCAGATAAGATGTTCATGAATCTTCGGAACCAATATTGGTGGCCCGGCATGAAGAAGGATATAGCCTTGTATGTATCTAAATGCCTTACATGTTCCAAAGTCAAAGCCGAGCATCAACGTCCCTCTGGATTACTCGTACAACCCGAGGTTCCATTATGGAAATGGGAGAGCATATCCATGGATTTCATTACCAAGCTGCCTCGTACCGCTAGTGGTCACGATAGTATCTGGGTTATCATTGATCGATTGACTAAGTCGGCTCATTTCATTCCAATTCGGGAAGATTATCGAGTCGAGAAATTGGCTCGTATTTACATTAATGAAATAGTCAGTCGACATGGTGTGCCTTTAGATATTATCTCTGATCGCGATGGTCGTTTCATCTCTCGTTTTTGGAAAAGTCTCCAATCAGCTCTCGGGACTCAACTAAATCTTAGCACAGCCTATCACCCGCAAACCGATGGTCAAACTGAAAGAACGATACAGACCCTCGAGGATATGCTCCGGGCTTGTGTCATTGATTTCAGTGGATCGTGGGATTCTCATCTTCTGTTGATCGAATTCTCATACAATAACAGTTATCATACCAGCATCCAGATGGCACCATTTGAGGCCTTGTATGGTCGAAAGTGTCGATCTCCCATCTGCTGGTCTGAAGTTGGTGAATCACAGATTACTGGTCCGGAATTGATACAAGAAACAACCGACAAAATTCATAAGATCCGTGATAACTTGGTCGCTGCTAGAAATCGTCAAAAGCATTATGCTGACAAAAGACGTAAGCCCATGGAATACAATGTCGGTGATCTCGTACTTCTTAAGGTGTCACCTTGGAAGGGAGTGATTCGCTTTGGAAAGAAAGGGAAGCTAGCACCTCGTTACGTGGGTCCATTCAAAGTGCTCGAACGAGTTGGGAAAGTGGCCTACAAGCTTGAACTACCTCAAGAACTTAGCAATATACATCCGACGTTTCATGTTTCAAATCTCAAGAAATGTCTTGCCGATGAAAATCTCCACATTCCACTCGACGAAGTCCAGATTGATGAATCTATGCACTTTATTGAGAAACCTGTGGAAATAATGGATCGGGAAGTTAAACAACTCAAGCGTAGCCGGATACCTATTGTCAAAGTTCGTTGGGAGTCTAAACGTGGGCCAGAGTACACTTGGGAACGTGAGGACCAAATGAAGTCCAAGTATCCTCACCTTTTCGTTTCAGCCTCCTCGTGATTAAAATTTCGGGACGAAATTTCTTAAAGCAGGGGAGACTGTAACCACCTGTATTTCTATATTCACTTATGTAAAACATTTGTTAATAATACAATCACGGGTATTCCAATTATAAAGTTTGAGATAATAAATAATAATAATCATAATAATAATAATAATAATAATAATAATAATAATAATAATAATAATAATAATAACTATAATAAATATAATAATAATAATAACAATATTAATAATGATAATAATAATAATAATGTCCAGGGGTTATTTCTGCAATTTTTGAAACTTAAAACCAAAGTATAAGACATTAAATAATAAACTTAAAACCACAGGGGCCGAATCTGTAAATTTTTCAAACCCAAACCGTCCCCCCCCGTTTTCCCGACCGCCGGCTCCGGCCAACTCCGGCGAAGCTCCGGCGAAGGCCAAACGCCCAAATTACTCAGTTTTAGCCCACCAAACCGGTCCAATGCGTTCGGGGATGAGATTCGAACTCAATACAACCATTAAACACGTTTAACCTTCGGTAAAAAAACGAATCCGAAGCCTCACATCGAACTCACTAAATTCCCGACAAGAAATCCAACAAATTATCAAAATTGAACCCACAATCCCACCGAAAGTTTCTTGGATCCAATTTGGGTTGAATTCCAACACAAAAACGTGTTGAATTAGTCAAATAAACGGCTAAATTATTCACTTTTATCTCGGATTCTAAACCGACAAAGAAACCCACTCAAACACTGATAATAAACAAATTGAATTCATATAATCAACCATTTCTCAGTCCCAAACCTACCCATACTCTCAATTTCATCTAAAACACACAGAAACATCGACTTTGATCGTCACCTTCATCGCGACCTGCAACTCGAATCAAAGCCCATCTCCGATCAACTTTAATCAAAATTGATAAGGGGCTTATAATCCTCATCATCAGTAGAAGCTCTCCTCAAAATTAATTCGATTATAAACACTGTTTGCTCATCCACCGATCACTACATTGGCCGCGACCTGTTCTTCATTGGATTCAACATCAATCGATCACCATAGAGGTAATTAAACATATCAACATACTCGGTTTTTTATGGGGATCAAAAGCCCCATGAATCTAATCATTAACAGATTTGAATTGAGCTTCAATTTGGATCAAGTTCGATCTAGGGTTCGATTGGGAAATTGGGGTTCTGTTGGGTATGTTTAAAAGATTTAAAACCCAAGTATAACCGCGGCTTAGGCCTTGGTTCACCGGTTCCCATGCTTCATCTCAAACAGGAGGTCCCGGGTTCGACCCCGGGCCACCTCAACCATTTTTTTTGGGGCTTTTTAAGCCTCTAAAAATTATAAAAAATTTGTAAAAATTATAAAAATATTTTTACAAACATTAAAATTTTTAAAACCACTTAATCACTTTCTGAAATTTATTTTTATATTTTATCCATTTATTTTATTTGTTTTAAATAAATAAAATAACTAACTATTTCTTTCTACCAATTAATAATTAGTGTATAATACACAATTATACGATAAATAAATTGAACCCAATATGTATATAGTTATATATTATTCAATTACCGAAACAATTATTATTTGAATAAATTACATTTTTCATAATCGTATACAATTTATAACTCGAGTATATAATTAACATACAATATATAGTTATGTTCACTTATGTACAAATATATTATATACATATAATCATGTATATAATACATATAATTATATATAATTAATTGATTATATATAATTATGAATATAAATATACATATACAATTTATTAATAAATTGTATAAATGTATAACTTACACGTATAAATTTTTATTAAAATTCGTGACATAATCACTTTCAATAAATTCGTTTATTTCAAGACATTTCAAACCAAATAAAATTGTCAACTTAAACTACCATAGTAATCCTAATACATTCCCGAATTCCCAAATCGTTATTATTCTAACTCGAGACACCGTTCCTTAGGTTATTATAAGGAAATCGTTGGTGTCTAATCTATCACGTCCAAATTCCAATTTCATCAATCAAGTGAGTATTCATATCCCCTTTTTATATCATTTCCTATTTGGGGGAAATCATGTGATACAATATTCAATCATGATATTCTATTGTTATTTCATTTTCAATTCAATTCAAGACAGGTTATGTTATTACTTGCAAATACGTGAACATACTGTGATAAACTGGACGACAGTAGAACCCTAATACAATCAATCAATCAATCCTGGCAACAATGTAGATCTACTGGTTTGGATAACCCACCCCACATGGCTTACGAGTGGTGATTATACAAACCCACCCCATATGAATAGTCGAGTGGTGATTGTGCCAGAGGCAATTAGTCAATCTATGGTGTTTGTGTGGAGTCTATTATATGCAAGTGTCAAGTCAAGGGGTTTATATTGTGTCGGTTTATCTATATGCTTCGCGATTGCCATATAAGTCTTAATATTACCTTGTGAATTGAATTACAATCGATGGATCAATCAATCAATCTATATGTATATTCAAAACTGTGATTACTCACCAGCTAACTCGTTAGCTGACTTTATTTTCTCACATGATTTCAGGTTAAGCAAGATAGTGGACTTCTACGTGCTCATCTAAGACACGGACCTAGTTAAAATAAAAGACGATTATTATTTGTGGTTTCAATTGTTGTATTTGTGTATGTTGAACTTATTTTATCTTGTAATCTGATTGTAATATTATTTCCACTATTAGACAACCATGTGTTATGAACAATCAATCATTCCCTCGTCCGCTCCGATGATTCCGCCGTCGGTCGGGGTGTGACAAGCCTCGCCACGGGCAGAAGGGATTTCTCCCCGTGACCAACCTCCGGCGTGAGAATAAGTATCTGGAGGAAATGTATAAGTATGAGTATAAGTGTGATGAGTTGGGATGATGTGTTCTGAAACATACCTGAGCCTTTGTATTTATAGTGACTTACATGTGTCAAATTCCTCCATGCAAATCTATTTCGAGACATTTGGATCTTAGACATTCAGACTGAGATTCCTTGGTTACCGGGGTTGTTTCCCTTTTGGTGCAAAGGTTTTTCTATTTAGTATTAATGCACTTTGTCCCTTATAGTTGACATGCATTTCATTGGCTCTGCATGGCCACCCTGCTGCGCCTGTTTCCTTCAGGATTTGTCTTCTAGTCTTTGTCTTCTTCTGCTTCTGATTGTGTTCCTGAGGCAGCCAATGACCTTCTCTCTGCACTTATCGAATTCTTGACGTTTCCTGATGTTGATTTCTTGGATGATTTCTCAAGTGTTGAATTATCTCGACTGGAAATCCTGAAACATGCGAGGGTTGGGCTTCGCCCTTATTGGGCCGCGGCTTGGACTTCTGCTGGGTCGCGGTTTCTTGTTTTTGGCGTGCAAGGCATGCTGGAGGCTCCCCTTGTGCCGCGGCTTAAGGCTTCTAGATGCATGGCTTGCTGGCCGCGGCTGGACTCCCACGACCTGCATTATGGCCACGACTTGATTTCCTCTTGATCTCCGTTTGTTGATCCGAACTTCCTTCCAGCCGCGACTTGTTGATCCGAATTTCTTCCCCAGCCGCGGCTGGGCTTCTTTGTGTTGTGACGGATCCGCGGCCAAGGGTGGGTTTTGCGAGAGTTTGCGCGTTTCAGCGTTCATGTGTTGCAATCGAATCCGGATGGCACCCCATCATGTCCCCCCAGTCCAATGTTATGGTTTATACCATGATATTGGAATAACACCCATATTTATGTCACTTCATAGCTTTGTCAAATCAGTCATTCTACCCTTTGTTACATCAAGCCGCCCTATTTTTGTAGACCGGTTACTAGGCTGTGGCTTGTCATTACCTCATGTTTTCTTGTCTCCTCCTACCTTCTCTATATAAAGCACAACTTGTCTTCATTTTTTCTTCATCTCTTGGAAGACATCACTTTGGTTTCTCTCTAGGTGAGTCCTCTTTTCTTCTTTTATTCATTTCTTAGCATGGAGTGTAGGAACGATATGGGTTCACAAACGTCGGTGATCACGCAAGATTATCTAAACAATTTTGCGAACCGATATGGAGTTAGCCAGGATCTTGTGCCGGTGGTTCCACCGTCTGGCGCAACGGTGCTGGACGCTCCTTCCGGCACCGTAGCTTTGTATACTGCCTTCTTTACTTTTAGTAACTTTCGAGTGCCTGTTAGTCGCTTTCTATGCCTTATTTTGACGTATTATTCAGTGCACTTGGCTCAGATTGTTCCTTTAGGTTTGATAAAGGTTTACCATTTTGAGATATCTTGTCGTGCCCTTAGGTTAGATCCTAGCGTTAATTTGTTTAGGGCCTTTTATAAGCAGACCCGAGTAGGTGATTGGGTTACATTTGAGAAGAGGAAATCTCCGCGGCCAGCTATGGCGTTGCGCCCGTTTACTAGTTTGAAGCACTGGAAAGATCATTTCTTTTTTCTTTCTGATTGGATTGTGCCTTTCGAGATTTCCTGGCTTGGTATGGATGAGGACATTAAGGATCCTCTTCCAAAAAAAGGTGAATATGATATGGCCGCGTTCAACGCTTTGAAGGCTGAGCCAACCATGCTTCATTCTTACTCCGAGCACTTTCTCGTGATGGCTGGGATCAGCCGTATTTGGCCGGACACGAGCCTTTATCCATATATGACTTGTCAGGGGGAATGTAAGTTCTCGCTTTTTTATTTTTACGTTTCCACATTTTTAGCTAATCATTGATGTATTGTTATCTTTTTTCAGGTATGGGTTTATTTGACCGCATGAAGTTGTCCGCCGCGACGGATGTTACCGAAGAGACCGAATTTCTTTCTGAAGAGGCTTGCCCTTTTCTTGATTCGACTGCTGAGTTCGTGGTTCAGCCGGGGGAACACTTGCCAGTTTCTTCCTCCAGACACCGGAGTACCGATAATCGTAGTCTGCCGGCGAAACGTCAGAATGCGAGCCGCAAGAAAGGGTTGGGAGGGCCGGGATTGAAACCGCGGGATTCCCCTTTCGCTGCGGGGACCTCGGCAGCAACTCGCGGTGCGAAGGTCGTGATGGGCCTTTCGGCCACTTCTGGGGGTGCGGTGGCTGCCGCGGCCGCGGCTGGTGCCGGGGCCGTTGTTTCGGTCGCTACTGGGTTTGGAGCGCTCGCTGGTGGTTCTTTTTCTGGTTCGGTCGGGAAATCTCATGGTACTTACGGCACTGCTATTTCTGCGGGTACTTCCTCGGGGGATACTGACATGGATTCTACTGAAAAATTCACTCCGTATTGGGATCTAACGAATAGGTCTTTGTTTGATGATCCCGAGTCATGCAAAGACTTTATGTTTAATGCTCGTACGCCGGCCGAGTTTTATCGTGGTGGGGGTTTGAAGAATAGAGATTTATCCGACGCTGGTTGTTCGTCGATGGTGAATAGTTTCTTTTCTTTTATTGAAGTTCATAATCGTTAGGCAGATAGTGTGAAGGAAACTCGTGAACTTAGAAGGAAGACGACGCGCCTCGAGGATGATAATGCGTCGTTGAAGCTTCGATGCGATTTTCTTGAAAAGGAAAAGGAGAAAGTTACCCTTAGCCTCAGCGAAACTCAAGAAGACCTCTGTGTTCAGTCTGCCGCCGTGAAAAGTCTGTCGTCTGACCTAAAAAGCGTCAAAACTACCTCGGACGATCGGATTTCTCAGCTTCAGGGAGAAAATGCGCGACTTCAAGTCGAGAGGAAATGGCTTATTTCGGATGGGATGGGTTTAGCTTTTAACAAGATTCGTGATAGCAATGAGTGTCTTGGTCTTCTTGGAACTATCAACAGCCTTTCCGACAAGGTGGGTTATAACGCCGGTTTATCAGATGGCATCCGTCTTGCTGCTGCGGGCAAGAAACCTAAGGACGCCAAGAACTTTGATGCGGACGCACTTAGGAAACTTGAAGTTGAGTCTGAGCGGTTTGATCATGCTGTTTTTCCTATGGCTGGGACGATTGCTGCCATGTGTGATTCAGATTTTGAAGAGATCAAGGCTTTCCTGACTTCACCGCCTGAAGGTCCTCCTCGTGTTTAGTTTATCTTTGGGTGTCTGGATGGTTTGTTTGTTTCCTTTTTATGTTGATGTAATGTTATCAGACTCGTATTCTGACTGTTATATTGTCTTTTGCGGTTGGCCCTTGGTTTTACCAACCGAGCGTTGTTTGTATGGATGATATTTGGTTCTATCATGTATGTTTTCTTAACTGTGCGTTGTTTGTAAGAGTGTTATTTTACTTTACCATGTATGCTCGTACCGAGATTCGCCTTGACGAATTTGTATCGTGGCTTAGATAAAATGGCCAGATTTTCGCACGACACATCCCCCTTTTTCTTACTGGCCGCGGCTGGGCGGGCCTAGGCCGCGGCCGCGGCTTGATGATTTTCTCTTTTTTTTTTGTTTTTTGAGATTTCGGCCGCTTTTGACGTGTGGCTCGTGGTGACCGGTATGGCTATGAAGACGCCACAAACGATGCTTATCGCTCGTAACCGTGGAACCGCGGCTGGGTTATATTTTCCTACCTAGCTGTGGTTTAATGGTTGTAACGCCTGTAATTGTGTGGCTTAGTTGTGGTTGCGACTTAGCCTTTAATTATGATGTCTTACTTGCCTGTTTACACCACTTATCTCCTTTGTTGGCTATATGCACGTTGGGTGCGGTCTATCATTGGTTATGGCTATTGTTACTGGTTTCAGCCGCATTTGGCAAGTATGTTTACAACTTGAATAATTTACTGGGAGTTGCTTTCCCCCCGTTTGCCATTTTTCATACGCAGGGAGCTTGCAGCTCGGGTGACATTGGTTACTTGTCATAAAATGGTTGTACTTTCAACTGCATGCTCTCTTTTTTTATAACTTGGTTGCGAATACTGGTATTTACCATTAATGGCTGGGAACGAGATAAATTCACGTACTTGGACGTAATCTCCCATGATTTCGTCTGTTGATTTTGGTTTTTCTTGCCAAATTGTTCAGCCGTTCGTTACGTTGGCCGTTGGCTTTATTAAACAATCATGATTCTACTTCATTTCTGGTTTTCACTCGTATGGTTGCTTGGTTTCACGAGATTAAGTGCTATAAGATAAATTGTTATAACTGCTGGTGCTCGCGTGCACCTTCTTTTAAGAAAAATGAGTTACAACATTCCTGATTATCATTTGGTTACATGTAGCATCGCCGGAGCTGAGCCCCATTCCACGTTCGCGGTACAACCGTACCATCTAACTTCCCTATCTTGTATGCTCCATTTTCTCCAACTTCGAACACTTGATAAGGGCCTTCCCAGCGGGGTCCGAGCTTTCCTTGACTTTCGACTCGGCTTGCTTCGTTATCCCTGAGGACATAGTCCCCTGGTTTGAATGATTGCTTCTTTACTCTGGAGTTGTAGTACCTCTCCACTTCTTTCTTGTGTCTTGCTTCCCGGATGGCTGCTATCATTCTTCGTTCTTCTAACAGGTCGAGGTTCAGGCGAAGTTCCGATTCGTTGTTTGCTTCTGAGGATTGCAATACACGGGCGGATGGCATTCTGATTTCTGCAGGTATCATGGCTTCGGATCCGTAAGTCAAACTGAACGGGGTCTCGCCATGACTAGTTTTTGGCATCGTCCTGTGAGCCCAAAGGACGTTTGGCAACTCGTCCAACCAATTCTTGCCCTCCACGCCCAAACGTGTCTTGATTCCTTCTACGATAGTCCTGTTCACCCTTTCTACCTGTCCATTACCTTGGGGATGAGCTACCGAAGTAAATATCTGCTTGATCTTCAAGTCCTCACACCATGACTTGAAAGGGTTTTCAGCAAACTGTCTTCCGTTATTTGTCACGATAAACATGGGTAACCCGAAACGACATATAATGTTTGCCCATACAAATTTTTTGACGTGTTGACCAGTGATTGATGCCAATGCTTTGGCTTCTACCCATTTTGTGAAATAGTCAACCGCTACCAGCAGAAACTTTACCTTCCCTGCAGCTTCCGGGAATGGACCGACAATGTCCAGTGCCCATTTTTGAAAATGCCATGCCGCACTGACTGGGACCATGTCGTTTCTTGGCCGGTGGCACATTGGGGCATGTCTTTGGCAGCTTTCACACCTTTGTATCTCTGAAACGGCACTTCTATGCATGCCTGGCCAATAATACCCTGCCCCCATTGCCTTGGCCACCACCATCCTTGGGCCTGCGTGAATTCCACATATGCCTTCGTGGATTTCTCTTATGACGTAGTTGGCTTCATCCGGCGTGAGGCAGCGCAGAAGCGGCCCCATGTACGACCTGCGGTATAAGACCCCTTGGTGAAGTTCATAATGCAACGACTTTTGCTGAATGGCATGCGCCTGTCCTTTATCTTCTGGCAAGTGCCCGCTTTCTAGGAACTTGAGTATTGGGCTCATCCAGCATTCTTCCACCCTGTTTTCTATAGAAGCCACCACGTATTCTTTGATTGATGGTGTTTGTAACACTTCTACCTTGACCTCCTTAGCTAAGTGGCTGAAAGTGACTGAAGCCAATTTGCTAAGGGCGTCTGCCTTCTTCTTCTCACTTCGTGGAACGTGCAGCACATCGCACTTTCTGAAGTTACTGATTAATGCCTTTGCTTTTTCCAAGTACAGCTTCATTGCCTTTTCTTTTACTTCATAAGACCCATTGATCTGATTTGCCATAAGCAGTGAGTCGACATGGGCGCGAAGGTTTTGGATGCCCATCTGCTTGGCTATCCTCAGACCTGCCAACAAAGCTTCATATTCTGCCTCATTGTTGGAACTCTTGAAAGCTAGCCTCAAAGCATAAGTCACCTCCTCTTGTCTTAGCCCAACTAGTGTCATGCCTGCACCTGAACCTTCGTCATTGGATGCTCCGTCTGTATGCAAGCACCACTCTTCATCATCTTGTATTATAGCCTTTTCTTTACTGCCATGACTTTCCTCTTCAGGTGGCATCTTCGTCAGGAAGTCGGCTACGACTTGACCCCGGATTGCCACCCTCGGCTTGTATTCTATCTCGAAAGCCCCAAGCTCGATCGCCCATTTTGCCAACCTCCCCGATATCTCTGGTCTTCTTAGTATCTGCTGGATGGGTTGGCTGGTCCATACTTCGATCACATGTGCCTGGAAGTACCTTCGCAACCTTCTAGAAGCATGTACCAGTGAGAGAGTCAGTTTCTCCATTGGAGAATACCTGGTCTCCGGGTCCTTGAGCGCTCTGCTGACAAAATAGATTGGGGTCTGCTCTCCATCCCTGTTCGTCATTAATACTGCACTTATGGCTTCCTTTCCTGCAGACAAATACATAACTAGTTGCTCCTTTGGAAAAGGAGCCACTAGCGTGGGTAAGTTACTTAAATACATTTTCATTTGCTGGAAAGCGTCCTCCGCTTCACTTGTCCATACGAAGTTCTTCTTGTTCAGACAGTTGCGCAAGGTGGTCATGAATGGCAGCGCGCGTTCAGCGTGTTTTGACAAAAACCTGTTTAAGGCCACCAGCCGCCCGTTGAGTGTCTGAACTTCCTTGACCGACCTGGGTGATGGCATATTGAGGATAGCTGCTACTTTCTCAGGGTTAGCCTCCAACCCTTTCTTTGTTACAATTACTCCAAGGAACTTTCCTTCTTCTACACCGAATGAGCACTTCTTTGGTTCAGTTTCATGTTGATGGTTTTAACGTTTGGAATGTTTCAGCGATATCTGCGAGCAATGCCTCTTCATCACGACTCTTAATTACCACGTCGTCTACGTAGATCTCGATGTTCCTGCCTATCTGAGGTGAAAAAGCGTCGTCCATCAGACGCTGGTATGTTGCCCCTGCATTCTTCAGTCCAAATGGCATTTTCGTGAAACAGAATATGCCGATGTCTATGTAGAAAGCCGTCTTGTCCTCATCTTTTGGTGCCATCTGTACTTGATGATATCCTTTGTAAGCATCCAAGAAACACTTCAAGGGAAAACTTGCCAGGGAGTCAACCTTCAAGTCGATATCTGGGAGTGGATAGCAATCCTTTGGACATGCATTGTTTAAATCTTTGAAATCAATGCACATCCTCCAGGTGCCATCACTTTTTTTGACCATGACAGGGTTGGCGACCCAAGTTTGATACCGTACCTCCCTGACAATGCCTGCCTCCACCAGCTTCTTAACTTCTTCTATCACGGCTCTGCTCCGTTCGGGACCCATATGTCGGCGCTTTTGGGCCACTGGTTCCTTTGACAGCCGTGTATTCAACCTGTGTTCTGCTGTGCTTCGGGGGACGCCCTTCATGTCAGAGGGTTGCCATGCAAAAACATCCAAGTTGTGCCGCAGCAGATGACGGAGTCGTTCCTTGGTGGCGTCTCCCAATTGTCCTCCGATGGTGATTTTTTGATCCGGAAAGAGGGGATTGACTACCCACTTCTCCAACACAGGGCACATAGATTCGTCTTCCCCAGCCGATGCCCCTGGGGTGATAGCCTTCACATCTTTACATTCCCTGCTGGAGTACACGGTGACCACGCCAGTCGGGGTGGGGAACTTGATTGCAGCGTGTACCGTTGATATTACTGTTCCCAACATGCAGAGACCCGGTCTCCCGAGTAGGATGTTGTGGGATGAGTCTGACCGCACGACCAGGAAAGTCATGATGACTTCCCGCCATCCCATGTTGTTACCTATTGCGACAGGCAGTTGTATCTGCCCCAAGGTCTGCACAACCTCTCCAGCAAAACCAGTGAGCTGGTGAGTTCTGGTGTCCAAATTTCTTCTTACCTCTTCGTCAAGCTGCAAAAAACAGTGTTCGTACATAATTCTGAACTACTTCCACTATCTACATATATCCTGTGTACCTGATGCCCCGCAACAATCGCTGAAATCGTCAATGGGTCATTGGCAAAGCTTCCGCCATGTATTGGAGGGAACGAAATTTCTTGCGCCATCCATGGCTCCATATGATCGGAGTGGCGCTTAAGCTTGCAGCTTGCGATCTTTGTCATGAAGATCTCTTTCCGTTTGTCTCCAGTCTGCGGTGTCTTCTTCAGTTCCCTCAGAAGATGGGCCAGCTTCCCTGTTTTTATGGCAAGTTCGATCTGCCGTTTTAATGAGAAGCAGTCGTCTGTCATGTGCCCATTCTCCTTGTGGAACTCACAGTACTTGCCTGCGTCCCTCTTTACTCCAGGCTTTAGTGGAGCTGGCTTGGTGAAGTTGACATTCTCTGTGGCGAGAATCTCGCTTGGGGTTTTGGTTAGCGGTGGGAGCGTTACGTTAGGACCTTGTGGGTTTCTGGTTGGAGTTACGAAACGAGGTTGGAAAGTGGGGCTTCGCTGAACGAAACGCGATTGGAACTGTGGTTTTTCCCATGATCTTGAACCTCCCGGCCTTTTCTGCTGTTCCCAGGCGGATGGCATGAGCTTCTTTGGAGTTCTATCTTTCAGCTGTTCGCAAGCCTTTTTCCCTCTAACGAATGCTTTTGCTCTTTCCAGCATTTCATCCACTGTCTTCGGGAGATGTTCATGGAATCTTTCTACCAACTGATCGTTTCTCACACCATGAATGAAGGTCGAAATTCGAATCGTTTCTCCAGCTCCTCTGACTTGCATGCTTTCTTTTGAGTATCTCGTGATAAAGTTCTCGATGGACTCGCCATCTCCCCTCTTAATGTTGTGCAGCTCTGTCGGATCCTTGGCAGATAACCTTTGCTGGCTGAAGTTCCTCAGGAAATCTTCCTCTAATTTCTCGAAGCTACCTATGCTTCCGACAGGGAGGCTGTCAAACCATACCCTCGCCGCACCTGTTAGGGTTTGGGCAAACATATGGCACCACACAGGGACAGACCATTGCTCTACTTCAGCGGCCCCGATGAAGATTGCCAGGTGGTCATCAGGGTATCCCAGACCGTTGTACTTGCCGACGTTGGATGGCATCTTCAATTTCGGGGGGAATGTGAATTCAGCTATTCTGGGTACGAACTTAGACCTGGCTCGTGCGGTCGATGGGCGGTACGACTTACTGAAATCATCATCTTCCACAACCTTTCCCCCCATTCCGGTCGCATCTTGCCTTGCTTTTGCTTCGCCTTCAACACTTTTCTCCGCCTTGCCTTGGACACCTTCCTCCTCCTCCTGGTTCTTTGGAGTGTCTTCATATTCCAAACGTGTCCGGATATCTTTCAACCGTTTTTCTCTTTCTTCCTGTTCCAACATGGAGAGGATCTGTTCCCAGTTTTTGCTAACAAAGTCCGGGGTGATGATAATGTTGTCATCATTATTTTCCCTCGAGGTGGTGCCTAGTGCCGACGTAGTGGTGTGTGGGTTTTCATCAGGGTTTGTGTTTTTATGATGATGAGGGGTTCCTGGACCTGAATCCATGGTGGTTGGCTTTTGGTTCGTGTGGTCCCACAGATGGCGCCAAATGTTGCTACACGAATCCTAACCAAGGGATTAAGACCGAGGAGCAGTGCAAGGGTGGGGTTGACACCAAGGATTGAGCCGGAACTTGGTCTCGACAGGATGCGGCTGAGCTTGGCTTAGCCTAAACTGGACTTTGGCTGGGCAATACTTCGAACGGATATCTGTGAGACAAAAACAACACCGTGAGCCTCGCCACGGGCAGAAGGGATTTCTCCCCGTGACCAACCTCCGGCGTGAGAATAAGTATCTGGAGGAAATGTATAAGTATGAGTATAAGTGTGATGAGTTGGGATGATGTGTTCTGAAACATACCTGAGCCTTTGTATTTATAGTGACTTACATGTGTCAAATTCCTCCATGCAAATCTATTTCGAGACATTTGGAGCTTAGACATTCAGACTGAGATTCCTTGGTTACTGGGGTTGTTTCCCTTTTGGTGCAAAGGTTTTTCTACTTAGTATTAATGCACTTTGTCCCTTATAGTTGACATGCATTTCATTGGCTCTGCATGGCCACCCTGTTGCGCCTGTTTCCTTCAGGATTTGTCTTCTAGTCTTTGTCTTCTTCTGCTTCTGATTGTGTTCCTGAGACAGCCAATGACCTTCTCTCTGCACTTACCGAATTCTTGACGTTTCCTGATGTTGATTTCTTTGGACGATTTCTCAAGTGTTGAATTATCTCGACTGGAAATCCTGAAACGTGCGAGGGTTGGGCTTCGCCCTTATTGGGCTGTGGCTGGAGGGCTTCGAAGGTGGTGGGCCGCGGCTTGGACTTCTGCTGGGTCGCGGTTTCTTGTTTTTGGCGTGCAAGGCATGCTGGAGGCTCCCCTTGTGCCGCGGCTTAAGGCTTCTAGATGCATGGCTTGTTGGCCGCGGCTGGACTCCCACGACCTGCATTATGGCCACGACTTGATTTCCTCTTGATCTCCGTTTGTTGATCCGAACTTCCTTCCAGCCGCGACTTGTTGATCCGAATTTCTTCCCCAGCCGCGACTGGGCTTCTTTGTGTTGTGACGGATCCGCGGCCAATGGTGGGTTTTGCGAGAGTTTGCGCGTTTCAGCGTTCATGTGTTGCAATCGAATCCGGGTGGCACCCCATCAATTCCACTCTGCATGATGCAAATGAAAAAGGTAGATTAAGAAGAAAAATTTTATTGACGACAGTGCACATTAAAAAAGAAAAAAAGAGTTTATTTATACTAGGTTAGTCTCGTGTTTTACACGGATTGAATAAATAAAATATTAAATAATTAGTAATAAAAATTTATACATTATAAAATCATGCTTGAATATAAAATATGATTATAATTACGTATAAATAGCTAATTTAAATAAATAAACAATAATATAATTTTCTTAAAGTTTTGTTTTATAAAAAGTTGTGATTTTTAAATATTTTGTTTTAAAAATTTTAACTTTTGATAAAATGTTTGTTGTATTCTGTAATTTATGAAATTTTTATTTTTAAAAAGTGAATTTTTAATAAATAATTGGTTTTTGATTTATTAAATTATATATTTTTTTAATTTAAAAATGATATTAGTAATATTATTAGTATTCAATACTATTATTAATAATATAGAGAAATGAGATAATTAGCATAATGAGTTTTACATTGTATCACATTTATTTCAGTTTTTTGTAGATAGATAGACAGCCGGTAGGCTAAAAGCTTATTCATTAAACGGATTATGGTTGGTAATAAATACGAAAAGTTACAGTATAATATTTTAATATAAGATATAATTAAAATTATGTATACATAATAGTTCAAGAAATAAAACAATTATACTTTTTTAACTATCTTGTCTAAATAGTTCATTTTCAAACATTCATTTTAAGATTTTTTATAATTTTTTTTATAAAAATCATTTTTTTAAAACTGTGGTTACAATTATTCTAGTTGTGTTAATAAGACTGTTTTTAAAAAAACACCTTTTGGTACCTTTTTTTAAAACACAATGATTCAAAATATTTTGTTTCAAAAATGTTTAGTGTTTTAGAACTGTGACGCCCTAAACCCGGCAGGGCACCGGAGGCACGTCACGCAGTTGGATTAATATTTTAAACACAAATCAGAGCTTCCTATTTACAGTGAAAGACTTTAAACACTATTATATATTAACCCAACTTTTAGAACACTTTACATATGATTGTATTTAATTATACATCGTCCTATTTACATTATTAACAAGCCCTAAATCCTATGCGGATGAACCATGCGGCTGAACCTTCAGTCGTACAACTAGCGTTTCATTCGCACGATTGAGTTCTCATTCGTATCCAGTGTTCGCTCGTCTTCATTCGGACTTCCAACCAGGCGACTGGGTTCCAATCGCACGACTGAACCTCCATTCGCACTCAGTCGCACGACTAGACTCTCATTCGTGCGATTGAGTCATACGATTGAGCCCATTCGCCTGAAACGAATCAGCAGCTGTGTTCTTGACGTTTTTGATCCAAACTTACTCAAAATTTGAGTTTTAACCATCCAAATCATACCATATTCAAAACAGATCCTATACACATCGTTTACAATGGTTTCGGACCATTATTTCATCAAAACTTCACAAAAACTTGGATTTGAATTCCTGGATTTTAAATTCAGAAATGAACCAGACCAATTTACTGTTTTAAACTTAAACAGGTTATTGGATCAAATTCAATCATACACACAGCTTATAACATCCCCGGATTAATCCGTGATGTTCAAAACTTACCAAAACGGAGTTTAGCCTAGTCGATTGGCAAGAACAGGGGTGTTTGGGTGTAAAGCGAATAAGAGATTGAAGATAATACAGACAGAAGTCTGTTTTTAACCTTCTACATCGCCTTACTTATCCATACTTACAACTTAACCGCCTTACTTCCAATCGCACGACTGAACCATTCGCACGACTGAATCGTGCGACTGAAGCTCATGCGCCTACTATTCGTACGATTGAGCCTCAATCGCACATAAGGAGTGCGACTGAAGTTCATTCGGATGCAAGTCATGCGACTGAACACCAAAACAATCAAACTAACTCAACTTAGTTAATTAATCATAACTATAATATAATTACAAGTCCGGATTTAGAAACCGGATGTTACAACTCTCCCCCTCTTAAATAGGTTTCGTCCCCGAAACCAACTATTCAAACAACTGGGGATAATCTCTCTTCATTTCATCTTCTGATTCCCAAGTGAAATCAGATCCCTTTCTATTCGACCACTGCACTTTAACTAACTTAATAATTTTATTCCTCAGCCTTTTCATCTTTCTGTCTACTATAGCAGTAGGTTTCTCAACATAGTTTAACTTATCATCCACCTCTATATCATCTAAAGGTACATAAACATTCTCATCGGCTAAACACTTGCGCAACTGTGACACGTGAAAGGTTGGGTGGATTCCTTGCAACTGATCAGGTAATTCTAGTTTATAAGCCACTTCCCCAATTCGTTCTGTAATTCTAAACGGTCCTATAAAACGAGGACTTAACTTTCCCCTCTTTCTGAATCTGATAATTCCCTTTCAAGGAGATACTTTCAACATAACACTATCTCCTACTCAAACTCTATATGCCTTCGCCTTTTATCTTCATAAGACGTCGATCCTGAGCCGCTTTAAACCAAGCTTTGATCTGATCTAGTTTCTCATTCGTAGCCTGTACAATTTCCAAACTGCCCAACTCTTTCTGCCCAACTTCTCCCCAGCATATCGGACTACTGCACTTTGTTCCATATAACATCTCATAAGGGGCTCTCCCAGTCGTAGAATGATAACTGTTATTGTAGGAGAATTCAACTAATGGCAGATGACTATCCCAGCTACCACCGAAATCTATAACACAAGCTCGTAACATGTCTTCAACTGTTTGGATAGTCCTTTCAATCAACCTATCAGTTTCTGGGTGAAAAGATGTGCTGTGTAATAAACGAGTACCCATATCTTCATGAAACTTTCTCCAAAACCTCGAAGTAAAACGCGTATCTCTATCTGACACAATAGATACTGGTATCCCATGACGAGCAATAATTTCTTGAATAAACAATTCTGCTAACTTCTCGGAGTTATACGTCTCCTTGATTGGTAAGAAATGCACGCTACGTGTCAATCTATCCACTATGACCCAAATGGTATCATGACCTTTAGCTGTACGTGGAAGCTTAGTTATGAAATCCATGGTCAATTCCTCCCACTTCCATTTTGGGATCTCTAAAGGTTGGAGCTTACCATATGGCTTTTGATGCTCAGCTTTGACCTGAAGACACGTCAAACACCTATTCACATACTGCATCACATTAAACTTCATACCGGGCCACCAATATTCTTGTTTTAAATCCTTGTACATCTTAGTAGCACCAGGATGTATAGAATATCTGGATTTATGGGCTTCATCTAGAACTAACTCTTTCATCTTAACCGGAATCCACATACGACCACATTTTGTCTTAACCCCAAAATTATTTTCTTCCAGATCCTTTGTTTGACCCTTCATTCGTTCCCGCTTCACGTTCTCTTCATTTAACGCTTCTAATTGAGCTTCTCGTAACTGATGCATAAAATCTGGGGTTATCACTAACTTGTATGACTTAACTCGAATTGGAGGGTGTTCATTCTTTCTGCTTAATGCGTCAGCAACTACATTTGCTTTACCAGGATGGCAAAGTATTTCACAATCATAATCTTTCACCAACTCTAACCATCTCCGCTGGCGCATGTTCAATTCCTTCTGATCAAAGAAATATTTCAAACTCTTATGATCTGTGTAAATCGTACATTTCGCCCCATATAAATAATGCCTCCATATCTTCAAGGCAAGTACTACTGCTGCCAGTTCTAGATCATGTGTCGGATAATTCTTTTCATGTTCTTTCAATTGTCTGGAAGCATAAGCTATCACTCGTCCCCTCTGCATCAAAACACAGCCTAAACCTTGATACGAAGCATCTGAATAAATCACCAAATCTTCATTTCTATCTGGCAACGACAGCACTGGTGATTGGGTTAATTTCTGCTTCAGTTCTTGAAATACATTTTCTTGTTCTGGTCCCCAAATGTATTCTTCATTCTTCCTCGTCAGTTTCGTTAACGGGGATGCAATTCTGGCAAAATCCTGAATAAACCTTCTATAATAACCAGCCAGACCCAAGAAACTACGAATTTCAGATGGCGTCTTCGGAGGGCTCCACTTCACTACTGTTTCAATCTTGGTAGGGTCTACTAAAACGCCTTCTGCATTGATCACATGTCCCAAAAACTGTACTTCCCGCAACCAAAATTCACACTTAGAAAACTTTGCATAAAGCTTTTCTCTTTTCACCCTTTCCAACACTTCACGAAGATGGCAGGCGTGATCTCCCTCATTCTTTGAATAGATCAGTATATCATCAATAAACACAATTACTGATCGATCTAACATTGGCTTGCACACTCTATTCATCAAATCCATAAAATCAGCGGGTTCATTTGTCAACCCAAAGGACATAACCAAAAATTCATAGTGACCGTAACGGGTACGAAACGCCGTTTTAGGTATATCTTCCTCCTTAACTTTCAACTGATGGTAACCAGATCGGAGATCTATCTTAGAAAACCAACTGGCTCCCTGTAACTGATCAAACAAATCATCTATTCGTGGGAGTGGATACTTATTCTTTATTGTCAACTTGTTTAACTCTCGGTAATCAATACACATACGCATACTCCCATCTTTCTTCTTCACGAACAATACTGGAGCACCCCACGGGGAAGAACTGGGTCTAATGAAACCTCTTTCTAGCAAGTCTTCAGTCTGCTTCATTAATTCCTTCAATTCCGATGGGGCTAGTCTATAAGGTGACTTGGCAACTGGCTTAGCACCCGGAACCAAATCAATTCTAAACTCAACTTCACGATCTGGAGGAATACCCGGTAATTCCTCTGGAAACACATCTATAAAATCTCTAACCACAGGAATATCCTCTATCTTTCTTACAGGCTTTTGAGAATCAATTACATATATCAAATAAGATGCACACCCGCGGCTCATTAATCTATCAGCTTTTATCATAGATATTATTTTCACAGTTGACTCCTCTCTATCACCATACACATTAATCGTTTTCCCATCTGGAGCTCTTAACTGAATCAGCTTTTTATTACATACAATATGGGCTTCATGGTTTACCAACCAATCCATACCCAAAACTACATCAAACCCTCCTAACACCATAGGATATAGTTTAACAGGCAACCTATATCCTTCTAATTCAATATAACAACCATCAATCATACTACTGATCATCACAGATCTATCATTAGCAGTTTCAACTATAAAGGCTACCTCTAATGGTCGAATTTCACACGCAAGCATAGGACAAAAATCAACAGATACGAAACTTCCACTTGCACCAGAATCAAATAACACGTTAGCTGGAATCCCATTAACTAGAAACGTACCTGAGACTATATCTGGCAGAGCTTTAGCCTCACTAGCTGACATAGAATAGGCTCGCCCCTTCGCCACACTTGACCCTTCTCCTGACCCTTTCATCGATCTAAACGGTTCAGGCTTTTTAACGGTTAGTCTTGGACATTCACTACGAATATGTCCCGTTTCTCCACACTCATAACATTTACGAGGACTTTCAATACATTCATTTGCATAATGCCCCAACTTCCCGCATCTAAAACAAGTCCTACTACCAATCATACATTCACCTTGATGTAGCTTACCATACTTCCCGCAACATGGTAGTTCATTTCTAACATTCCTTTGGAATTGGCCCTTCCAAACTTACCCTTCTTCTGAAGACTTGGATTCTCAAATCTTCTTTGCACTATAGGTTCTTCACGCCTCCTTTTATTCCCATCATGAGCAACATTACTACCATAAACTTCTTGATACATATCTGCTGCTAAGTTTACTGTCAACTGATAACTACTTGGAGCAGATGATCTAACCAACTTTCTAACCTCCTGAGGTAACCCCTGTGTATACCTCAAAATTTTCTTCTCTTCAGGAACTACCAGATGAGGCACCAACCTCGCCATCTCCTCAAATTTAGACGTGTATTCCCTATGGGACATATTACCTGCCTGAAACTGCAGGAAACTCATCTCTATTCGATCCATCTCACCCTTCGGACAAAACTTATCCGATACTAACTTTCTAAATTCAGGCCATAACATTTTGTCAGTAGCCTCCTCACCTAACGTCTGGATAATCGTATCCCACCAATACAAAGCCTCACCTACAAACGAGTGGGCTGCAAACTTTACTTTCTGATCCTCCCTACACTCACTCAACTTGATCACGGCTTCCATTTCACGAAGCCATTTATGAGTGGCTACTACATCCATAACCCCAGAAAATCATGGAGGATTACACTCTTTAAACTGACTATATGTAACTCCCTTTCTCTCGCTAGACCCCTCAGCTTTATCAATATTCCTACTTTCATCCGGTCTAGCTACATTCAAGGCTTTATGAACCTCCTCAGCAATTGCATCACGGAATTGCTGTCTCGTCATACTAAGCACCTCGGTGCTCTCATCAATATTTCTTTCCTAGGTTCCACCTTGCATTCTTTCACTCTCTCTATCAGCCATAACTTATTAAAACGAGATCAGGATTATTTGGTACTCGCATGTAAGTATATAACCAGAATACTAATAGTAAAGTAAATTATTAATAATGTTGGCCAAGTACTATTAATTGTTTACTTTACTTGTACTATTCTCGTTATTCCTTCTCATGATAGTCCCATCACCTTTTCTTGTTTTAATAAACTATTCTATCTAGCTATTCCTGCTGGCATATCTATTTTCTAGTTAAAGTCTAGTTATTATGACACTAGATCCCTTTAACTACTGCTCTGATACCAACCTGTGACGCCCTAAACCCGGCAGGGCACAGGAGGCACGTCACGCAGTTGGATTAATATTTTAAACACAAATCAGAGCTTTCTATTTACAGCAGAAGACTTTAAACACTATTATATATTAACCCAACTTTTAGAACATTTTATATATGATTGTATTTAATTATACATCGTCCTATTTACATTATTAACAAGCCCTAAATCCTATGCGGATGAACCATGCGACTGAACCTTCAGTCGTACAACTAGCGATTCATTCGCACGATTGAGTTCTCATTCGTATCCAGTGTTCGCTCGTCTTCATTTGGACTTCCAACCAGGCGACTGGGTTCCAATCGCACGACTGAACCTCCATTCGCACTCAGTCGCACGACTAGACTCTCATTCGTGCGATTGAGTCATGCGATTGAGCCCATTCGCCTGAAACGAATCAGCAGCTATGTTCTTGACGTTTTTTATCCAAACTTACTCAAAATTTGAGTTTTAACCATCCAAATCATACCATATTCAAAACAGATCCTATACACATCGTTTACAATGGTTTCGGACCATTATTTCATCAAAACTTCACAAAACTTGGATTTGAATTCCTGGATTTTAAATTCAGAAATGAACCAGACCAATTTACTGTTTTAAACAGGTTATTGGATCAAATTCAATCATACACACAGCTTATAACATCCCCGGATTAATCCGTGATGTTCAAAACTTACCAAAACGGAGTTTAGCCTAGTCGATTGGCAAGAACAGGGGTGTTTGGGTGTAAAGCGAATAAGAGATTGAAGATAATACAGACAGAAGTCTGTTTTTAACCTTCTACATCGCCTTACTTATCCATACTTACAACTTAACCGTCTTACTTCCAATCGCATGACTGAACCATTCGCACGACTGAATCGTGCGACTGAAGCTCATGCGCCTACTATTCGTACGATTGAGCCTCAATCGCACATAAGGAGTGCGACTGAAGTTCATTCGGATGCAAGTCATGCGACTGAACACCAAAACAATCAAACTAACTCAACTTAGTTAATTAATCATAACTATAATATAATTACAAGTCCGGATTTAGAAACCGGATGTTACAAGAACATTTCATATTATATAAAATTTTTGTTTTTATATTATTTCAATTTTAATTAAAAGATGTGATTTTGTAATTTACTTAATAAAATTTATTTTTAAAAAAAGATATCTTGATTTTAAAAAATCTAGATGAGAGAGAAAAATATAGTAATTAATAAAATTGATTTTTAATAAAAGAGAAAATTTTATATAAATGTTTAAATTACTATAATACACTTTTGAAGGAAAAAATAATGAGAGTATGTTTATAAAAATGACAAGCGATAAGAAATAAGTTAAGAGAAGGACAAGTGGTAAAAAAATATTTTTTATTAGATATTATAGACTAGTAAACTTAATTACATATAATACAATATTGGATAACTAAAAGAAAAAACTATATAAAACCGTGACATATCCTGATTAAAACCATGTCATACCGTAATACACAACATCTTGTGGGTTGATGTCACACTCACACTTTTAACAAATGGCACTTTGTACATGTTCATTTTGTATGTTGTATTTATCAACACCTCCAGGAATGCTCACCAAATCTCGTATGGTGTTTGATGAGTAAAGAAAATCTCTTCCGCGACATTAGTCACTTGGTTGTCCCAACCATTGTTCCATAACCTTTTAATTGCAACATGTTAAAAAGAGCTTCCATTAGAGTTCCACTGATATTGTTTGTCCTTCATTTGCTGCAAGAATTATATATGGTTCTCAGGATGGTCATGTTGTTAGCGTTCTAGTCTTGGAGTAATGATAGTTTGTTACATGGCTTCATGTTTCGTTTTGTTAGCTCCCCCACCAAACTATACTCCTTTTCGGTTAGTCTTATTACAAATGGATGCTTCTCCAAATATTGAACGTGATCATGGTTATGTGAATCATCTACCACCGCCTTTATCCGGCCATCATATTTTCCTTTGTATTCTCTATCAATTGGAACTATAAATTCATTTATTTTTTCGTGCAAGTTTATCAGAGTTCGGGTGCACGTGCTCTTATATTCGCCACTACAATCACATCTGATGTGAATCTTCACGAGACCGTTTGGTTACTATAACACATACTTTCTTTCATCCTCTAGTAATAGTTCAATGAACCAAATCATCACGGGACTCAAAAACTTGGAAACTAAAATATATGATTCAAATTCTGTTAAGATAACTACAAGTAAACTGAGATATATTGTAACCTTATCGGTTATATACAAGCCAATTTGATTATTAGGAGACTCACCACTGTTATCACCACCATAATACTCATGTTATTCCCACCGTAATCACTTGTCGGTATTGAAGTAGTAATCATCACAGTATCACTGCCTTAATTGTTTTGATACTCACTCTAGAATATAATTTTACTATCTAAGTACATCATTTTAACAAAGAAATTTAACTATAGCATGAAAATAATAGTATTAAACAAAGAACACATAATGAAAGATCGGTTTATATATGAAATTTTAAAAGAATCTTGTTTCGTTTCAACTAATTCACATGTAAATAGAGAAATCTTGTGTCATGTCAAATAAATGGTATGTAATCATATGAAATTCAATTTCTACATATACATACGACTCATGTAGAGCCAAACGATACACGAAGCGTTCGTGTTTGCAAGAGTCGTGTCTATTATAAATTTAACGACTCTGTCAACTGCACCTTTTGTCTATTTGACCAATTACTATACAACTCGTATCAACCATTACGACTAGCATAGACGGTGTTTGCCTCTCCTGTTAGTTGAACACCTTGTAGCATTGTTTTGAAACCGGATCAAACCAACCGGTTGGACAGAGAACCGGACTCCAATCCGACCTCCAATCCGACCTGATCAATAAATCAGTAAGACATCTGATTTATTATCCAATTCAATTCTAAAAACATTACCTAACAGGACCTATATTTTATGTTTAATGATATTATAATGAAGAATTAACTATTCAAGATTCAGAAAAAAAAAAGATTTATAATTTAGAAATACAATAAAGAATGAGAAATAAAAAAAGAGTAAATTACCATTTGCATCCCTGATATTTGTTCATTTTAACCACTTGCATCCCTGCTGTTTCGAAATTGCCATCAACCCCCTAACGTTTCATTTTATTTCCATTTGAGTCTTTTCATTTTATTTTTTATTTCCATTTGAGTCCAGGTGACTTAACACTGTTAGTTTTCCTGTTAAAATTATGAGTAAATCTCGGTTTTGATCCCTGTGTTTTGCAAATTGACTCCACTTGAGTACCAACGTTTATTTTGTCTCCATTTGAGTACCAAATTTTAAAAAAGTTGTCTGTTTGAGTACCAAATTTTAAAAAAGTTGTATGTTTCAGTCCTTTTGACTAACGGTGTTAACATTTTCTGTTAAATTTTTTAAAAAATACCAAAATACCCCTAAGGGTTATAAAAATATCACCATCTCCACCACACACCACATACCACCACCACCACCACACACCACCGCCACCACACACCACCGCCACCACACACCACCGCCACCACACACCACCGCCACCACACACCACCGCCACCACACACCACCGCCACCACACACCGTCTAGTATACAGGAGGACTCGAACCCTTAACACGCACGCAGCACGCTTGTTTAATCATCCCCAATGTCAGAGCCACAATGAAGCTCCCTCACCTTCACCAACACAACCGCCACCACATTTGAGATTAATGCTGCGACCAACGGCTCCAAAGAGCCCTGAACCAGATAAAGAAAGCGGGTTGGACTGTAACATAGGTCCGGCCTCGGTATCACTTGAAGTGTACATAATTCCTGCTCTGAAAATGATGTCTGTAACAAGTCTAGTTAAAGCTTAAACTATCCAAAACACACAGAAACTGATATCAGTATAAGATCATTACTTCTATTTGGCCCTAGGGTTCAAATCTATCCCCAAACCCTAGAAACTACGACAGACTCAATTACTCAAAATCTACACGAAGAACGCACATAACATCAACGAAATACTGGAATCTAATCACAATCACCTGCTTCTACAAAGCTCAACAACCACATTATCAGGTCTCACACTCTTCAGCACCCGTTCAACATCAACAGCCGATTTCTCCGACACATGGTTCGTGCCGACCAACCAGATCCACTCAGGCTCCACAAAGTCGGTTCTCCACGCCGGAACAGGGCCGAATTGGCTCTTTCCGATGACAATCAAGCTTCCTTCATCGGCCAAATCGAGCAATTCGGGATGAGTGTCGGCAATTATGGCTCGAGATCCGCTTAGGATTTGGGTCTTGAAGTGAACATTGGGAATTGGGGTTTTAGCAGCTCCATTTGGTGGTGTGTGGTGGCGGTGGTGTGTGGTGGCGGTGGTGTGTGGTGGCGGTGGTGTGTGGTGGCGGTGGTGTGTGGTGGCGGTGGAGTGTGGTGGTGGTGGTGGTATGTGGTGTGTGGTGGAGATGGTGATATTTTTATAACCCTTAGGGGTATTTTGGTCTTTTTTAAAAAACCTAACAGAAAATGTTAACACCGTTAGTCAAAAGGACTGAAACAGAGAACTTTTTCAATCTTTGGTATTCAAAGGGAGACAAAATAAACGTTGGTATTCAAGTGGAGTCAATTTGCAAAACACAGGGACCAAAACCGAGATTTACTCTAAAATTATTGTAAAAAGACTAAACTACCCCTCATCCACCTGATTTATCCTCTGTTTGAACTCGTTGAAGCTCACCATACCATCACCATCAACATCGATCTTCATCATCTGTAAACCTTTGTTCTCCTTCATCTCCTTCAATGGTGATCAACGATTAATCAGAACCAACAATCAATTCATTCTCCATCAAACCGAAGCTCAAACCCACCAACAACAAACCCACATTATCTCTAGAATAAAACTACTGGAAATCCTTCAAACACAAACAACCACAAACTCTAGTTTCATCCATCACTTCACTCGCATTCTCCCCTTCATCCTCTCATGATTTCGCCGCCACCCACTCCGCGACCGTCACCATCTTCTCCGCCCACACCTTGCAACCCAAATCCACTATCGCCGCCTTCAAAGACACCACCACCTCCGCTTGCTTCCTCTCCGAAGGCCACCTCATCGCCGCATGTCGATAAGCTTCATTTGTCCTCCGGTGGTGATGATTCGGTCGTTAAGTATTGGGATTTGTTGTCGGAGAAACGGATTTGTGATCTGATAAGCTTCAATTTCTCATGAATTTGTTGTCGATAAGATTCAATTTCAAATACAAAACATAATCCAAATATAAAATCAAAATACGGTGAAATTAAGCAAATCGTACCTTAATATTGGTTAATAGGAGGGGGAATTCGAAGAAGGAGGCAGGGCTGAGGGCGGGGGGATGGTGATGCAGGGGACCTTGAGATGGGGTGTCGACATTGCCGGTGGTGGATTCGGGGGGATGGTGATGCAGGGGGACCTTTAGCACCGCCGGTCGATCCGGCTTCGGAGGTGGCTCCGCCGTGAGTGAGGTCACCGAAGGTGTTGACATTGGCGGTGGTGGTGGAGTGAGGGGAATGGTGGTCATCCATGGTGGAATGTTGTGATGGGGGTGTGTGTGAGAGGAGAGAGAGTTAAATGGGTGGGTGAGTGAGTTTTTTTTATTAAATTCATATTAGTTAAGGGTAATTTTGTAATTTTATAAATAGTTAACTGAACAATTTAACGGAGTTAGTCACCTGGACGCAAACGTAGACAAAAATGAAACGTTAGGGGGCAAATCGAGACTTTGAAACTGCAGGGATACAAGTGGTTAAGATGAGAAAACGTTAGGGACGCAAATGGTAATTTACTCTAAAAAAAATAAATAAATGGTAAGAGTGTAGTAGGTGCGAATTTGAACAAGAGTTGCTCCCTCCTTTCTCCTACAAGCTGCTATCAGATTACGTCAGAAGAAGCGTTTACTTTGATGATGACAAATCTCACCACTCTCTTCTTCCATCATCACCACAGCATAATTCATATTCCCCCATCCTCTTTTCTTAACCTCTGATTACTGATTCTCCTCAACCTCACACCATCACCATCACCATCACCCTCACCCTCACCCTCACCCTCACCCTCACCCTCACCCTCACCCTCACCCTCACCCTCACCCTCACCTCACCCTCACCCTCACCCTCACCATCACCATGGAGATCGATGAAAACCCCAACTGGTTCTTCGATTACGGACTCATTGACGACATCTCCGCCGATGATTTCTCCGCTCCGCCACCCACCCACGTCTCCTTCACCTGGCAATCCACCGCCCTCGCCGCCCTACCCGCTGTCAGGTTAGTCGTGTGTGTTTTTCATCATCCTAATTAGGGCAAATTTGGATTCTGTGAATCAAATTAATGAGATCCTTTGATCGGAATTGGATCGTGATCTGGTTATTTGATCGACTGAACATGTTAGTGCTACAGATCGAACTAAAAGAAGCAGGAGATTGTTGGAATTTGGGGGAATCATCAAATAACGCTTTTTGATCGTATTGGTGATATTAAAATTAGTTTTTTATAGGTCTTGTAACGTGCTAACGTTTGAATTTCTTGATGAATTCGTCAAGGTTCTGTTTTTGTCGCCTTTGTTATAGAACCTTACAAAATTTAGACATGTGGCTTCCAATATCTTTTTGTGATTCTCTCTTTTCCGGGGGTACTGAGGGTTCGATGTTACTTTTCTTGTTTTTAACTTTTTTGTTTTTTTTTTTGACTTGTTGTTATTAGTTTGAGAATTGTAGAAATGCATGTTCTGACAGTGTACTAAGTTTCACCTCCAATAGCGTCAAAGCCACCATGAGATTCTGAAACAACCACAAAAAAACCTACGGCCATCGTCACCTCCACATGCTGCCTACATGAAATAATCACCAAGTGTGATCTTATATCAGCGGCTTTAGGTGATGGGCTGTAATGTTTTTGAGATTGGATCGGTTTTTCATGGTGTCTTCACTTGTGTTGATGCTGAGGCATAGTTTGGTATCAAAACACACGAATCTACAATGTCTCCGGGCGATAGCATAAAAGTCAAATAAAAGCTAAAACACGATATGAAGTCTTGATAAAGTATAAAGGTTTATATGATAAAGACAGAATCATGAAAAAGATTTAGCCACTGATATAATTCAAAAGCTCAAGGGTGCGTGTCTACATATGATTGAATTTTATGAACTATCGCAACAGTCAAAGGCTATTTTTATAAAAAGTTTGGTGAAAGAGTTCTTTTGATATGCATGATTGGTCAAATAGACTACTTTAGGTATTTTCCATTAAGATCGTGGTCACCTGCACTTTCTTTCAGTGGTCATTTCTAACAAGTACACAACCTCACAATCACTAAGACAAATAGACAATCACCCACCATTGCCAACAGTAACACTCACATCACAACCTTGCTTGATTGCTATTGGTTTGTTCCTGCAGTTCTGAGATCGAGAGCCCGTTTATCGATTTTGGAGGGCTTAAGGGGACGGGATCACGAAAACGGTAATTATCCTTCCCTTTTGTCCATGATCGTATTTGATGGTTTGTTAACAGATACAAGGTGATGTTTGGTTTGTAGTCAAAGATCACTATGTCTATGGGTATAGATTTGATAGCTGTACACAGTACCCCTATTTTGGGCCTAGTCCAGTGGGCTCCGATCCACTAAGGATGGCCCAAAACTCCCCATTAAAGAGAAGCTTAAGGGGCTGTTTGGCAACATCTAAATGAGTAAGTGCTGAACCAATAAGAGCTCTGAACCATTAAATGTTGAACCATTAAGAGCTATTATATCGCTTAACTATTCAAAGGCAAATGACTGACCAATTCAGATAAGAGGTGTTAACCATTCATCATTAGAACTCTTAAACATTATCATTAGTATAATACTTAACCATTCAGAGGCAAATGTCTGAACCATTCAGACATTTGCTCGTGAAACAAACAGTCTGAACCCTTAAGTGCTGAACCATTCAGACATCTAAGCCATTAAGAGGCTGATTAAGAGGCTGACAAACAACCCCTAACCCTTATTCTTTGGGCATATTAACCTCATTCCTCAAGCCCATACCCTTAAAGCAAACCCCCCTAATTTAGCTTGTGAATGCAGTTGTCTTTTATCAATCCATTTGCATGAACGATGTATCCAAATTAACACATTTTCAGTTAAATCTATCAGGTTGAAGTGTGAAACTACAAATGAATATGGATCTAAGGCGGGTCGAGAGAAAATACGCAGAGACAGGATGAATGAAAGGCATGTATTTATTCTCTTTTGACACTTGTTTCTTGTATGCCAAGTTAACTTCTGAGTTTCTGATGTTAAATTTGAAATCTTATTTTTAAAGGTTTATGGAGTTGGGTTCGGTCTTGGAGCCTGGAAGACCACCAAAAACAGACAAGACTGCTATCCTGAGTGATGCTATCCGAATGATAAAGCAACTACGTGGTGAAGCAGAGAAGCTCAATGAGTCGAATGCTGATTTGCATGAAAAAATCAAGGAGTTAAAGGTTGGTTTTTTTTTATTAGAATTGTCTCCTAATCATACAAATATGACATCATGATCATGATCATCGCCATTATCTTTTGGATAGGCTGAGAAGAACGAATTACGTGATGAAAAGAATAGGCTGAAAATCGAGAAAGACAAGCTGGAACAACAAGTCAAGTCCATCAACGGTGGTCAGCCAGGCTATCTGGCACATGCCACCGCCATGCGGCCTGCGTTTGCTGCACAAGATCAAGCTGTAGGAAACAAGTTGATGCCTTTTGTGAGCTATCCTAGTGTTGCGATGTGGCAGTTCATGCCATCTTCCGTGGTTGACACAACACAGGATCACGTCCTTCGACCTCCAGTGGCATAATCTTGCGAGTCTTCCTGGTGTGTTCTCTTCTTCCTCCAGTTTATGTGGCGTGTGATATTATGATACACTCAGTTACTGTTCTTGTTCCTGTGGAGCTTGAAGAAGTTTATGAAGTAATGTTGATGTAATATAAGTCCAAAATTACCATTCTGTTTGTACTGCGTGATGACAGTTTGAATTCAGCAAGTTAAGGAAATAAACCATATTTGTGACTTATGGAAATTTCTACCTGTTTGCTTACTTATGAGAGTCAGTTTTGGTTCTTATTATTTGTCCGTAACGTGTCAAATAAAAGTATTTAGCAAAAAGGTTAGACAATTGGATAACTCAAAAACACCCGTCGATTTTTGTGAAAAACGAACCCACGACTCTTTTCTTTTTATTATTAAATCAATAAACAAACCTTTTAAATAATCCCTACCCCTGTACTATTATTATTATTTAGACTTAAAGCCAACATGATCACCAGGACTCCTAATATCTTAAATAGGTAACAACTTATATCCCAACCAAAATAAACTAAACACTCCCAAAATAAGTCCATACCATAAAAAACGATATGAACTCCAAACCAATCCTATAAGTCAGAGAAACCGCAAACAATAAGTTGTGCCTCACTTCTTGTATGAATCACAATCAGGATTAATATCTAACAATCACTCCTTAAATCTTGATGTGGACTTGCTTCTTGTCTAGACTCGAGTTGGCTCATCACCCTTTTAAATCAGGTTACCTTTTGTGTGCTTGAGCTTTGACTTTGGACTTTCTCATGACTAGTGGTCAAAATTTTCACATCGAAACACTTGGGTGGTGTTTGGATAAAAATTTTCATATCAAAACACTTGGGTTGTGTTTGGTATGCAGTAATGACAAGCGAAATCATCTCTTCGAATCGAGTTTGAAAACTCGAAATCCTTTCGATTCGATTTGGAAATCATCTATTTGAATTTGATTCGAATTTTCAAATTCAAATTTGATTTGATTCGATTCGAAGTGTTTTATCGAATTCGAAATTCATGATTATCGATTCGAAATTTGAAATTCGAACTAAAATATAAATATAATTTTATATATATATACTTATAATATAGTTATTTACTTTATATTTTATATAAATGAATTAAGTATATATATTTATTCAATTATGTTTTTAATAGTTTAACTTTCTATTTCTAATTTCTTCCCCGGTTCTTCTTTTTCATTAAATAAAAAAATCACACCTTACGAATAACCAAAACAACTATCTATCTCTATTCCTATATAATACATAAACGATGGGTAAAAGAGTAATTTAACAAACTTTTGTAAGACGCGCCTTTACATATCCCTCCCCTCCCCCTCCGGCCATTCAATATCGTTCTTCTTAAATGTTCTCACAGATGTGTTAATTTGAAACCGCAATCAAATTCCTCAAGCATTCGATGGTGTTCTATTGACGACGATCGGCGGTGGTTTGTGGCGCTACGGCGGAGGTAACACACTGTTTTCTCTTAATCCTTCGGTTTATTGTTCGTGTTGTTGTGCGATTTTGAAGATCGGACGAACGCCGCCGCCGCCGGTGGCGGTGTGGCGACGGTCGGGGGTGGATTCCTCCGTCGTGTGGCTCACGTCGTTTTGTGATGTAGGTTTAACGGATAATGGTGGTTTTGTCTGTGTGTATGTATGATATTGTTATGTTGAGGCGGTCCGGAGAAACCATCGCACCGCCGAGAAGAGTCGTCACTCGGCGGCAATCGCTGCGGTCGGTGAAGCAAGTCAGAGAGGCGGCGAAACAGCTCCGGAAATCAGATCTGAAACCGTCAGTTTCCTCCGATCCGTTAGCGTCATCCGAAGCTTCGTCGGAGATCCGAATCACGAAGGCAAAAACCTCCGAATCGCTTCCGGAAAAGTATGTTTTGTTACTCTCTCTGATGTTGTTGTTAATCGAGTTTTAATTGTGCAAAATGAAATGTTGATGATATTGATGTGCATTTGGTGTTTATAGGTATGAGATGTTGAGTAAGTTCTTTCATAGCTTAGGATCTTCAATTCGATTGCTCCGATTGGAAGGATCTATGTCGACGTTTACGAACATCAGTCGACAGGTTGAGATCTTAACAGATAAGTATATTGAATGATTCGTTTAGATCTGTTAATGTATTTGAAGTTGATGATTCACGGTGTGTGTTTACGTGTTTTACTGATTTGTTTGAATCTGTTCGTGTGTATTTTTCAGGAGTTTTGCTTATCATCATTTAGCTCAGCTTATGTTCATCTTACCAGATGCTTTTGAGATTAAGAAGATCCTTGTTCGTGATGATCGAACGAGTTGTATGAAGCTCTATGTCACTTTGAATGTCAGTATTGTTCAAAAGGATGAGAATCTGACTTCTGATAGTGCTTATATGTTGATGAGCAAATTGTTTCGATCAAGACTTGTGAGCTTTTGGAAATCCAACCCTGAGGTATGAACTGTATGATTTTGAATTAGGGTTTGTCGGGCATTCAATCGGCCATTCATCCGTTTCCCCCCTTCCATTTCATCCGTTCCACCGCTCTCCTTCTCCTGTGTCGGTCTGTGTTGGAGGGTAACGTTGATGATGATTTAACTGGTGTTGAAACCGTTTTCGAATCGCTTCAATCCCAGTGCAACCAAAATTCATCACTAGACAAGCATTTGCTGCGATTTCAAGGTAAAGTTGCAATTTTAGTGTTAGATTTCTTTGTATTAGTTGAGTTGCGATTAAGCTTGTGAGTGTTCTTTTTGTTGTTATAACGTTAAGATTTTGTAAGTATTAGAAGCTGAATTGGGGGTGGTGTTGTTTCTAGGGTTATTGAGAAGAATGAGTTAATGGTTTGTTAGGAATTGGGGTTACCTTTTTGTTATAAATCTTGAATGAATGTGTTTGGTGCATTGTAGAATGTTTGCGAATGAAATAATCGGGTCTATGGGTTATTTTTCTGCAGGTCATTTGATTAGGTAATAGTTCAGTAATGCAGTGGAGTGTTGCTAGAAATATTAGTTATAAAAAAGATGGGAAATTAGGGAACTCATGTTGGTTTATAGGCATAATGTGAAAACTTTAGTCCTTTAACATAATAAAAGTGAGTATGTGTATCTGATTTCCTGAAAGATGGATGATTCATTCTCTTGCTCTTTGCACTGAAGCTGCACTTCAATGCATTAGAGAAAAAATGGATGTTATTGATTTAGAAGATGATTTTATTGATGCAGAGATACTCAATTCCATGGCAGTCACAAATGAACATTTCTCTACTACTCTTGGAACTAGCAATCCATCTGCTCTGCGTGAGACTGTATGTCAACATACGATTTTATTTTATTTTATATATTTACTAACATCATTTTCAATTAATCATTATCTATGGTGTGTAATATAGGTTGTTGAGGTTCCAAATGTTAGCTGGGAGGATATTGGAGGCCTTGAGAATGTTAAGCGTGAACTTCAAGAGGTATTGGAAACGACTTTATTAGATTTAGATATTTCAGTTATAACCATGTACTGTGCTTCTGAAATTCTTTTTGTTTGTTAAAATAAAATAGACAGTTCAATATCCAGCTATAATATAAACCATATCAGCCTTTCACTGTCCTTACTTCTAAAAAGCCTATTAACCGCCCATATACGATTTCTTTTTAAAATTAATTTAAAAAAATAAAAGACATTATAGTTTGTCATGAAATCTCGCAAGTCACCTTCAAGAATTGGTTGGTAACCACACCACGTGACTAAAGTTGTAAAGTTCACATGGTTGGGCTACCTTAGAGCTTAACATCTATCCTTTGAATCTTCATATCTTATTCCTAACACCCTATCAAACTAAAAAACTTTTTTATCATTTTTAATTATCCACATGTGTTGCAATATCTTAGCCTTGTTGCTACTCAAATAAGATAAGCATATTTAACTTCTCACTGGGCGGAGTTGGATTTTTAATTTGATAATTGCTTAGACCTCTTCATTATGGAATAAGGATGCAAGGAAGGCATATAGGTAAAGCAATAAGTAGCTAATTATGAAATAAAAAGTACTCCACGTGTGTTTTAATATCTTAGCAATGTAGTCATTCAAATGAAATAGAGATTTTAACTTTTCATTACGCAAAGTTGAATTGTTAATTTGGTAATTGCTTAGACTGTTTTGTTTGTGGAATAAAAAAGTAGGGAAGGCACTGGCTGGCATAAACACTCATCCGTTTTCTATTTTGGTTTCTATCAGTGGTTGTGCCCGTAACAATATGAGGATATGGCTACATGATTTCTATGATTATCGGTTGCTTGATATGTAATGGGTTGCATTGGTGCAGTCAATTAGCTATATTTGTAGCAGCAATTGCATAGCATTTCCCAACTCCTGCTTGTACATTCCAAGTTTTCTTTATGTTTTTATTGCTTTATGTTATTAGTTTATTAGGGGAATAATGTATTAGCATGGTCTTTAATTTTATGCAATATGGATGTTTACATAGAGTCAAATAGCTTACCAACATCTACAGAAACACAAGTCTTCGAAGTGAGACCCCTTGCTGCACATTAATGGAACTCTTTTACCTGCATTATGACTTGAGGATTCTGTGCATAATGACATGATATTAATAAAATCCGCCGCAACGCGCGGGATTCGTGCTAGTACTATTATACAAAGCATTTAAGTAGGACACAAATCTAATTTTACTCAAATTTTAAGATATCTAAAACAATCTTTTAAGCACAAGGTACGTGTGTTTTATGCAACAGTTCCTAAATTACCTATATTAAATAACTTCTCCTAATTAATACATTATTTACCAATGATCTCTTGGCCTAGTGGTTTAAGGGGGAGGTGGGAGGCTTTGCCTCTCTTGAAGGTCCAAGGTTCAAACCTTGGCATTGGTGAATTATTGCTTACTAACTTCTAACAACTAACCAGTCGTTCAAAAAAATTAATATATTATTTGATGCATATTAGTTATTTAATTCGTAAAATTAAGTATCATCTTATTTATTAAAAATTTAAAATTGAAATGTAATTTACATTTACTATTTATATTTTTATAACTAAATATTATTTAAATTATATATATAATTTTATTTAAATAAATAAGTATATAACTACTAAATATTTACAGAGTTGTTGTAATAATAATAATAATAATAATAATAATAATAATAATAATAATAATAATAATAATAATCAGTTTTTATAGCAGGTCAATTGCATTACGATCTTCACAAAAGATTCGATGAAACCCGCCGCATCGCGTGGGTCAATCCCCTATATTATACTATACCTTAAAATACATAGAGCAAAGTTTTAAATCTATACGTTTAACTTTAAAGTTTCATTCTAAACTCTAAAAATTAAATTTTAACTCCCTCAAATTTAGTTATCCGTACACTTTATACCCTATACTTATCTATTTGTTTTTTACCCACTAGGTTTTTTTCTCTTGTAACTTTTTAGTATTTAGTCTTTCACAGAATTTTAAATATATAGTTACGACATGCTTATTGCTTATTTTTATTTATGTTTTGGTGTAAATTTTATTCAAGATGGGGTTGTGTGTGTTAATGTACAAATCATCAAAGCGATTAGTTTTTTTCACAGTTTTACACAAGCGGTGTTTCATATTTTTCTATATAAGTTAATGTGTGGGTTTGTACCAATGTTTCGACGTTCGGTTTTCCTCAGTTTTATGCCCTCACCACAAAATGGTGTCTTAATACTAGGTTAGATTCTTAATGTAGTAACATAATTTGCTAAACCATATATAACACATCACAACCATTTAATCTCACTAAAACATCCCTTATTCAATGAATTTCAACAAACAAAAATTACATAATTTATTACAAATGAAGATAAAATGTATATAATGAAAACAAGTAAAAAATCACAAATACATACTCAATGAATTCTTAAAGGGATAGTAGCATCATCACAAGGAACCCAAACCCGAGCATAGTTCCAACAGTCATCTTTAGTGTCATAGCTGATGATGGAGGGTCTACATTCTCACCAGTGGCAGGTGGTGGTGGTGACGATGAAGGGCCGGTTGGTGCAGGTGTTGTTGGGGATGAAGGGGTGGTGGACTGTGGTGGTGCAGGTCCTGTTGCTGCGACGACGTTGATCTGAACCTTCATTCCTTGGTTACAATGGTTACCTCTACCGCAAACAAAATATCGGCTTCCTACATCTGATAGTGGGATTGTAGCTGGGCTAGTTACTGTGGTTGAAATGGGATTTCCTAATCCACATGAATCATAGTTTGCCTCGTTGACTTCAACAACATCATGGCTAGAATCAAACTGGAACACTGCAACCATCAAAGATTTTTGTTAGAAGGGTGGCCTGTGGCGCTGACCATGGTCGAACTACAGGCCTACACCTCGAAATACTATGTAGTATGAATATATTTACAGAAAATAGTAATAACTTCTTTTTTTTATTATTATAAACCATATTCCTTTACTACGCTTTTTGTCCTTTACTATGTGTTTTGTTAGGGGAGTCAATCGTATCAGGTTGTCGGGTTGACGAGTTACAAGTTAGTGGGTCAGAAAATCAAACCCCAACCTAACCCATATTTTTATTCGGGTCAAAAACTTCAACACTAACTCAACCTATATACAATCATGTAAATTGAACCTGGCCCGTTTAATCCATTTTTTAAAAAAAGTCAAAACAATCGATGGTAATTTAATATCGAAATACTACTTTAAAATTACATATACAACTTCAAGTTTAAACTATACGTTTTTGGTAATATGTATGAAAAACTTTAAAGTGAAGTTCGAAAGTTAAGTTTTAAATTAACTTTCTAAAAGACCTAAAGTTAATGTAGTAATGCAAAAATTAAAAGACCTATACTAAATTTTTTAAGCATATATAATTAATTAAAACGGGTTAACGGGTCAATCCATTTTCAAGTGGGTCATCCCGAATCCGATCTGCTTTTTTAAACGAGTTGTATTTTTTAAGCAAAACATGTTTTTCTTCATGCCGGGTTCGGGTTTGTGTCAGGAGTTGACACGCCCCCACTTTGTGAGGCAAGGAAGGATAGATATATTGTTTGGCTATATCTCATCCTTTCAAGACGGTACCATTAGTTTTGCTATAGGTGAGATTTTCTAAGTATGATTGGTTAATGTGTTATAAACCATTTGGTTATGCATGTTGTGGTTAAGAATCAGATATATATATGTTAGTTACCCAGATTATCGCCTACTGTAAAGGTTTGAGACGAAGCCCATGACGACAGATCAGTTGACAAGTCCCACCCGCCGTTTGGACCTCCGACAGTGTGGTCAACCGCCGCCGCCACCTCTAGAAGCATTACTACAGCAGCAAATCCAATTAGCATCCTCATAATTGAAACTTTAGCCATTACTGTATTTTCTTGAGAAAACAAGGTTATTTTCAAGAAAGTGTGCAGGTATGATATGATGTTTGTCCTTGATATAATCCATCTATTTATAGAGTTATAGTAAGGAGAAGAACGATCCGACCCGAATTGTTTATTGTTTCAAGTTTCCTTGAAGCTTTCATTCTTGCATTATTCAAATGGGATTAGTTGCAGGTTTGAATTAGATGTTTAATTTGCTGACTTGGTAGATGAGATATGGATTGTTAATTTGACGGACTTTTTGTTGTTATATGAAATGTTTGTTGACTTGGCTGGTGGGAACATGTTTTGTTGACAAATTCTTGTCAACTAATGCAGGAATGTGATTATGTAACTTAAGAGCAGGTGAAGATTAGAATATTTTAGTTGTTGTTTTAGGTTTGAAAGAAGATAGAGATGATGATTATCTTGTTTATAATGCCGGCTTGACCCGATGAAAAACCATGCAATGGAGAGCCGGTCAACATTTGAGCCGATGAATCGACACTTGGATAAACATCAGTTCAACACATGAATTGTGACCGTTAAAAGCCTGATCTAGATTATTTAAGATGGTCATATATATGTGCTATATTATATAATAAAAGGGGGTTAATCAATAAAGCTGAAACCTGAATTATATACATATCCCGTTTGTTTTACGGGATTCGCTAGAATTTAAACTAAAATTTAATAGATTACATGTTTGGTTGTAGAATAAAAGAATTTAATACATACATATTAAGTGAGTTTATCAGAATTCTTAATCCTTTGTCATCGCGCCACTGTTGTTACGACAGCTCGTCATCAACACCGCCGCTCTCGCCCGGCCGGTGACCGCCACCACTCTCGCCCTGCGACCACCATCGTTGTGTATAAAATATTTCCAGAAACATAAAATAAGTTGGTAGAAATGATAGGGATCAACTTACATGTCTACATCTCGACCGATTGCTCGACCGGCGAAGCCTCACAAGTGACAAATACCAAAAAGTTGAATACGTTATATATATATATAATATATATAATATGAGCTCCTTTCAATGGTACTACACACACCAATTGTACTTCTTTTCTTAACCATATGTACTTCCGGTACAATTTGACTAGTCACCTTGATAAATTTCCTTTTTAGATTTAATGTTTGATGAAGTGATTAGAAAATTAACTATAAATCTATATTAGACAATAATATATCGTAACTTTTTAGCAAGACTGTTCCCGTGAATATTCGAAAAATTTTGAGACCTGGGCGAGTAAAAAATGGGCATTTATGTTATAAAGTCAGTACTCGTATAAAGTATATAATATGAAAATAATTATTATAATAATAAACAAAACAAAAGTATATTGAAGCAAAATTATCTAATTTACTCAATTACTTAAACAAATGATGAGGCCCTTCTAGAGTTTTTGAAAGAAAAACTCTCAATCAAGTCTTTATAATCCATATTGTATAGTGTTCGATTAGCTTTTTACCGCCCCAACCTCAAACTGCAACTTCTATATTTGGGTATAAGATGGATTTAAATTTTAGATTTTTAATTATGGATAAATGGTGGTAGGCTAAAATATTTAAAATGTTAATATACTCTAATGTTTGCTAGGGTTAAAATAATAAAAATGACTCTAATGTTTAATAGGGCTAAAATAATTAAAATGCTAATGGACTCTAATGTTTAATAGGACAAAAATAATTAAAATTTTAATGACTTTGTTAATGATCTAATGAGTTTAAGTATTTAATAAAGTCTATATAATCTTTTTTAAATATAAATAAAATTTTTAATATAAATAATATAATATTAGATAGACAAATTGGGTTTTAATAATCCAAACTATTACTTATCTGCCCATAGTGATTCATACTATTAATTTGATTAGTGACATTCTCGACGTTATTTTATTACAAAAAACAATCCAAGTAACATAATTATTAAATATTTACATTTGATTTGCACCCGATTTCATTCACAATAATGATTATGAACTACATGAAAAAACAAACAAGCTAACTTAAGTGGAAAATAAATAAAAATTGAGTGTGAATGTATGATAATTATGCAACTGAAATTGCCAATGGTAATAAACGTCAAAGTTTAGAGTGTCGCCAACATAAATAATATTATAAATTATTATTAGTCAATGAGTAATAATTTGAATTATTATAATATAATTTAACTAAAAAATTCATAAAACTTTGGGCCCTTAAAAAAGTTCGGGCCTTGGGCGGTCGGCCTCCCCGCCCCTCCTTAAGGCCAACCCCACTTTTAGTTATACGTCTAATGTATTTCAACTACTATAATTCATCTGGCATAATGCATTATAGTTAATGCAATGGGTGATAATTTTTGGTATAAACGTAAAACGAAGTTTAACTTGTCATGTCTAACCATTATAATATACACGTTGAATTTATGGACGATCCAATTGCTTAAAGAAAAAGTAAAGGTTGTAGGTCCTCATAGTTTTATCTTTAATGCCACACGTAGTCGAGTCGGGAATTGTGTGGTGAATGCCCGAGAAAAGTTGGGGCCGATAGGGAGCATCGTACCCCTGGTTCTATTGTCCTCAACCTGGTGAATATTCACCGGGAGTTATCAATTTGCGCCTTTGAAAATTTTGACCATTGAGTACAACACAAACGTAATTTTTACATATCATTTCTACTTCAAATTGCTCTCTAAAAGAACAATGTATAAATTAAAAAGACCATTCGGCGTATACCCGGCCAATGTTGAAAGTTGTTCTCCAATGAAAACGGGAGAAGCCACAAGGTTGGGAATGAGAGTTCTTGTACTAGATGTTATATTTAATTATGTATTTTTTATTTTTTTAGAAATTAACTTATTTTTAACGGAGTGTATTATTTTTATAATTAATGAAGTTAGTTTTATTTTATAGTTAATGAAGTTAGTTTTATTTAATAAATAATGAAGTTTTTGTTTTACATTTTTTATTGTATATTTTATTTTATAAAAATTAAAATTAAAATACAAATTTAAAAACAGTTAAATTGAAAAATGAGAAAACTGGAAAAAACCTGACGACACCATGTAAATGAAGAAAAAACGAAAAAATAAGAAAAGCTTATGTGATGCTAACTTGTCAAACGAAAAAAGGGAAAATTTTTAGTGGCCTATCAAACAACCAAATGTGATATCCAGTCAACATTTAGTCTCGCATCATAGTTTCCTCACCGCTAGGAATCATCACATATCCAATGTGCCTAAGAATTTCTAATCTAGTTACCCTATATATTTAAAAGAAGTGAAAAGGAATAGAGATGTTTATGCACTTTAGATACTGGCCACGCAAGTTTGGTGTTTGGTATTTTGCTCCCTCCTTGTACCTTTATAACATAATTTTACTTTTATGGATTGTGGGTTTCAACATAATTTGTGAAAGAGGTTTTAGGGTTTTCGGCCATGGAGGTGGTGACCTCTCCGGCTTACCCGAAATCCGACGTCGGCATGTGGTGCATATGATGGATCCGTGTGTGGTGGTCGGCTATCTTTGTGTGGATGCGTTGGGTTCCCGGCTTGACCGATTTCTATCACCATCTCCGGTTGACGACCCTTTTTAGCAACACCCACATCGATGTGATGCGGTTGTAGTCTCTGGTCTTCCCCCCACCTCTGTCGTTGCCGTGTGCGTGGCCGGTGTTCCCGTTTCCTCTACTGTTTTTCGTGCCCTAGGTGGCGATAAATCGCCACCGGCCACCAGCCATGGTGCTTGCTTTGTTTCCTATTTCTCTTATCATGTTTCCATCATGTGTTCCCTTTTGCACAATAGATACTGGCTACACAAGTTTGTTGTTTGGCGTTTTGCCCCCTTCTTGTACCTTTATAACATAATTTTACTTTTGTGGGTTGTGGGCTTCAACATAATTTGTGAAAGGGGTTTTAGGGTTTCCAGCCATGGAGGTGGTGACCTCTCCAGCTTGCCCGAAATCCGACGCTGGCATGTGGTGCATATGATGGATCCGGTGTGTGGTGGACGGCTATCGTCATATGGATGCGTTGGGGGTTCCCGGCTTGACCGATTTCTATCGCCCTCGCCGGTTGACGACCCTTTTTTTAGCAACGCCCACATCGAACTTGATGAGTTGGTTAAGTAAAATTGCTAGGTGTTCAAGGTTTAGATGTGTTAAGTGTCAAGCATTTGATTAGGATTAGTGTGATGTTGATAATGATATTATCGGTCGAGAGATACAAGGAAGATAGTGTAGTCACTTTAGTCCGAACTAGGTGTGATGAGTTGGTTGTTTTAGGGTCATAAGGTGGCTATTATATGCTAGGTTTCAAACTTTAGGAGTTGATTAGTGACATTGGGTGACTAGATGTCAAGTTGCAGTGCTAATGACTTTCTTAGTTATTAAGGTAGGATTAGTCAAAGACCTAGATGTTTAATCGGGATGATTAGTATTCTTAATGAATCGAGATTAGAGCTAAGATTGTGTTTATGTTGATGTTTAAGTGTTTAAGGTTTTGATTAGTTTTATTTTGACACAAAAGTTTCTAAATTTTGTTTGGTAATGTTTGATTAAACTTTGTTTTTTATCTCATGGAAATATATATATATATAATATATATATATATATATATATATATATATATATATATAGCAAGTGTCTTATTTTATACTTAATTACATGTTTTTAAATATTTGCATACATGCATACGTAAATAATCATGCATGCATGCATGTTCATGTAGCACATACACATCATGCTTAACTTATATATACATATAAAACTCAAATAAAGTTACCTTAGTAAATTCAAAATATATATATATATATATATATATATATATATATATATATATTACTCAAATAAAGTTACCTTAGTAAATATCAACTTGTAATAATTCTTAAAATGTCAAGTTACCTAACCTTAGATTTAAGGTTGTCACACTACAAAATTTTTATTTATTTTTAAATAGTTGTTTTCTGGTTATAAAATAATACTATATGCAATAGTTATATATTTGATTAAACAATCTTTTTGTTCTTAAACTTAATCATGTTTGGGTTTTAAATTTAAATTGATGTTCGTTTACAAAATAAATAAATTAATTAAAAAAACGATACTAATCTAAATTAATATATGACTCAACAAACAATACATGTATAAATAATAAATTCAGCTAGCATCAAGCTTTGTGCATTGCGACATGGAACTAAATTTTTTACGTAAAATAACGTTAGAGCAAATGCATTGACTATATTTCGAAGTCCATATAAAATCTAGCGCTTTAAAATTTTTACAATAAACATTGATGAAAATAAAAATGTAAAGCCTTTATGTAAATTCAAGTTTACAACAAGTGCAGTAACGATGGAATAAAGCTTATATAAAAAGTTCATGTCTAAACTTCAAGGAAAATAATCCTACCGTAATGGTAATTGTGTGATAATATTCTGTGTTTATATAAGAAAACGAAACCATATTAAAATCATGAAAATAACATCTTAACTTTTTTAAAAGAAAAAACCGTTAAAAATCATACATATTGTAAGTTATCTTGAGAGTTCGAATAAATTTAAAATTTTAAATTTTTAGATACTAGAAATAACAATTTAATATTACTAAAAAAGTTCATGATAACAGATATAAAAAAGACAAAAAAACAAAAGGATTAAATTATATTTATCTTAAAATTTAAGATGATATAACGAGTAAAAATGTGTCAAATGGGGTATGTATAGCAACGTCCATTTATTTTTTTTATTATTATAACTTTGATGACATATTTGGTTAGTTAGTATTAACTAGGCATGATTCCCTGACGCGCGTTGCGCGTCTTTGAAGCGGTGAAAACGACCCAAGGCTCAGATAAACGTATATTGTTTTTACCATCATGGCCTTTTTTTAAACGAAGCTGAATTGTTCCAAAGAACAGACATAAATGAACGTGATTATTGATCTCAACTTAACGTTTGGTTTCCAAAAAAAAACTTTTTTTTGCTCAGATCTGGGTTTTCGGTTACCATGGCTGCATCACGGATTGCAAGTGCAGAAAGCCACAATTGTCGTCACCGAGTATGCCACGCCAATCAACCACTCAGCCACAGTCATCATAGCAATGGTTGTAGCAAATGGATTCGAGAATCATAATGGAGCCAGTGACATTTGGAGCCAACGAATGGAAACTGTCATTAACGTATCATAACCACAATCATCAACAAACCAGAAGCACACGAAAGTAAGACCCAAACAATTTCAAACAATCAACCAAAAGTAACAGAGGTCTACCGGTCTCAGATGATGGGTGACCATCATCACCGACTCATGAACACCGAAACATGGTCATCAACAAACGAGAAGCACACGAAAGTAAGACCCCAACAATTTCAAACAATCAACCAAAGTAACAGAGGTCTACGGGTCTCAGATGATGGGTGACCATCATCATCAACTCATGAACACCGAAACATGTGTATTATTGTTAAATGATGCGGATGGAAAAAGGTTCAGCCTACCTGCCGCCGCTGTCCGGTCACCTTAACAATACAGAACCACCGCCATAAGTCGGGTCATGGAAAGGGGAACACCAAGCGACGATCGCTCGATTTGGTTAAACAAACCTCAAACACCACCATGCAGACACTGTGGCGACGGGGCCATCACCGGTACACCGGTATGACGGAGCCTAAGGTTCCCCTTCCTTAAACAAACCCTAACAGCCACCGCGCACACTGCGGCTCAAACCCTAACTACGACCGCACACCCATTGCGGCTATGGTACAACCATTACCGACAGCAGCAAAACAGAGGTCGGTTGGCACACCGACAATCCTTGCGACAGCTGAAGGCGGCAGAGGCGGCAACGGCTCCCCTCTCCCTCCACAACAACCCAAAACCCCTCTCGCATAGGCGGTAGAAGGAGCGGCCGGATGATCAGCGTTCGCCGCCGCAAACAAAGCGGCTTGCAGAAACACCGGTGGCGTCATCGCCTCCACCGGTAACAACAACCAAGTCACATCGGCCAACACCAACACAAACACCGGCCCACACCAACACAATACCCCATATAACCATTTCAATTTGGGGGAGGGGGTAAAATGAAAAACCTGAAAACCTTGGTGGCCACGATGCGGTTGGAGTCTCTGGTCTTTCCCCCACCTCCGTCACTGCGGGTGCGTGGCTGGTGTTCCCGTTTCCTTCGTTTTTTTTCGTGCCCTAGGTGGCGACAAATCGCCGCCGGCCACCGGCTGTGGTGCATGCTATGTTTCCTATTTCTCTTATCATGTTTCCATCATGTGTTCCTTTTTGCACAATAGCCTATGTTGTCTCAGTGGCAATGATTTGTTGTTCACATCATGATGCTTGGTTTGAGAGTGTTATGTTAGGTGTGTGATGGTTAGCTGGTCAATGATGGTGTTTTTGGTTTTCGTTTCTTACACACCTTTCATGTTCTGGCTTTTATTTAGTTGATGAATATTCATGTGGACCTAAAACTTAGATCCGCAACATGTTCTATTTAGATTATATGTTGCTATTGGTTTGTCGATGATGATGACTCTAGGCCTCTAGGGTCATCTGAGATGTCAGTTCATGAATTCGGTGTTACCCAATGACGCTAAAGCTGTCGAAGATATATGGTTGCAATGGGCCAATGGATTTGGTTTTTTGGGGCGCATGCTATCTCTGGTTTGTGTGTGATTAAAGTTTGTTGACTATGATGATCAGATAAAATACATGTTGTCATGGCGCGGCAGCCATGCTTTGACGGACCGCGGGCACTGACGATGACCATGTCTGAGCCAAAAGGTTATTATCCCATATATTTAAAAAAAGGGTAGAAAGGAATAGAGAACTTTTATATTCTTTGGATGCTAAGCAAAATCTATGATTTGTATGGGATTTGCAGTCAAAAAAACTCAATGAATCTGAGGTAAAATCTATGATTTTGTTAGGAGTTAAAACTACTTTGAATTAGTAACTTTATGGCTATGATGATTCACCGAAACTGGTATTGATTGTCTTGGCTTGGCAGCAATTTTTGGTTTGCATTCGTAACCCGCCATCGGTTCTAAGCCAATCTTTATTATACATAAATGATGTCGGTTGCATTGGTTCGGTTATCACTTTTAGTGTTCAATCACACCCGACAAAAAATCTGTCGTGGATAAATACTAGTTTATGTTCATTCTAAATTCTAGTTTCTTCATTCTTTTAAATAGGGTTCATATCTTTTGCACATGTGTCATTTTTTTATTTTAATTAGTTTGAGTATTTAAGACAACATTTACGGCTTGTAGTTTTGAAAAGAATTACCAATACACACTTTAGGGCATTGGCGGATCTAGAAGTAAAGTTCAGGGGTAACATAAATTTTTTTACCGTACATTATATTAATAAAGGGGTTTGAAGGAAGATTATTCAAATCAAATCCATTTGAGGTCGAGGGAATTGAACTCGAAGATTGAACTCGAAGGAATTGAACTCAAAGAAGTTGTTGATCCAATATCATAATTATTATTAGAACCAATATCATACTTTTGAATTTTTCTTAATTATGAAATTTTTTTCAATAAATACTTGTTTGTTCATATTTCAAATCCCTAATTTTATAACAAATAACTAAATTAGATTACAAATTTCATTTAAAAATAATACAATTCAAATACCTAATTTCAATATCAAACCTCTAATTCATCTTTCAAATCCCTACTTCATATACCAAATCGCATAAACACTAAATATAGAAATTAAACCAAATAATCATTAATTTTTATAACAATAACACTTAAATATTAGAAATTAAACAACATAAACCCTAAATCTTTAATTTCATATTGTAATAGAGAAAAAAAACTAGAAATGTTAGCTTGTAGTGGGCGGTGAATTGATGAAAGATCACATGTGGGTGGTGGCAACGGTCTTCGTAGCAGGCGGCAGTTTGGTGGTGGTTAGCTTGGCGGTCGGCGGTGGGGACGTGGGGTGATCGGCGGTGTGGGTGGATGGTGGCTGACTGGCTGTAGCTTGTAGGAAGGGACGAAGGGTCGATGGGGTTATGGGGCGATGGATGACTTTTGTTTAATTTTAGTTTATTTTAAGTTTTATCTTTGATTGGGTTATGATTATTTAGGCTAATTAGATTTATCTTCGATGGATGGCTTTTGTTTAATGCGTTACATGTTTTATAAACTTTAAAACTTTCTATGAAGTGTTGAGCTTAAAAAAAATTTAGGGGTAACGTAATATTTTCTCAGGGGTAACGTAAAACCTTAATTTTTATTTTTTATTTTACATAAAACCATATTTTTTTTTCTTTTTACACTACCAGTAAAAAGTTGAGGGTATGCGGTCCACCCATGCTTTAGGGATGACATTAACAGATGACACTGATAAAAAGTGAGAGTAAAGTGACATCTTTGGACTTCGAGTTGTTATAGGAGTGTTGTTGATTATATTCATAATTCATCATTCATTGAAAAAACTGAATTATGCTACTGGATTATCCTTTATTATGGTTGAAACTATTGGTATGGATTTTTATTTACCGATGAGTCATTGTTTGAAATATAAAAAATAATTTGTTTTTGTTTAACTTAAAACAATATTTTTCTTCTCTTAAGCATCAATTAACCTTAGACTTCACAAAATTTTAACCTACTTTATTTTTTCATAAATCATTATCAATACCACTAGACAATATTCAATTGTTTTTATATATGCTAGTAACGGTTAGAATCGTTATAATGAGTTTATTGTTGAAAAACAAAACAGATACGTGTACAATATGACAAGGTAACAAACATTATAAAAGAGGTTGTTATAACTAAGATAGAAGAAGAAAGGTGGTACAATAATCAACTATAGCTTTGATTATTTCATCATTAAACACAATAAATAAGATTGATATTGCATGGTGTAATATATTATGCTATATGATAATATATTTGATGTTGACGAATTGTTCTATATTAATGTTGAAGAATGTAAGGATGTAAAATTGTATGTATGAATTTGACTATCTATATTATTTCTATATACGTACCATGGCTTACTTTTAAACCAACACTTCCCTTTTTCCGAAGTCGATTTTTATTTTTTCCGACGTCAATTTTTAAGTAATTATGACTTTTTCATATATAATATTTTTAATAGAAAACTTACAACATAATGACGAGCTTTTTATTCTTTTTGTTCTGAGTATTTTACTAATAATATTTGAATTTCATGATATATTTCCAGCGAACACCTCTTTATTTTAGACTTAATTACATGAATGCTCCTTGTGGTATACCCTAATTTCACTTATGGTTCATAACTCTTAGAAATTACAAGTTTAGTCTAATACTTTGCACTAACGTAACATTAACAATCTTAAGTTGAATGGTTGTTAACTTTTATTTTTAAGTGCATGTAAAATGAACAAATTACACTTAAATATTGAAATAAAAAAAGATTGAAGTATTAAAATTCTACATGTAACCCCAATCTAACTTATAGTAACCCCACTTCATCGTCCTCTTTTACATTCGTTGACCACCACCTACCTCCTTTTACCACCACCATCACCCCATCAAAAAAACGACCATCACCATCGACCACCGTCTTCCGTTTTTTTTTTCATATGCAAAACACCATTAAACAACTACGACCCCACCTAGTCACTTTCACCCTCATAGTCGTCACCGCTGCCATCACTATTGAAAAACATGAATTGACCACAACTACTATCATTGGATCAGGCCCGGTCTTGAGAGTCATCAAAAATTTTTAGGCCCTGGGCGAGTAAGGACCCCTGTACTATAAAAATAATACAACAATATTTGTTTTACCAATAAACAAAAATATTGTAGCAAAATAATCTAATTTGCTTAAGTATTTATTACTTAAGCGAATCATAAGACTCGACTAGCGTTTTTTAAATGAAGTTATATTTGATAGATAATAATGGACTAAACAAATTAAAATGTTAATGGACCCTAAATTTTAATAGATCAAAATAATCAAATTGCTATTGTGTTTGTCAATTAGTTCGTTAATAGCCTATAGTTGTTTTTGAAAAATATACATACATACATATATAATAAAACTTTTCAATAAATTTCGGGCCCCATAGGAGGTTGGGCCCTGGGCGGTCGCCCACCCCGCCCCCCTTCAGGGTCGACCATGTGTGAGATAATCGTTTTCAAGTATAATTTATAGCATATTTGTTTTGATTCAACACTGTCGCACAACCTCTATGAACAAAATCAAAACCGTAGTGAAGATGACCGCATCGCCATGCAACTTATGGTGGCGTCAACAGCGGTTCTGCAAGTCGAGGGGGAAGACTGAAATGAGAGTGTGGTCGGCAACCGGTGGTGTGCGGTTGGGTGTAGTGGTGCGACTGGAAAGCAAAGGTGAGGGGGATAGGTGGTTGCGGTTGGGTGTGCTAGCACGGCCGGAAAAAAAAGATTGCCGGTTGTTGTCACACCCCAACCTTAACGGCGGAAACGTTGAGATATGAGGGTTAAGATTGTTTATGCCACACAACGCTAATTCAAAATGAAAATATTATTATTTTACAAGATTCAAGACATACAATACGGAGATACATGAGTTTCAAGTAAAACATGAATACAACCACAAATAACGTCATGTGACAAGTATGTCGATGTATTTTATTTCACTAAGTTGTCCTAGATGAAATCAAGTCTTCAAGAGCACTTAAGCGGTAAAAAGACCTGAAACATGTTAAAAATAAAGGGTCAACATAAAGTTGGTGAGCTTTCCATAGTTTTCATACATAAATATATAAAAGTTGGTAATTCAAGTCATAAGTTAGTGAATAAAGTAATTAGGGATATATGAACAAATGTAACAATTAAACCTTGACAGTTTACAAGATTACAAGATTACAAGAATATACGATTAGCTAAGTGTACTTGGTTCCCATAGTGCTCAAGAATACGACACTAGGGCCACCAAATAGGCTTTTCAGGCCCATATATCTGTGACGTCGCCAGTCTAGCAATAGTTAATGATTGTAGATATAATAGTCATAACGTGGTAATTACAAAAGTTCAACAACCACGACTAATATAATGAATTGCCCAAGTGTTTACAAGTTTCAAAGAGTTTACAAGTGCAATGAATATAAGTTTAACGTGTTTCACCCCAAAGTGTGAAAATATATAAAAGGGGTATGAAAAAACTCACATGATGTATGTATTATAAGATGATAATAAAGATTAAATGATATTCCAACGTATTCCTTTACAAGGCACCTAAACGTATATATTACAAGATTAAGATTAATAATAAGATTAACGTTCTAACAAGAACTAGGGTTTCAATAGAATTGTGGGGGTTTGTCAAGTAAATAAATTTATATAACGAAATCATTTATATTTTGATTCAATAAAAAGAATTATACCCTTTAAGTGTTTTGATATAGAAAAGATATTAGGTATAATAATTGATAAGATTTAAATATAAAGTGTAAATAAATCTTTATAATCTTTTAAAATAAATATGATTTAACAATGGTTAAAATAACGTATTGATCAATAATAATTTATTAATCATAACGTATTGACCAATAATAATTTATTAGTCTAAACTATTATTTTAAGTACATTTTATAAAAAAATAAGCCAAAATGATATTTGTAAATAATTTGTGAAATTATGAAATATATATAATTTCTACAATTATCATGATTAATTATTATTTAGAGTCCATTTTTATAAAAATAAATATTTATAACATTTGTAAATAATATTTTATAAAAATTGTTAAGGTGTTTAAATAAATAAATTTGCAGAAAATAATTAGGTAACTTTTAAAATAAGAAAAGTTTATAAAACTTATTTTTATAATTTTTAGAATTTTTTTATATATTTTTTAAAGGCTAGAAAGGCCCAAAAAAAAAGTTGAGGGTGCCCGGGTTCGAACCCGGGACCTCAAGGTGGGAGGTGCAAGTGCCTAACCAGTGAACTAGGGCCGTGGCCGTGGTTTCACTTGGTTTTAAATCCTTTTAAACACAAATAATAAAAAAATCCCCAATTCATATAAACCCTAGAATGAAATCGAACAAATTGATCACCAATTCGTTCATGATAATGAAATCAACATTAGGGCTTTTAATCCCCATGTGATTTTGAGTCTGTGGACACACTTAATTATCCAAATCGATGTTTAAAATGATAAGAACAGATGCAGAAGAGCTGCGACCGAGGCTTGAATCTGTTTGATGTGCAATTGTTGATGTAAACCGAATTAAATTCGTGTGAAGCTTCTAAGGGTTGTGACCTTCGAAAACCCTCAATCAATTGCGTTTAAAAGTGTGCAGGAGATAGGGTTCGGCCAAGTTGCAGGTTGCGACGAAGGGGATGATTGAATGTGAGTGTTCGTGTGAGTTCAGGTGAAATTGAGTACACCATTAGCTTCTAAATGATTAGACGAACGGTTATACATGTTTAATTGCATCATTACTACGATTTAAGTGTGAGAATGGTTGTGATGTTCGACGGGTTTCGGTTTCGAATTCGTGGGTGTTAATAACCCGCTTTAAAACTCAATTTTTTCGTTTATTATTGTTGGAAATTGACTCACGAGCGTTTTGGTGCAATTTGGCAACACAAAACGACCCTTGGTCGACGGTTTGTGGGTTGACCGGAGCCGCGTCCGGAGTTTGGCCGGCTCCCGGCCGGAATTGCGGGGGAGAAGGGGGGTTTGGGGTTGGGTTTTTAAAATTACACATTTGGTCCTTGTAATTTAGTTTGTTATTATTTTATGCTAAAACTTTCATTTAAAGTTTGTAAAATGACAAAACAAACCCCAGAACTTAATTAACTTTAAGTTTTAAACATTTTTAAGTTTAATAACTTTTATATACTATTGTTATTATTACTATTATTATTATTATTATTATTATTATTATTATTATTATTATTATTATTATTATTATTATTATTATTGCTATTATGTTCGATTAAATAACTAAATTATTAACTTTCAATTTAAAGAATTAAAATCATGCAAAGAATGAAGCATAAGTTACCCATAAGTTTCATAATTGACAACATTGTTTCATAATTGACAACATTGATCCTTACAAGAATATAACGGGGTTAACTTTTATTTAACGAAAATTACGAGATGTTACAGTTGTGTTCACTAGTCAAGTTATAATCGGTAAGTAATTTTAGTTTATTTTGTGTTTTTATTACATGGGTAGTATGGTTATTCTAAAATATTTAACATAGTAAGTTAACATTTATCCAACTCAAGAACCGTTAGTGTTAAGTTTGTGTAAAGTATTAGACTAAGTTTGTAATTCTTAAAAGTTAAGGATGATAAATAAAATTATAGTAAATCATATGAACCATCCCTGTCATTAACTCTTTATTTTATAATGATAAATTTTTACAGATTAAGTGTATTTTGACTTCTAATTTGCTTTTTTATGAACTTATCATGACAAGAATTTAGAAGGAGTTAAATGGTAACTTACTAATGAGAGAATTAATTAAAAATAACATATTACATAATGAACTATCTGGGAGATTAGCACTAAAGCAAGTTCGGAGCGGTTGATAAACTAATAGTCATCGTTAAAAGGTGTATTTCTCCTTTACTTTTCTTTTGTTAATGGTCCAGTTCTTTCCCCGTTTAGTCTATTTTTGTTTGTTTTTGTTTGTAGTCTTCACTGGGCTAAAGGTGTTCTTGCTGGGCTGATATGCTTGCTGGGCTCGTTGTGGTTGGGCTGAAGGTGGGCTGAGAAGGCTGCTGATGGGCTGAAGGGCTTAGGGTTGCTGGTTTGTTACAATATAAATTTCGAGTGTGGCTATTCTTTCAAAAAAGAGCAGCACACTTCTCCTCAAATAACGCTCTCTTTCACCTTGTCTGATTAGGGTTTCATCTCATTGATAACCCGTATCTTGATCTTGGTTTTATATTGTTTTCTTTAGATCATCGTGTTGATGCTTAAGTCTGAGAAAGGTTGTCAAATCAAGTTGTTTGAGGCGTATCTTGGTTGGATTTCTTTGTTACTCTGGTTCTTGTTGGATAATAAGATTCACGTATTTTGACATGGAATCAGAGCCTTGGATATGATATTCATTGCTTCCGTTGTTCTTCAATCAAGATATTGGTATCGTGTAAATAGGGGTTGTTCAAGCAAAACCCTAGTTCTCTTGGAAGGCTCTGATTGAGGGTTTCTACTACTCTGTATTGTGTATCTCTAGTGAATAGATCTCGGTGATACCTCGGGGCTTTGGTCGTGGCGGATCCACTGTGGAACCCTCTTCGAAGGATTGCTTCTCGCAAGGGTTCCCCTTCTGCTTCGCATATCGCCGGACCTTCTTTTCTTCATGATTCCTGGTAACCCTTGAAGGTTACAGGTTCACGCTTCGGTTTGCTTATCATGTGCTTAGATAATTGCTCTGTGAGGAATTTCTTCTCCCTCTCTTACTTTCCTGTTTTTAGATATTATTATCTTGTGTTAGGCTTTGTTTGGCCTGGTTAGGAGTACCGGTTTTGATTCTATTTCTGGTTGCTTGTTGCCTCTGTTTGTATGTGTGTTTGCTTGCTTTGATTGCCTTTTGGTGTTTATCTGTTTGTTGCTATGGCATAGTCTGATATTATCTCTTCTGAAACCTTGATAAGTAAACTTGACTCAAGTGACCCTTTGTACCTTCATCCAAGTGATAACAGTAACCTAACCATTGTTTCTATAAAACTCAAAGGTACTGAAAATTATACTATATGAGCAAATGCTATGAAACTAGATTTAGAAGTTAAAAATAAATATGGATTCATTGATGGCTCGGTAAAAAAGAAAACTAATGATGAGATACTCTCTAAACAATGGGATAGGTGCAATTCAATGGTTATTACTTAGATTCTTAATTCTATTTCGGAAGAGTTATACATGGGTCAAGTTTACTCCAAGCTTGCTTCGACAATATGGACTGACTTAAAAGAAACTTATAATAAAATTGATGGATCTGTTGTGTTTGGTCTGTATCAAAAAATAAACTCATTATCTCAAAATAGCACCTCTGTTTCACAATACTATCACAAATTAAATATTATGTGGAAACGATTAGACCAAATGCTTCAACTCCCGTTATGCACGTGCCAAGCTACTAAGTCATTTAATGATTTTAATCAGATGATAAAACTTATGCAATTTCTCATGGGTCTCGATAGTGTATACCAACCAATGAGAACAAATCTTTTGCTGAGGGATCCTGTACCCACTATAAAAGAAGCCTTTTCTATTGTTTCTAGAGAGGAGTCCCATAAAAACTCCTCGTACTCCTCTATTAAAAGTCAAGCAGCAGGATTTGCTTCAAAACCAAACCTGACATTTGAAAAACAAAATCAATTTTTAGATAACAAACAGAAAAACTCTAGAGGACCCAATCCCAATCTGAAGTGTTCTCACTGTAATAAGTTAGGACATACTTCGAAAAATGCTTTGAGCTGGTTAGGTACCCCCTGGCTACAAGCCAAGGGAAAATCAGCCCCAACAGAGTGTTCAGTCCAACAACTCCATTTGGGTTAAAGATGATCCATCCACCTCCTCACCCTCTCCTCCATCTACTAATTTGTTTACTCCTGATCAAGTTTCCAAGCTGTTAGGGTTGATTAATGAAGGGACTTGCAATAGTTCCTATATTCCAAATTTCTCAGGTAGATCTCTTAGTTCTAGATGTTGTAACAGCTATCTCGTCTTTAATTTTAATAGGGGGGGTTCAAAGTTCTGCCAATTCTAGATGGGTCATTGACTCTGGTGTGAGTCAACACATGATAAAATTGGAAAAAAATGTTTTAAACAAAGCTGATATTTCAGGTTACAATGTGAGAGTCAGACACCCTAATGGAACAAGTGCTCTTGTCTCAAAAATAGGTGATGTTAAAATCAATGAAAACCTAATTTTGTTTGATGTTCTTATTGTTCCCGAGTACTGTGTTAATCTCATGTCTGTTCATAAACTTGTTAAGGATAGTAAAACTAGAGTTGCCTTTGATGAAACTTCCTGTTATATACAGGATTCTCTCACAAAGAAAACCCTGGTGACTGGTAATCAGGTTGAAGGTCTATATTTGTGTGCTGGTTTGTCTAACTGTGTGAAGGTGTGTTTTAATAGTGTAGAAATGTTTAATCTTTGACACGCACGCCTTGGACACCCTGCTGAACAAGCTCTAGCAGCCTTGAATAACAAAATTAGAGTTGAAAATGCTAACATTCCTCCTTGTGAGACTTGCCACAGGGCTAAACAATATAGAGTCCCATTCCCTTTAAGTAATCATCAATCTAAGCACTTAGGTGACCTTGTTCACCTAGATGTATGGGGTCCGTATAGGGCTGCTAGCCGAGAAGGTTTTAAATACTTTCTTACCTTAGTTGATGACTACTCAAGAGAGGTATGGATATTCTTAATGAAACAAAAAGATGAAGTTTTCTCAAATGTTCAATCCTTTTATGCTCTACTTAAAAATCAATTTGGGTCCTCCATAAAAGTCTTTAGGTCTGATAACAGAACTGAATTTATTAACTCTCAGATGCAAAATTTTTGTTCCTTTAATGGCATTCTACATCAAACATCTTGTGCATATACCCCTTAACAAAACGGTATTGCTGAAAGAAAACATCATCACCTTTTAAATGTTGCTAGAGCTTTAATGTTTCAAGGGTGTGTTCCTGTTAAATTCTGGTCTGATTGTGTTCTTACCGCAGCTTATCTTATCAACAGGACGCCCTCCTCCGTCTTTAATGGTAAAACCCCTTATGAACTCGTGTATGGCCATGTCCCCTCTATTGATCATCTTCAGATCTTTTTGGTTGTTTATGTTTCTGTACAGTTTTGTCAAATTCTGATAAATTTGCCAGTAATGCCGAGAAATGTGTTTTTTTGGGATATTCAAATAAAAAAGGGATATAAACTATAGAGTATTGATAAAAATCAAATAATGTTTTCAAGAGATGTAAAATTTTATGAATATGTTTTTCCATTTAAAAAGAACAATATGGATACTAACCTTGATTCTGATAATAATCTCACAAATCTTAATTTCTTCGATCTTTATGAAACCACATTAAATTCTCAAACCGAAGATGTAAAACTCCCCGATGATGATGAGGGGAAAAATGATAGCACTGTCCATCGGTCCTTGCAGCTAGAGTCTGAGTATGATTCCACTGATGTTGTGGCTGAAAATCAGTCGGCCAGTGGAGTTGAACCTACTTCTGGGGGGGGGCAAGGGATGTTGATGATGCTCATGATGAAAATATAAATTCTGAGGGGCCAGGTCACTCACATAGTGAATCTGCTGGTCTTAGGTGTTCCCTAAGAAATACATCTGTTCCAAAAAAACTTAGCGATTTTGTTATAGAAGGAAAAGTAAAATACGGTTTTGAAAAGGTGGTCAATTACTCCCAATTATCGGTTGAAAATTTCAGTTTTACTTCTAACATAAACAAAACCTGCAGGACCGGGTGAAGGTTATGCACTTTACAACACAACAACACAAAGAGGAGAGTATGGGACAACACTTAACAATTCAAATGGGGAACTGGAAAAATCAGTTTAGAGAACTAAGAAACACAAGTGTAAAATGAGACAGAACAAGAACAACACACAAGCAATTGGTTTTCAAGGTTGATGTATATTGATCTCTAGTTCCTTACAAATGGTTTACAAAGTTCTCTCTAGTAAAAAGTTACAAGGACCATAAATACTTATACTACAACCTACAACCGGCCATACTTTAAAGGCCAGCTGGATACATGATCTAGACAACAAAATCCATGTAGAGTCAAAAGGCAGATTGCCTTTTGACTAGTGACTATGACATGCCATAGCTCACATCGTAATATATTACAAAAAGGATAAAGTACATAAAGTGGAAAGTTACAGACTCAAGACCTCAATGTACACTTTACCAAAAGCATGGACCTTTTCAACAACTCATGAAAGGTTGGTGACTTATCAGAGTGGTAGCGGAAAGTGGTTTAGCTTTAGGTAAAAAGTATATCAGATAAAGCATGTAATATAAAAGTCTTCGGAAGAAATTTGTCTTCAATAGTTGGCTTTGGAAGTCTTTGTCCTTCAAGCTTCGGAAGACTTCATCTTTTGGCTTTGGAAGATATTGGTCTTGGCTTTGGAAGATTTCACACTTAGAATAATTTCTAAGGCAGTGTGAAACTTCTGAAGCATTCCACTTCAGTACACTTGTGCATGCATTCAGGAGAGACTTTAGGTGTTTGGGTTGCATCAGCCTTACTAATAACCTTACAAACTCCCCCTAGGCTGATGCTACCTAAACAGTTGAAGACTTCAGATGTTGACAGTCGTCATTATGATGATGACCATCCCTTTCTTCATGAGATGATAAGGATCACTCAGACTCTCATAGTATCTTCTCATGTCAAAGAGATCATGCAGAGGTAGATTGAACATATCCTGCCATGTGTAGACATGTTCAACACCTTGATCTCTTATAACATGCCACCTTTCTGGATTTATGGTGTATGTCCAAGATAAGATGGGTCTTCCTGATGCCAGAGGAGCTGCTTGAATTAGAGTTGGTGGAGCATCATCTTGTTGCACATCCTCAGGATGTTCGGACTCATCCTGAGGTTTGGAGGTGTATGTTTCCTTCTTCTTCTTCTTTGACTTTAGTTTGGAAACCATCCTTTTCCTCCACTTTGAACTTTTTAACTGAGAAGACTGGCCTGCAGCACCTGATTGATCTTCTTTGTCTTTCTCAGTTGGGTCTTCCTCTCTCACATGTTCAGATTGAGAGGGGACAGATCCCTGCTGTGGATCAGAAATGGAAGCTTGCTGAGGTTTAGCAGGAGGTTCAGGTTGTGTTGTCTTAGTGTTTCAACCTTAATCTTCACTTCCTGAGGGACCTGACTTGGTGGGGAGTGTAAGTCAACAAGTTCACCTCTTTGGATCTTCTGCTTGATTACCCTGATGTGCTCATCCATGGTGGATAGAGACATGGGACCAAGTCTCCTTTTGGAGAATCCATACAGCTTTAAGAAGCTTATCATCTTTTGCCTATCAACAGACTTTTTCAAGTTTTTATGGATGATGGCTCTTGATTTTACAGCTTCTTCCCTTAACTTCCTTTTGGTGATCTTTCTTTATATGAAGTTCAAGTTGTTTGAGGTACTCAAACTCAATGTAGTCAAAGGGTAAGGGAAGAAGTGTATCTGCTTGATAGAGGCCTGTGGCACTCAGGTAGTTGATCATATTAATCCTATCCTTCTCTTTGTCTACCTGAGGTTCTTGTGGTACCACATCCTCTTGTTCATGAGTTTCTTGAACTGGTGAGAGAGTAGGCATATGTTTGTAGAGTCTCTTCTGTCTTCTTTCTTCTTTGATTTTCAGAAGTAGCTCTACATCTTCTTCTTCTTTTCTCTCCTTTGACAGTTCCATGTCAGCCAGTTCATTTAGCTCATTTAAGGGGAGAGAGATGATATTATTAATATCATAGTTCGTAGTCTACAAGTAGTTGATCCTGACTGCCCTTAACTCATCATCCTGAGTATTTGGTCTGGGGGCAGCCCTGATAGCACTTTCCATGAGTCTTGCAGACCCAGTAGAGGAACTTTCTCCCCTTAGCTTCCTTTTCCTCTCTCTTTCTTCCTCCCCAATCTCCTTAGAAGTTAATTTTCTTTTTCCTTTGTCACTTACAGACCTTTATGACTCAGGGTGGAAAGAGCTTTGGCCTTCATTGCTTGGTGTAGCTTCTTCCAAGCTCTGCTAGAGAGAGGTTGAGATGCACCTTCACCAGTAGGTGTCTCATCAAGGGTTTGAACCTCTGCAGCAGTTGGTGGTAAGACAGGGCTCTCAGGTTCTACCACTGGGCCTTCAGTCAAGGTTTTCCCTTTGAAGCTAATCTCAGGGTCTGCCTCAACATCCAGTTGACCGATGGTATTGCCTAATTGCCTTTGTCTTCCTCTAAGGCTAAACTCTGTAGTGTTCCTATTTTGAACTCTTTGAAAAATAAGAGTTCTTCTATCAGTATCATACCTCCACCCAAAAATGTGACTTGAAGTTGGTGGGGATGATTCAGCTCTTGGGATGCCTTTCTCAAATAGACTTCTAATGACTGAGTCTATACTGTCCACATCAACGTGAACTTAAGAAAGTTGCTGAGTATGCACAACTGCAAGTGAGGGTGGTAAGTCCTCAGTGTCCATACTCCTTGAGGAACTCCCAGGTTCTGTGATTGTAATGACTTCCTCCCCCTTTTTGGTAGCATCACCCTCTTGCATAGGTGAGCTAGGAGTTAGGTCAATTACATCCACAGGTTCTTGTGTTCCTGGTTGAGCTCCTTTTAAGGGTCTCCCAGCTAGTTTTTCCTTGAGATGAGATATTCAAGTTGCTGATCATTGACCCTGTGTTGCAAGGTAGTCACTTGAGATTCAAGATGACTAACCTTGGAGACTAAAGAGGTGCATGTTTTTGACAGTTTTTGCACCTTTAGTCTCAGATTCCCCTCATCTTCATCAGAAGAATCACTGGGGGATAAGAGAATTGGACCAAGGTCCTCTTCCTCATCACCAGCATGGTGTTCTTGGCTGTTGGATTTCCTCTACTCAGTGACAACTTCAGTTGAAGTGTCAATGGGCTGAGTTGCCATGGTTGAGGTCTGAATGATGTAATCACTTGCTAAAGTGAGAGTCTCTTCCATATGGATATCCTGAACAGGTTCAAAAGTATCCACCTCAGTGATAGGTGACTGATGTAGGCTAGACCTAGGTGACTCAGGAGCACTCATCTCCTTTTGAGGAGTGGTGTAGTAGGGAGACTCATGGTACTCACTGGCATCTAAGTCCTCATCAGTATAGAAGTCAAGGTTGGGAATTGGTTGATTTAAGTCTAAAGGCTGGGGATGATAGTTGTCCCCTGAAGGTTATTCACTTGAGTGTTGAGACTCAGAGTGAAGGCTTAAGGCTGTAGAGCTTGTGAGCTCATCAGGATGAGCATGAGGAACCTCAACACTGATCCTTGAAGTAATGGGAGTGGTTTGCTCCTCTGGGGAAGTGGGAGCTCCAGTGTCCACTTCTTCCTGTATAGGTGAGTATATAGGGACCTGCACAGACTCAATAGCTTGTGCAGGGGTTCATTTGTGTTTTCTTTGGTAGGTGAGGGTGATTTGTGGTTGTTTTTGTGGTTGGGATATAGAAGGTGTGGGTTCAACACTAGCTTGTGTTGCTAGGTTGTCAACTTGAGCAATGAGCTCTAACATTTTTGGGACAAGGGCTGTTTCTACCCCTGAGAAGCCAACAGTTGGCTTCTTTAAAATTTAAAGATGTCGGGCTTCATCTGTCCCAATTTAAGAATATTACCTATTTCCCTCAACTGTGAGCCCAGTTCACAGTTGAGAATGTATTGAACATATCTAGAAAACATGTAATACTCTAAGAAGTCTAAGTTTGCTATCAGATTTGTATAAACAAATTGAGAGTACATGAACTTGACCCCCTGAACCTTTCCATGCACTATGAAGGAGAGATCTTCAGAAATCTGGTCCCACCCTCCATGCTTGTTGGACAAGCTGTGGATGACCACATGAAGTAGGTACTTCCACTTAGATGAGACCTTCCCTTTCCTGAAGGTCTTTACAGAGAAATCTCCTTTATAGCCCATCAGCTCAAAGGAATGATTTACAGCTTCCTTTAGGAAGAACACCTCACCTTCTTCATCACCCAGCTAAAGATGAGTGTTGATGATGGTCGGAGTGATGAAGACTATTCTCCCCTGCACTGTGGCAGACAGTGCCTTCTCCCCATCCATAATGACCTCTTGGCAGGTCTTCTAGAACTCAAGCAAATGATCCTCATAGAGAGGAGGATCAATGGTAAGAAAGATGAAGTAGTTAGACAAAGCCAAGAATTGGCATACCTCTGAGAAATGTGGATCTTTCTAAGAGTTTAACAATGCAACCTGATTGTGTTTCCTGTGTAACTGCATAGAAAAATCAGGGTCATTTCGTCTGTCAAGGTTGGCCATTTTGAGTAAGCTTAAAGATGAAGGAAGGATGAACGAAGGCGGTTTCAGAGAGAAATCTAGAATTTAGGTTTGGAGAGAAGATGAAAAAGGTAAAAAAGAGGGGGAACCGATAGGGTTTATATGTGAAAAGGATTTAAGACAAAGTTAATGAAAGAGGATAAACTTTAAAATCTGGAAGGCGGTCCCACCTTTGAAAAAGTAGTTTGCTTTTTGCTCAAAAAGTGGTTTTCTTGAAAATCGAAAATCTTCGGAAGGTAAATTGTCTTCGGACGTTTTAATGAAAAAGCTTCCGAAGCCAAAATGACTTCGGAAGAATTTCTCAAAGAGTTTTGACAAATTTGCTTTGAAAGAGAATTTTAAACTTGGTTGTTTTGTTCAATAAAACAAAGCTTCCAAGAGTTAATTTCTTTCGGAAGAAAAAAGGTCCTTAAAACATATAAGTGCCTTAGAGAGTTTTAAGCTTCGGAAGATATTTCAGAAATTTCTTCCGAAGGCAAATTTTACTTAGACAGTTATTTGTCTTGAAGGTATATTTTCTTCCGAAGATAAAATCATATCTTCCGAAGGATCAAGATTTGTTAAAAATCTAAGAAAAACTCTTCAAAAGTTTTTATCCATAGAAAACATGAGCTTATGAAGGTGATAGACTAGACAACTTAGGACACACAGATTTTAAGAAATAAAATGAATTAGTTTTAAGAAAAAGCTACTCAAAGTTAATCATCCTAATAGCTGATATAAGATACTTAAATCTCTGTTCATCAAAGGCTTTTGTGAATAGATCAGCATATTGTTCATTTGTGTTAACTTTAACTAGTTTAATTAATCCCTTTTCAAAATTATCTCTAACTAAATGATACCGGATATTTATGTGTTTTGGCCTTGAGTGCTGCACAGGATTCTCTGTGATAAAGATAGCACTGTTGTTGTATATGTGAATAGGAGTATCCTTGAAGTTTAAACCATAGTCAAGCATCTGATTTTGAATCCAAAGCAGTTGAGCACAGCAACTTGCAGCAGCAATGTATTCAGCTTCAGCAGTTGATGCAGGGACACAAGATTGTTTCTTCAATTGCCATGAGACAACCCTTCTACCAAGGAACTGACATCCCCAGATGTAGACTTTGCAGTCATATTGCAACCACCATAATCACTATCTGTATATGCAAACAGATTGAAGTCAGAATTCTTGGGATACTAAAGGCCAAGTGTTGAGGCACCTTTGACGTATCTTAGAATTCTCTTGACAGTGATAAGGTGAGACATCTTGGGGTTGGCTTGATATCTTGCATAAATACATGTGGCAAACATGATATCAGGCCTGCTACCTGTAAGATACATAAGAGACCTAATCATAGCCCTATAAAGGTGTTCATCCATACACTCCCCCTGAAGATCAGGCCCAAGGGATTGTTTCTTGCTATGGGTGTCTTAGTAATCTTACAATTAGTCATGTTGAATCTTTTGAGTATGTCCTGAACATACTATGACTGACTTATGAAGATTCCATCTTCAACTTGCTTCAATTGAATTCCCAGAAAGAAATTGAGTTCCCCCATGGCACTCATTTCAAATCTGTCTTTCATCAGATTCTCAAAGTCTTTGCAGAGCCTTGGATTAGTTGAACCAAAGATGATGTCATCAACATACACTTGAATAAGCAGTAAGTCACTTTCTTGTCCTTTAATGAAAAGAGTTCCATCTATAGTACCCCTTCTGTATCCATGCTTGCAGAGATACTGAGATAGAGTCTCATACCACTTTCTTGGTGCTTGGTGTAGCCCATAAAGAGCCTTATCAAGCTTGCAGACATAATCAGGATAACCAGGATCTGCAAAACCAGGTGGTTGTTTGACATACACCTCTTCATCAATCACCCCATATAGAAAAGCAAACTTGACATCAAGTTGATAGACCTTGAAGTTCTTGGATGCAGCAAAGGCCAAGAATACCCTAACAGCTTCTAGTCTTGCTACAGGAGCAAAGACATCAGTGTAGTCAATTCCTTCTTCTTGTGTGTATCCTTGAACAACTAGCCTAGCTTTGTTTTTTATGACAATACCTCTATCATCTTTCTTATTCCTAAATACCCATTTGGTTCCTATAGTAGTCTTCCCATGAGGAAGAGGACATAGGTTCCAAACCTTCTGTCTCTTGAATTGAAGTTGCTCCTCTTGCATGGCTTCAATCCAACTTCCATCCTTCAGAGCCTCATCAACTTTCTTGGGCTCTATCTGAGACAAGAAACAAGAGTGAAGACAAACATTTGCTTCATGGGTTTGTCCTCTTGTTCTTACCCTAGTGTCAACATCTCCAATGATGTTTGTGGTAGGATGAGACTTATGAATCCTTAGCTGAGGGATCACATCAAGTTGCTGAGAGAGATCTAAATTAGAGAAATTTAGATCTGGCATAGATGCTTCTTCCACTAGTTCAACACACTTATCAAGAGAAACTTGATCCAATGAGTGTGTGACATCATTGATATGGTCATCTATGGAGTAGTTATCAGCATCAAGAAATTCTTGATCACTGTCACCACCACCATCATTTTCTTCTGCATTTGAAGTTTCTTTGTTTGTCTGTTGAGCCTCTGAGCTGGAACTTGGAGGCATCTCAGACGTATCAGCTGAAGTTGTCATTGTTTTGCTAATAGAAACTTCATTTGCTGAAGTAGTTACAACTGGAGCTGAAGATGTGTAACTTGAAGGTCTTCTTAGCTCAAATCTTGGATCAAGATCACCTGGAGGTAAAATGTCTGTAGACCCTGAAACATTCTCACAAGATTTGTTAAAACAGTTGGTAACTAAATCAAGATCAAATAGCCAATCCGAACCAGAACCTTTCACACTAGGAGTGTGCTTATTGAAAGTCACATTGGCTGACTCCTCAACTACTCTAGTTATGAGATTGTATACTCTATAAGCTTTAGCTTGAGAAGAGTATCCAATAAAGTGTCTTCGGAAGTTGTTCTTTAGACTTCGGAAGATCCCATACTTAGCTTCGGAACCCTTTTGAATGTAGCACAAAAATGACAATGTGAAGTGGTTTTGGTTGCACCAGCCTTATAATGACCCAACAAACTCCCCCTAGGCTGATGCTACCAAAACTCCACTTCTCTCTTCTTCTCAAAACATTCAGCACCAAGGAGAGTAAATATTTGTCTGTGTCATTATTTTTCCCTGAAGAGGTGCTGAGAAGTTTGTACAAATCCTTGGTAGACAGAACATCCAGTCTGTCACCTTGGATTATGTGTACCCTTTGTTGTGACCCTCTGAAAAGAGTTAGTTGATGGGAACTATAGTCATATTCCCATCTAACTATAGGTTCCAATTCCAGACCCTCCACCATCTGTAGAAAGGTTGCACCTTTAGTGGTGGGTCTTTCCTTGTCTTCCTATCTTTTCAACTTCAACTCTTCTTCGATCATGGCCTTTACAGTTAGCTTGGCTAGATGAAGACTGCTGAGATAGTTTCTGATGATAGCTGCAGTCTCTGAGTTTGAGGGGTTGGAGAATGGCTTCTCTGCAAGCTCAGCAATGTTAAATCTGCTGAGATGCAATAGAGAAGTGGCATTAAGCCTGTTGGTTTCACCATTCTCCCTTTCCACAACAAAGTTGTGAGAAGGTTCATCGAACCTCCAGTGGATTATAACTTTCCTAGGTCCAGGAGACTGACTAGGAATCCTGTCCTCTTTCCTTGTATCTAGTAGAGTCGCCAGTTTCTTTCTTGGTCTCTTCTCTTCAGCATTGAGGGTATCAGAGTTGAGACCAAGAAGTCTTACAGCTTGGCCCAAGGTACTTCTAGGCAACTCAAGAAATTGACCTAGAGTGAGGGAGCTTGAAGAGTTATCAACATAGGTGATGTTAATAAGGTCTCCCTCACAAGAGATGCTGCTCATAGTAGTGCAGTTGATGAGCCTTGTCTTGAGCTCCTTTATTTCCTCAAGAGAGAGATGTTTAGAAGGCTGAGAGGATGATCTTGGTTTCTGTTGGGTAGGTTTAGGTTTAGTGGTTCTAGGTTGTGTTTTGGGTTTAAGGATAGGAAGTTTAGGTGGTTGAGGTGATGAGGTAGGTTTGGGTAGAGTTGTAGGTTCAGGGGTGTAGGTTTCATCTAAGGGTGGCGGTTTTGATGGGAAATGGAGTTGGTTCTTCTGGTGTGGGTTGTGATTGAGTGGTTGGGGTGAAGACCATTCCCTGTCCCCTCCTATACATCTCCTTCTTTTTCCCCATACGGATGTCAGCTTTTATTTCACTGACAATCTGTTGGAGTGTCCTTTCGGACATAGGTCCCACCCGCCTACCAGAGATGCCGTGAGCCCGGAGATAGTCTTTCATCCAGGATTTATCACTGAGCTTCTTGGTGGCAGTGACCCTCTCTACCTCCTCCCTTTTCTTCTTCTCCTTCATCTTCTCCCTTGCAGCTCTCTTCCTTTCCTTCTCCATTTGATCCTGCTCTTTGTTGTGGAGCAGCAGGATCATGTCATCATCATGTGGAGATAGTTCAGGAAGACTGAAGCCTCTTGAGAGCAGGAATTTGATCCTAGCCTCTCTCAGCTGCAGGGCTGCTTTCCTTTGTTCCTCTTCTTCTTTCTCCAAGGCCAACCTGGCTTCTTCTTCTTGCTTTAGCCTAGTTGTCCTCTCCAAAGTCACCAACTCCTCTAGTGGTAGCAGGAGTGTCTCCTCATTTGCAACTCCTAGGTTGATAAGCTGATTAATGAGTTCCTCTCTTTTTTTATTGTTGATAGCTTCCTGATTGGCTGCAGCTGCCTTTGAACTAGCAGCTAACAGCTTCTCAGCCGGGAGTCTACCTTTCCGTTTCAGCTTTGCAATCTTCTCCTCCTCCTGAATCTCTTCCGCAGTCATTTTATTTTTGCCTTTGTCTTTTGACTGCGGTGGTTCTTAGGTAGAGGATTCAGATTGAGAGAGAGGCAGAGATGGTGTTTGGGGTGGAGGTAGATCAGAAATGTCCTCCCTGCTCATTTCAGATGTTATTTCAGCAATAACATCTGTGATGATTAGTTCCTCGGACATTTGGAACAAACCTTTCGCGGCTTCTATCTCAGCTTCAGAAGACTTATCTTGTTCTTCCGAGGCTTCAACGTTAGCTTTGGAAGTTTCAGCCTGAGCTTCGGAAGAAGAGGCTGATGCAAGTTCTGTCCCAACTGTTTCAGTTACTGGGCCATCAGTCCCCATTTCCCCTTCGAAGTTAATCTCAGGTTCCATGTGGACCTTAGGTTGACCAACTTCCTCCATAGTGGTAGAAGGTGCAGTCAGTCTTTGAAGCTCCTCAGCCCCAAAGTATATGAGTGTGGTGTCGAGGCTGGGCTGCTCTAAGGAGGATCTCAATACAAACTTTGTGAAAAGTCTATAGAGATCATGAAGCATCTGTGAGTCAATCTTTAGAGTTGATTGATATGACTCAGGTAGGGTTATGAGTTGGGAAGTAGAAGACTGGATCTGTGGTTCCCCGGATGTTTGTCTCTGATCTTTCTCCCCCTTTTTGGTAGCATCATCTTGAGAGCTAGATGAGCTAGAGGAAGAAGTCAATGAGACCTGAATAGGTACATGCCTAATAGACCTTTCTGTCTGTTTCTCAGCTAGTTAAGCCTTGAGATTGTCAATCTCAAGTTGCTGAGTGGCTGTCCTTGTCTCTAAGATCCTCACCTGAGATTCCAGGTTTGATACCTTAAAGAGCAAGTACTAAAGTGTGAGTTGCATACTTCCCTCATCTTCATGTGAAGAATCACAGGGAGATGAGATAACATACCAAGTATGTTCAGTCTCACCACCAGATGTGGGTTCTTGACACCCTGGATACCCTTGCTCAAATTCATCTCTTTCAGAGATGTCAATGGGCAAAGTTGTCGTAGACCCAGTCTGATTGTTGTTACCACTGTCCTTAGAGCTCAATGAGAGACTCTAAGTAGTGGCAGCTGAGCCTACATGAGTCCCCTCCATATCAGTGGGACTCACCTCAGTAGTTGGCTGCTGATGGGGGCTAGAGATAGGGGATCTCTCTTGGCTCTGTTGATCTTTGAGAGGGTGTTGTAGATCAACTTCATGGCCATGGAGAGATGTAATCTCTTCATCAGTTTGGAGTAATAGGTCAGTGAAAGATAAAGAGGTTAAGCCTACTGACCCGGGACCTAGATCAATGTCTACAGGCATTGAGCCTCTTGTGGGGCTGTCCCTTGAGGGCTGCACAGGGGAGTGTAAAGACTCACCCTGTGGGCTAAAGGCTTGAGGTTCAGGCTCTTGGGTTTGAGACTGAGGAGGCTCAAAACCCAAATTGAGGTCAAATGAGAAGGATGGTGTGACCTCGGACTGAGTGGGAGCCCATGGTTCCACTCTAGCCCTTTTGGTTTGAACTGGAGGAGCTTGTTCAATCAGAGTAGATTGAACAAGGGTTCGTTTGGGACGTCTCTGATATGTAAATTTAATGGGTGGAGAAGGTATTGTTGGCATTGTGGTGGAGGTTGCTGGTGTGGGTTCATCACCTGTGGGGTCAACAGGGATGTCACCAGGAGCTATGCGCTCAATCATCTGTGGAGGTAAAGGAGTATACCTTCCAGTAAAATTGATGGACACCTTCTTCAAAGTTTTGAAGATGGTGGGCCGCACTTGTGTAACACCCGAAAGTTTGACCTTTTGATAGGTTGTGCGACTGAGCCTCAGTCGCCTGGGATTTATGCGACTGGAGGTTCAACCGCATGCTATTCGGCCGATTGAAGCTCAACCGTACGATTGGAGTTCAACCGCCCGAATGAAAGACGAGCCGCATGGAACACATGCGACTGGGGTCAAATCGCATGGTGTTCATGCGACTGAAGGTCCAGTCGCCCCTGGACCAGATGCGAATGAGCTATGGGTATAAAAGGGGAGCAGCTCCATTCTCCTTCCCAACACTTATCATTTTCAGTCGGGAAGAGAGCAGAGAGCGACCGAGAGCAGAGAAGAAAGAGGGAAAGTGCTGACCGAGCTCCGGATTTGTCGTGAGGCTAGCCAAATCGAAGCTCATCAACTCCTACCTGTTAATGTGAGTTCTAGGACCCCTCATTTACATGTTTTCTAACGATTTTGGGGCTGGAATCACATATAAACCCTATTTTTGAAATAGTGAAAGTTTGACCCATTTGGGTAAATCTTGAGTAATATGTTTATAGTAAGAATTAGGACTTGTTTATGTTTGTATGATGTCCTAGTATGAATCCCTGAGGCTTGGGAGGGTCGAATTGGGCTGAAAATGGGTTTATGATGAGTTTGGGGGCGGGAGTTCGCGACTGCAGTTTATGAAGAACTCCAGTCGCTGCCCAGTTAGGGTTATGCGACTGAAGGGCCATTCGGCCGAATAAGGAATAGTTGATGTCCAATCGCACGATTGAGGCTCAGACGCGCGATTGAGCCTCAGTCGCACGGTGGGCTATGCGATTGGGGGTTTCGGTCGCATAGGTCCAATCGCAGAATAGCTCAGTCGTACGGTTAAGAGTTAGTCGCATATAACCCAGTCGCATAGTGTCTAGTCGTACGGAAGGAAGTCCAGTCACCCGATTGTATACCCATTCGCATGACAGCCCAATCGCACGGTCCAGTCGCATGGAGGACATGCGACTGAGATAGGTTCAGTCGCCCATGAAGGGCTGATGTGAATGATGATGCTATGTATGATTACGTATGAATGATGCTATGTATGATGATGAATGTATGATGGATGTGTGTTCCTTACGATTGCATATGTTTATCTTTCCGAACTTTACGAATAACGAGAACGAATGAATGAAGTATTATGTAACGTAAAGTGAAAGATAATGAAAGAGGAACACGATGATGAATGCATGTATTAACGAATGAACGAAAAGAAGAATGATGATGAATACATGCATTAATGAACGAATGAATTATGTCTTGTAGCATTGAATAACGCGATTGGTCCTTCTCTGTGATCGACCATGGTCATGGTACCTCTACCGCTTACCTCTAGTACCGTGGCATACGTTTTGGTGTTCATATGTTGACTTCAGCCCGGTAGCTAATAACGATCGGGGTATAGCATAAGGTATTGGTACAATTCACCTTTCAATGTGCAAGTAAGTATGAAACGGGATTCTTGTCATTCGACCACAGTAATCATAGCCGAGTGCTATGAAGTGGGTAAAGCCTGACAGAATCCATACGAGAAGTTAAAGATAACGATGTATAACGAATGATGAAGATAATAATGAATATTATCTCTGTGTACGTATGATGTATGAACGCATGTACGAAAGGATACTTTTAAATAAGTAAAAGTATGTTTTATTATAAAACTAGAACTCACTCAGCAACGCTGACTTTATATGTGTTTCCAGTTGGCAGGTAGCGTTGCTGAGGATGGCACGAGGCGACTACTCAGCTCTTTTGGGATGGCATTCACCTTTTGATTATGCTGCCACATCATGTGTTGTGGGCCCGTAATGCACACAACACATCATGTTGCATGCAAGTGCAAGATTTCTTGAGAATCCTGATAAACAGGATTATTTAAGAAATCTTCTTTATGAAGAAAAATATATGTTTGAATTTAATATCTTCTGCTAGAGGTCGCTGTATGACCCTATGATTGCTGAGGATTCGAATACCTCGGTTTATGCATCAGCAGCAATCATAGTATAGATAGGCAATGTAAAGAAAGCTTGTATTTTGTAATCAAGACAATGATGTAAAAGCTTTTATGATGAAATGAGAATGTATATTTTATAAATTCCGCTGCGTTATTCCATTATGTTTATATTAAATGTATGTTTTATGGGTGATGACGACCAACTGTGAGGTGCCCGGAACGGGGCCTTACAACTTGGGGAACTCTTGTATTTTGTATGTTTTATTTGGGTGAAGTCGGCATCTCTTGATGAATCAAGTAGTGCGACCTGGTTGTGCTGAGGGTTTAGCGCCATTGCAGAGAAAGTAAGCTTGAATTGGGGTGAAATTTCAGGTTTGACAGAGAAAGGAATAGTTAGGGCAGCAAATTGGTAGAAAGACAGAGTGAAATGTAACAGTAACTGTTTGGGGTATAAAGTGGAAATATAAATTACAGTAGGGTAATTTTTTGGCTGACATCAAGCAAATTTTTATTTTTACCTTTTACAGAGTGGGGCCCAAAGATATCCGTTACACATAAAAATCTCTCTTTCCGAAGGCAAAACATTTCCGAAGGTAATTATCTTCCGAAGACAATTCTTTCTTCCGAAGCAAAACATTGCTTCCGAAGGTAAGAATTGTCTTTCCGAATGGAGAGTGTTATAAGCTTCGGAAGTAGATCTGATGTAAAATCAATCGCTTCTTCCGAGACTAAAAACTCTTCTGAGAAGAAAATTTCCATTGAGGAATTTGGCTTCGGAAGATATTTAAGAATATCTTCCGAGAGTTAATTCCTCTTCGGAAGGAATTTACACTTGGAATAAAAAGATCTTTTGTAACAGGGCTTAAATTGTATTGACACAAGACATTACACATTAAACGTTTTTCAAAGAGGTAGTTAATCAATGTTTATCATCCCAATAGCTGATATGAGATACTTAAATCTGTGTTCATCAAAAGCTTTTGTGAACAAATCAGCATATTGTTCATTTGAGTCAACTTTGATTAACTTTATCAGATTTTTCTCATGAATATCTCTAATGAAATGATACCTGATATCAATGTGCTTTGTCTTGGAATGCTTCACTGGATTTTCAGTAATGGACATAGCACTGTTGTTGTCAATATGGATAGGAGTAGTCATGAAGTTGAATCCATAGTCCAACATCTGATTTTGAATCCATAGCAGTTGAGCACAGCAGCTAGCAGCAGCAATGTATTCAGCTTCAGCAGTTGATGTAGAGACACAGGATTGTTCTTGCATTGCCATGAGATAATCCTTCCACCAAGAAATTGACATCCTCCTGATGTTGATTTCTTGTCAATGTTGCAGCCACCATAGTCACTGTCAGAGTATCCATAGAGATTGAAATCACTATTTCTTGGATACCAGAGACCTAGTTTAGGTGCTCCTTTAAGGTATCTGAGGATTCTCTTTGCAGCAGCTAGGTGAGACACCTTTGGAGCAGCCTGATATCTTGCACAAATGCATGTGGCAAACATGATATCAGGTCTACTAGCAGTGAGATACATCAGAGAACCAATAATTGCTCTATACTGATGTTGATCAGTATCCTCCCCCTCAAGGTCAGGGCAAAGATTATGGTTTCTGGGTATGGGTGTCTTGGCTGGTTTACAGTCCTTCATTTCAAATCTATCTAAAATGTCTGAGACATACTTAGATTGATTTATGAAGAACCCTTCCTTCATCTGTTTCACCTGAATTCCAAGGAAAAAGTCCATTTTTCCCATGGAACTCATCTCAAATTTCTGCTTCATAATGCTCTCAAAGTCCTTACATATTTGGTCATTTGAGGAACCAAATATGATGTCATCAACATAGACTTGAACAAGCAAAATGTCTTCTCCAATCTTCCTAATGAAGAGAGTCTTGTCAATGGTACCTCTGGTGTAGCCATTCTTCAGGAGAAACTGAGACAAGGTCTCATACTACAGCCTAGGTGCTTGGTGCAGCCCATATAGAGCTTTATCCAGTTTGCACACATAGTTGGGGTGCTGTGGGTCTTCAAATCCTGGAGGTTGACATACATAGATTTCCCTATCTATATCCCCATATAGAAATGCACACTTGACATCAAGTTGGTAGACTGTGAAGTTCTTGGATGCAGTATAAGCAAGGAAGATCCTAACTGCCTCAAGTCTTGCAACAGGTGCAAAGACATCAGTATAATCGATTCCTTCCTCTTGGGTGTATCCCTGAACTACTAATCTTGCCTTGTTTTTGATAATCAAGCCTCTTTCATCTTTCTTGTTTCTGAACACCCATTTAGTGCCTATGGGTACTTGACCAGATGGTAGTGGGCATAGATTCCAGACCTTTTGTCTTCTGAATTGAAGCAGTTCCTCCTGCATCGATTCAATCCAACTACTATCCTTTAAGGCATCTTCCACCTTCTTAGGTTCCATCTGAGATAAGAAGCATGAGTACAAGCAGACATTCCCATGATGAGTTTGCCCTCTTGTTCTCACACCTTTAGAGACATTCCCTATGATGTTTTCAGTTGGATGAGTGTTGTGAATCCTAAGACGAGGAATCACTTCCAATTGTAGAGATAAGTCCAGGTTGGACATATTCTGATCAGGAACTGGATCACCCTGTCCAGCTGCTGTTTCAAAATCATTCAATGAGGACTGATTGAATGATTGAGAAACATCATCAATGGTTAGTTGTGGGGTAGTATTAACAGTTGCCTGTTCCTTCAGAATACTACTCTCTTCAACCTGGTGTTGTAATGGATGACCTGAAGAACTTTGAGGTTCATCAAGTGATTCACTTGTTGAAGCTTCACTATTCCTGGAGATAGTTACACTATCAGACCTGTGGATGGTTGAAGCTTGTTGTCTTTCAGCTCTTGGAGAATTTGGAAGAGGTCTGGGAAGCTCAAATAGTTGATCAGCATCAGCATCATTTTGAGCACCTGTTCCAGCTGAAACATTCTCATAAGATGGTTTAGAATAGTTTGGAAACAATTCTAAATCAAAGATATAATCAGGTCCATTCCCCCTAACACAAGGAGTGTGCTCATTAACAACTATATTGGATGACTCCTCAAATTGTTGATTCTTGATGTTGTATACTCTATAAGCTTTGGAGCTAGAAGAGTATCCAACAAAGATAGCATCATCCGACTTCTCAGCAAACTTTGGTAAGTTGTCTTTTGTGTCAAGTATGGTACACCTGCAGCCAAAGGACCTTAGAAAGCCAATGAACGGTGGCCTCTTGTTCCATAACTCATAAGGGGTTTTTCCATGGGGCTTAACTACAAGAACCCTGTTCTGCACATAGCATGCAGTGCTAACTGCCTCTGCCCAGTATGTTAGTGGTAGTTTTGAATCAGCTAACATGGTTCGAGCAGCCTCAATAAGTGTCCTGTTCCTCCTCTCAGTAACACCGTTTTCTTGAGGAGTTCTGGGAGCACTATATTGTCTGGCAATCCCTTTTGAGTCACAGAATGAGTCAAGAACAAAGTTCTTAAACTCAGTCCCTTGATCACTTCTAATGATCTTAACCTTGTGATCAATTTGATTTTCTATTTTAAGAATAAAAGATTTTAATGTTTCAGCAGTTTCATCTTTACTTCTTAAAAAGAATACCCATGTAAATCTAGTAAAATCATCAACAATCACAAGGCAGTATGATTTCCTTCCAATGCTCATTATACTTGTAGGTCCAAAGAGATCCATGTGCAATAAGTGTAATGGAGTAGTGATAGAGTTAACACATTTGGATTTATGAGATGATCTGTGTTGTTTCCCTTTCAAGCATGCAACACAGTTATCTTTGCAGAAAAATTCCTTTTTAGGCAACCCATGTACCAAGTTATTTTTAGCCAATTTATTCATTGTTTTGAAATTCACATGACACATGCGTTTATGCCATAGTGTTGACTCATCACTATCAGCTTTGGAAAGAAAGCATGATACTTCACCCATAGGAGAAGCATTGTTCATATCCAGCTTGTACATATCCCCTTTCCTGGGAGATCTAAGAAGCACTAATTCCGGAGGAATTGTCATCCCTGGTTTGAGGATAATGCACTCATGTTCTGTGAAAAGCATTTGATGCTTTTGGTCACAGAATTGAGAAACACTTAACAGATTGTGTTCAAGCTGTTTGACAAAGTGAACTTTGTCAATGTTTATTCTGCCATTGGATATACTTCCTCTGCCAGAAATATATCCTCCGGCCTCACCTCCAAATTGAACAGGCCCTCCATCAAAGTTTTGGAATAGTTGAAGGAGAGATCTATTCCCAGTCATGTGCCTGGAGCATCCACTATCTACAATCCAGACATTGTTGTTCTTGTCAAATGGATGTCCCTGCACATAAGATAAGATGGTTAGTTTTGTTTGGAAGCCCAAGCCTTACTGGTCTTGGGCTCTTCCAAAGATAGTGACATAATTGAACCAAAAGATATGCATTGGTGTTCAATAGAGGTCGTTGAAGAAGAGGTTTGGGCTGTAGCATCTTTCTTGATCTTCCAATCCATCCCTTGGTTGACCTTTGAGGATGAGCTTGTTGAAGCTTTTGCAGCATGGTCTTCTTCCGAAGCTTCTTTCTTTTCAGAAGAAGCCTTCACCACCTTTTCTTCCGAAGGAGTCTTCTTCTGGGATGGTTTCAAGAGAGCTTTCTTGTTCTTCCGAACCTTAGAAGCTTTGGCTTCCGAAGCCATTTTCCCTTCGGAAGAAGTACGTTCTTCCGAAAGCAACTTGGCTTCCGAGACCAATTTTCCCTTTTTCATCATTTGAACCGTTTGAAATGGTCCAAATGAGAAACCTTCCCTGACTCCTTCTTTTCTAACATTATTTGCATAATGTGTGCTTGCTGGATTGTAGTAACAATCTTTAGCCATGTGGTTGTGCAGACCACACATTATGCATGCAATGTTAGTCTTTTGGGAATTTGCAGGTTGCTGTTTCTTGGATTTCTTCTCTTCATCAGCAACTTTCCCTTTTAACTTCTAATCCTTTGGTAGGACAGGAGTGCTGGTACTATACTCCTTTCCTGAATCAGAAGTACCTACCACTTGGAATCCAGCAGAGATGAAGACACCCTTTTGATTTGGGTCAATCTTCAGCTTGGACTCTGCAACCTTCTTGGCAGTCCTTCTTGCAGCTTTAGCTCTGCTTCTTCTTGCCTTGGTGGTTAGGATTTGTTCTTCACAGGTGGAGATGAGTGTATCTTCCTATTTCTCCCCTGTGATGGCCACTATTTTTGCCTCATCCTCTAGTTCCAATGGAGAAGGGTCAGCAGTTGGAACCTCTTGCTCTTCAGTACCACATCTAGGTAGTCTAATAGACTCATAAGAGTGTGGTGGAGCTATTTCATTGGTTCCCAACCCTATTGATAAAACATTTTGGAATGAGAGGATGATGCAAGAATAGCTTGGAAGTTTTGCTCAGCAATAGCTTGCTTCCTGGCCTGAGCCTCAGCAGTGACCAACTGGGCTTGAACTTCAGACAGTTTGGATATCAGATCTTTAATTTGAGTCTTGTAGTTGGTCTTTTCATGTTTTAAAAGAGACATATTTTTCTTCAACTCCTCAATTTTCTTTTGATAGTCAGATTCGGCTCTTTTAAAATCAGATTTTAAGATATTTAAAGACTCAACATCAGATCTGATTTCCATATTGTAATCCTTATAGAGTTTAACTTTAGCAATACAGGCTGGAGTACAAAGATGTTCATATACCTGATCATCATCTGTTCCGGCCATGAGTGCTTGAGCAGGAGTCACATCCTGTACCATGAAGCTCCAGTCAACTTCTTGAGCTATTGCAGCTGTTTCAGTTGACTTCTCTTCATGCTTTGAAGCTGAGGGATGTGTGGAGGCCTGTGGGGTTCCCGGGTTGTCTTGGGAGCCTTGCATTCCCTAGCAAAGTGACCTAGTTGGTTGCAGTTGTAACACTTTGCTTTGCTCTTATCAAACCCAAACTTGTTATTGGCTGGGTTTTGAGGGAATTGCCTTCCAGTTCTCTTGAAGAACTTCTTCGCTCTGTAAGTTAAAAGAGCCATCTGTTGGACAATGTCCACATCATCTGGACAGAAGCACTCAAGATCATCAAAGCAATATTGAAAATCACCAGAGTGTCCACTTCCAGAGACAAAGGCACAACTATCCTGAAAGGAGTTGTGTTGAACCTTTTGAGACTTTGGAGTCTTAGGTAGAGTAATGTAGGGTCCATTATGTGAGTTGTCAGGGTAGCACATCAACTGATGTTGTGGTTCTGTGATTTCCCTTTCAACCACATGAAGGGCTGAAATCAGTTGGTTATTGGAGTGACCAGAGGAGTTCTGCATGTTCATCTCCATCTGGAATGCACTTAGGATACCATACAACTCTGTGAGAGTAAGAGTCTTAAGGTCCGAAGTTCTCTTGATTACAACACAATAGTGTGTCCATAGTTTAGGAAGGGAAGACATGAACTTCCTAACTATGTCTCTATTCTCAAGAGCTACTCCAATATCCACCATAGTATCTACTATCTCAACATACCTGAAGTATTATTGAGTCAAGGTGTCACCAGCCTTGAAAGTAAAGTTCTCAAACTGCTGCTTCAAGAGATCCTTCTTGTTCTCTTGGGTTTCCTTGGAACCTTCATACATAAGCTTCAATGCATCCCATAAATCTTTGGCTGTCTTGCACTTCTTGAAGCCTCTGTAGATGGAGTTTGGGATAGCAGTTTGAAGACAAGTCATAGCCCTTTGATCTAGCTCTATTCTCTTCCTGTCTTCTTCTGAGTAATCATCAACATCTTTTGGAATGATGCGATTACCAGTAGCAGAAGTAGTGCTTGGTATGAAGGGACCATTGACAATGGAGTCCCACATCCTTGAGTCTTGACACTTGATGAAGCCTTCCATTCTAGTGCACCATGTGTCAAAGTCTTCAGGAGTGATCAGTGGGGATTTGGTCATGGTACCGGTCTCCATATCAGCCTTAGTGAGAGCGGCCATTTGAGTGAGTGGTTTGAGTGAGGAGTAAAAACTGGTTGATTTGGATGGTAAGATCACACAATCAAGAGCCTGAGTGCTCTGATACCAATTGCAGGATCGTATGTTGGTCACTCAACAAGTAGTTCTTCTCTCCAACTCACCTTGAACGATACTCACAAAGAGTCTATGAAGAGTTGATCACAATATAATAAGTAACAAGCAGTAAATAAACACATGATGTAAATTTTCAAGGTACTTTTATATATTGCTTCTCAACTCAAAGGATTACAAGACTTTTGGACTCGATCTCTACTTAATAAGTTACAAAGAGAAGATATATATAATACTACCTACAGCCGGATATACTTTGATACCAGCTGGAAACCTCTAACCAAACATCTATACTACAAGACTATAGGTGAGGTGTTTGGAAGTCAGGACATGTCCCTGACTTACCTTTTGTCACCAACTAAAGTTGGTAACATGTACTATCATAAAAAGGTATACAGTAGAATAAAGTATGGTCAACAACATAGTTCTTTTAGGACGAAGCCATGCTGTATCAGAGGTCTGCAGCGGACTGTCAGAGACCATACTTATGTCTACTGGACATAGCAGTGTCTTCCGAAGGATAAGTTTCTTCGGAAGAATAACTTCTTCCGAAGCCACTTATACTTCGAAAGACTGCTTCTTCCGAGGCTTGGAATCTTCTTTGTCTTCGGAAGGAGACTTGGTCTTCAGTTCTTTCTTCAGACTTTGTCTTCGGAAGTCTTCAGACTTTGTCTTCGGAAGTCTTCAGACTTTGTCTTCGGAAGTCTTCAGACTTTGTCTTCGGAAGTCTTCAGACTTTGTCTTCGGAAGTTGTTCTTTAGACTTCGGAAGATCCCATACTTAGCTTCGGAACCCTTTTGAATGTAGCACAAAAATGACAATGTGAAGTGGTTTTGGTTGCACCAGCCTTATAATGACCCAACAGAACTTTCAGTCACTTGGTCTTTCCTTGACTTCCACATCACCTTTGGAAGTTTGGACCTGACCTTCAACACTTTGGAAGCTTTTGAGACTTTGGAAGTTTTGATGACTGTACCTTCAGAAGATCCTGCTAACACTGCAGCAGACTTCAGTGCTTCGGAAGTATTCCTTTCTTCCGAGACCAAATTTTCTTCTGAATGCAATTTTCCACTTGCCTTCTTCTTTCCTTTGGATCCGAAGGAAACAGATTTTTCATCCGAAGTTGAATTCTTCTTAGATCTCTTGGGAGCCTCTTTCTTGGTCTCATGAAGAGTACTCTTTGGATTGTATGGACAATCCTTAGCAAGATGAAAAGTACTCTCACACATAACACATTACATATTTTTCTTCCCAAGAGTTTTCTTCTGAGAACAAGGCTGACTTTGATCACTTCCCTTCTCCACCTTCATCTTTACAGATGCTGAGACAGTACCTTTGGGTAGAGGACTGTTCTTGGAGTTGGGATGGTTCAGGCTGTGTAACAGTGGTACATAACGGATCAGCCTTCTTCTTGATGCTGAGATGATTTGAACATGAACCAGAACTCTTTGTAGAAGAGTTGAGGTTGATGTCTTCAGTCTTAACCATGTCAAACCATGCATAAATAAAGACTTGTTTTTGCTTAGAGTTGAAAGTGGCCTTGATCTCTTGAGCCCTCCTAGCCTTTCTCTTGCTCTTTCTGATCAAGTTCTTCGTCATAGACTTGGTCATCCCAGGCTTCCTGTTCTCCTCAAAAGGATAGTGACCCTCTTAGAATCCTCCTGTTCACTCTTCTCAGAGGAATTCTTCACTACCACTTCTTCATCCTCTTCACTCAAGGGGTCTATGTGAGGGAGCTCATCTTCACAAGTTCCACACCTAGGTGATCTTACAGACAAGATTATGTGTGGAGGAGCTATCTCACTAGATCACAGTCCCTGCTTATTTTGATAACAAACTTTTGCATGCAATGATGAGGATATGATGTTCTTAAAGGTCTCTTCTTCAAGAACATAGTTTTCTACCCTGGCTTTGCTGATCACAAGCTCAGCTTGGCATTCAGTTAACTTAGTTATGAGATCCTTGATCTGAGTCCTGTAATTTGTATGCTCATGTTTTAAAACTGAAATGGTTTTCTCTAGGTCCTCTATCTTTAACTTATAATCATTTTCAGTCTTTCTAAAATCAAATTTTAAGATGTTCAAGGACTCAAGATCCGATCTCATCTTTAAGTTATAGGACCTGTATCTGTTGACTTTAGTAATACATTCAGGAGTACAAAGATGTTCTAATACCTTGGTTTCATCATGGTCAGCCATTAATGCTTGGTTTGGAGATACATCTTCCACCTGAAAGCTCCAGTCAAAGCCTCCTTCTTCAACAGCAACTGCAGCTTGCTGCTTTGGCTTCTCATTCTGGGTAGCTTTATCAGTGTAGTTTGGTCTGGATTGTGCTTGTCCACCGTTTGATTTTGGTGCCTTGCACTCTCTAGCAAAATGACCCATCAAGTTATAGTTGTAACACTTAACTTTGCTTTTACCCAGCCCAAACTTTCCACTGGCTGTATTGCTGGGAAACTTCTTTCCTGTCCTATTATTGAACCTCTTGGCTCTGTGAGTGAGAAGAGCCATTTGCTGGACTATCTCCATGTACTCTAGGTCATCTGGATGGATACAGTCCAGGTCTTCAAGGGTGAATAGAAGCTGCCATAACTTTCATCAGAAGACACAAAGGCTTGAGAAGAACTTGTCTCTTAGAATGGGCTTCCTTGAGTATAGTTCTCCCTTGGTGTCTCTAGGAAGGTGATGAAACGACCCTTTTGTGAGATGTCAGGGTAGCATATGAGATGATGTTAGGGTTCTATGCTATCCCTTTCAGTCACATGAAGGGCTGAACCCATTTGATTACTGGAGTTACCAGATGAACCTTGCATGTTCATCTTCATCTGGTATCCACTGAGAATGCCATACAACTCTGTCAGAGTGAGAGTCTTAAGGTTCTCAGTTCTCTTGATTACAACACAATAATGTGTCCATTGCCTAGGAAGAGAGGACATAAACTTCCTTACAATGTCCCTGTTCTCAAGAGTTACTCCAACATCCACTAGGGTATCCATAATCTCAACATACCTGAAGTATTGTTGAGTCATGGTCTCACCTGTTTTGAAGGTGAAATTTTCAAACTGCTGCTTCAAGAGATCCTGCTTGTTCTCCTTGGCTTCAGTAGAACCCTCATACATTAGTTTCAATGCATCCCACAACTGCTTAGCTGTTTTGCATTTCTTGAAACCTCTGTATACAGAGTTTGGAAGAGCAGTCTGAAGTGCTGTCATGGCTTTTTGATCAATTTCTACTCTCTTTCTGTCTTCTTCTGAGTAGTCAGCCACATCTTTGGGGATCATACCACCTCTAGTAGCAGCTGAAGGAGTGCTTGGTATGTAAGATCCAGAGACAACAGATTCCCACATTCTTGAGTCTTGACACTTAATGAAACCTTCCATTCTTTGGCACCAAGTGTCAAAGTCATCAAGAGTGATCAGTGGGGACTTTGTCATGGTTCCAGTTTCCATATCAGCTTTAGAGATAGCTGCCATTTGAAGGGTTAAGCATTTTTGTGTGTGTGAGGGATCTTAAGATGGTGAGATCTTATATCAAGAGCCTAAGAAGCTCTGATACCAATTGCAGGACCGGGTGAAGGGTTATGCACTTTACAACACAACAGCACAAAGAGGAGAGTGTGCAACAACACTTAACAATTCAAATAAGGAACTGGGAAAATCAGTTTAGAGAACTAAGAAACACAAGTATAAAATGAGACAGAACAAGAACAACACACAAGCAGTTGGTTTTCAAGGTTGATGTATATTGATCTCTAGTTCCTTACAAATGGTTTACAAAGTTCTCTCTACTAATAAGTTACAAGGACCAGAAATACTTATACTACAACCTACAGCCGGCCATACTTTGAAGGCCAGCTGGATACATGATCTAGGCAACAAAATCCATGTAGAGTCAAAAGGCAGATTGCCTTTTGACTAGTGACTATGACATTTCATAGCTCACATCCTAATATATTACAAAAAGGATAAAGTACATAAAGTGAAAAGTTACAGATTCAAGACCTTAATGAATAGTTTACCAAAAGCATGGACATTTTCACCAACTCATGAAAGGTTGGTGACTTATCAGAGTGGCAGCGGAAAAGTGGTTCAGCTTTAGGTAAAAAGTACATCAGATAAAGCATGTAATATAAAAGTCTTCGACAGAAATCTGTCTTCAATAGTTGGCTTCGGAAGACTTTGTACTTGAAGCTTCGGAAGACTTCATTTTTTGGCTTCGAAAGATATTGGTCTTGGCTTCGGAAGATTTCACACTTAGAATAATTTCTAAGACAGTGTGAAACTTCCGAAGCATTCCACTTCAGTACACTTATGCATGCATTCAGGAGAGACTGGGTGTTTGAGTTGCATCAGCCTTACTAATAACCTTACAAAACCATTGAGCCCAGATCCTTTAAGGAAGTTGTCATAGATCACAATTGGGTGAGTACAATGAATCTAGAAATGGAGGCGCTTCACCCAAATCACACTTGGGATCTTGTTGATTTACCTCCTAATCGGAAGCCTATAGGGTGCAAATGGATTTTTAAAATTAAATACAAGTCAACGGGTGAAATAGAAAGGTATAAGGTGTGACACCCCGTAATTTCAGGCTAACACTATTCAAAACGTTGTCGTTATCATTGCCACATACTCATCAATACTCGAAACGTATACAAACACCACCACCGACATCGTTAAATAAATTATGATGAAATATTAACACGGGTGTTGGTGGAGGATTCACATAAACGGGATTACCAAAGGAATCCTCTTAATTAACAAAGCTCGCCCAATCACGTCGTTATCAACCGAACAAATTCGGGAACACGGGACACAAGTACAGGGACCAAACCTAACAATTGCCAAACTGGGGCTGGGTATAAATACCCATCCACCAGCCAAACACTCCACATTCTGCTCTCTCTTCTCTCCTACGCTCTCTGCACCTCCATTTCTTCATTCTAGCACCAAATTCCACCCGATTGAGCTCGTTTTCGTCGGATTAGACCACACAACAGCTGAGAAATCACGTTCCCAGCAGGTAGGCGACCCTATACATCCGTTTTATTGCTCGTTTCACTGCGGCAAACCTAGGGTTCGGGTGTTCGGGTTCAACCCGAATGCATGTGGTCGTGGGGGCGTGTGTGAGGTCAATCAGCATGTGCATTTCACTTAGACATGTTAGGAAAGTGTTTCTGGAAGTCCTGATTGTGTGAAAATCGAGCACGGGACAGCCGAAGGCTGTTCAGCCCGTCCAGCAGTCGCGACCTGCTGCAGTACGCGACCGGGCCAGTCATGCGACTGAGTCATGCGACTGGGCCAGTCATGCGACTGAGCCATGCAACTGGGTCCATCGTACGACTAAGTGGTGCGACTGGGTTGGATCGTGCGATTGAGTCCATGCGTGTGTGCGTGACGTACGAATGAATGCATGCGATTGAGAGTGTGTGCGATTGAGTCAACCGGATAAAACGTGTGCGATTGAGCACCACCCGACTGAAGGTCCAATCGCACGAATGAAGGTTCAGTCATATGATTGGTTGTTGAGTCGGGTGAATGGGTGATGAGTGGTACGATTGAATGCTAAGTCGTACGAATGAGGGTTCAACCGTACGATTGAGGTTGATTCGTACGATTGAATGCCCATTCGTGCGAATGAAGTGTCCAGTCGTGCGTCTAGCCTTGATATGCGATTTGAGTCATTGTGAGTGAATTCTCCTTGTGTGCGGTGTGCCTATCGTGTGATGATATGGTAACAATCAATAAAATGTCATTTCTTGACCACAAAGATTAAAGTCAACGCAATAAACAAGCACATACTTTTACGAGCTAAAACAACCTAACTGTTTACAACTAACGACAACCCGTTTGGGATCTACATAAGGTTTGATATGCGTATGACTGCATGTGTGTGTGTGTCACCCACGACCGAACCAATACGACCCGACCTGACTAAACATGTCTATTAACGCTGAACACAACATTAACGCTTAACATAACTGTCAATAGGTGTTTGACAGCGCATCGTAAACAACACTTGGGAGACTTTCATCCTACCTACTGGTTACATCATCTGTGAGTTTCACGGCCCCTATTTTACATCTTTTTCCTTTGGGGGAGAAAACATGCAAACAGATTTACATAAATGGTTGTAGTATTATTGATATCGCTTGTTACGTTAGTGCAAACACACAACATGTCCTGACACACTCGAACCGTTAGTAATGGGATTAGCGAGGAAATTTTGAGTAGTACTACTGGGTCTGACAAACCCCGCCCGGGCTAGTCACGCTAGCTTGATTGGAGGTCAAACGGGTGCTTGATTGATCTAACATTTGTCACGGCCTTGCGAGACGTGACGGGGATACAACACACACATATAGGACGTAAACAGTCAGCTTCGGTTCGAAACGCTAAGTAACAAGAACATAGGCTAGCTACCTAACGATATGCTCTATATACTAAACCATTGAAACGCAAACTACTGAACGCTTACGAACACATTTATTGTTGAATAAACCTGTGAACTCACCAACTTTATGTTGACACATTTTAGCATGTTTTCTCAGGTCACAGGAATGCATAAGCTCAAGATGCACGCTAAGGAAACGCACTTAGGACATGCATTCATCTATTATATTTTCAGCATTGAACATTTTGTCTAAACATGATTATTGTAACTGTACTGTAATGGATTTACAAATTATGTACTCGCTTCCGCACTATTGTAAACTTTGTTTATGTTCTTTTGAATGAAGTCAAATGTCTATTTTAAATTCATATAGTGTCGTTCGATATGACTGTGTCTGAGATCCTGGTATGTCACACGCCTAACGGTAAAACCCCGTTCGTGGAAATTGAGGGTGTGACAGATTGGTATCAGAGCCACAGGTTATAGAGAACTAGGATTGCATTGCATCTAGACTATAGCCTTAGACACAACACTAGTATTGCACAGACACTTTTACATGGTTACCACTGTTGTGCAAACAACCTTCTGGTGTACTGACGTTACACTGCTGAGCAAACATAACATTATGGGTATGACATGCGTGTCATTACCGGCTGACAGAGGGGTGGAGAATCCCACTCGCTCACTACCAACGTTTACACTTGATCCTTCACTCTCGGAGTGGAAGCAACAACGAATTGAATCAAACATTTCCACGATTGGAACACGAAACTCTTTCCTAACACACACGATAAGCTTAACGATGACAAACAAAAAGAACAATACCTCAATCTCTCAACTCTCTCACACTTGTTACCATTCCCAACATATCCTATCCCCTACACTAGCCCGAGCAGTAAATGAGGGACAACTAAGATATTCAAGTCTGTTAGAAAATCAGACTTAGACATTCAAACACTTAGAACTTCGAAGAGAAGACGGCCAAATAGTCTTGATTCCCGTTGTTATCTTAACCAAATCTCTTGTACAACCTTAGTACAACTTTAGTTATTCGACTCTTGGTATAACAAATACATCTTTGATACTTCTATCATTGATAACACTCGGTACTGGACAAGGTACGCTATCTCGAATAGGGGGAACCATGTGTGACCATGCAAAGCAAATTAGAATCACGGGTGCACACGTAATTGTAATTTGTCGTGCATGAGAATTCTGGAAACTCTATTTGGTGATAACGGTTATGGTCAGTACAAATTCTCAATTTCATACTTGAGGCATGAGGCCTCGGATCCTCATATAGCTTCACTATCGATATGCAAACAAACCCTTCATTCTTACTAGCATGATACAATTTATTATTGTCAATAATTATTATCCGGTTATTGATTAATATGTGTTGTGAATTGAAGAAATCATGTCTGGAAGAAGAGCGGGACGCGCGGGTGGACGAGGAAACATCACCCTGACTCAAGCTGAGTTGAATGCTATCATCAATGAGCGCGTTGCTGATGCGCTTGCAGCTTATGAGCAGGCCCGCAATCAGGACCAGAACGACCAGAATCCGAATCAAGGAGGTCCCACAGTGTGTACCTTCAAGATGTTTATGGATTGCAAGCCTCATTCTTTCAGCGGTTCTGAGGGTGCTGTCACACTGCTTCGCTGGCTGGAGAAACTCGAGTCAGTGTTTGCCATGTGCAACTGTCCTGATGGAAATCGCGTCAAGTACGCCTCCGGCACATTGGAGGGACCAGCCCTGACGTGGTGGAACTCACAAGTCCAAACCTTAGGGCTTGGTGCTGCTAATGGTATGCCATGGGATGACTTCAAGGTTCTGATGAAAGAAGAGTACTGCCCCAGGAGCGAAGTCCAGAAACTGGAGGCAGAATTTTGGAATTTAAAGATGGTTGGTTCTGACATTGAGGAGTACACGACTCGTTCGCACGAGTTGGCTGCATTATGTCCTCAGATGGTGACTCGGCCTACAAACGGATCGAAAAATACATTGATGGTCTAGCTCCTCAGATTCAGGCTAGTGTGATGGCTGCTGATCCTGTCACTATTCAGCAGGCCATCCGACTGGCTCATAAACTCACGACCAGGCAGTGGCACAGGGCACCTTGCCTAAACGTGGCGCTGCTTCTGGTTCTTCTGATCACAAAAGGAAATGGGACGGCAATAACAACAACAAGTCTTCAAGCTCCAACAACACCCCGCAACACAGACCAAAAAGTTTGACCCTTCAAGAAGCTTCAACAATCAGAACAACAACTATGGCCAGGGATCGAGTAGCTACGCGGGCAAGAATCCTAAGTGTAACCGGTGCAACTTCCACCATCATGGCCGTGTGATCGACTCCGTTGTCAGAGATGTGGAAGATGGGTCACGCAGCCAAAGACTGCAGGGGTGAAATAATGACTCAGCAACAACAACCTCAACAACAACGCCAGGGTGGAGTGACCAGAGCCTGTTATGAATGTGGTAAGGAGGGTCACTACAGGAAGGATTGCCCACAGCTGAAGGTGGAAACAAGGGTAATAATGGGGGCAATGCCAAGGGTCGTGCATTCGTGATCGGTTCCGGCGAGGCAAGGGATGACCAGAATGTGGTTACTGGTACGTTTCCCCTGAATGGTTGTTTTGCTTCTATACTATTTGATACTGGAGCTGATAGGAGCTTTGTTTCCAACCAGTTCATTAAGTTCTTAGATGTAACCCTAGCTGTCATGGAACCTAGTTATGTTGTAGAATTAGCTGACGGAAAACTAATTGAGGCAACTCATATCGTTAAGGGGTGCAGACTAGGATTATGTGGTCATGAGATAGATATAGACCTGATGCCTGTCACACTTGGTAGTTTCGACGTAGTTATGGGTATGGACTGGCTATCTAAGAATCAAGCTGAGATCATCTGTGGGGAGAAAATCGTTCGCATACCACTTCCTAGTGGTGAAATTCTATCAGTTCAGGGCGAAAGGAGTGGCATGGTCTCTGGAGTCATCTCCTACATGAAAGCTCAGAAGTGTTTGCGTAAGGGTCATACCGCTTTCCTAGCCATGGTCACTGAAAAAGAAACCGAGGAAAAGAGAATTGAAGACATCCCTGTCGTACGCGATTATCCTGAGGTTTTCCCTGAAGACCTACCCGGTCTCCCACCGCATCGCCAAGTCGAGTTCCAAATCGATTTGGTACCGGGAGCCGCCCCTATCGCGAGAGCACCATACAGATTAGCTCAAGGGAACTGCAAGAGCTGTCTACGCAATTGCAGGAACTATTGGATAAGGGTTTTATCAGACCTAGCTCATCACCGTGGGGAGCCCCAATTCTGTTTGTCAAGAAGAAGGACGGAACTTTCCGCATGTGTATCGATTACAGGGAATTGAACAAGGCAACAATAAAGAATCGTTATCCTCTCCCGCGCATTGACGATCTGTTCGATCAACTACAAGGGTCGAGTTATTATTCCAAGATAGACCTAAGATCGGGTTATCATCAACTAAGGATACGAGAAGAAGACATTTCAAAGACTGCTTTCAGAACGAGGTATGGCCACTACGAGTTCTTAGTTATGCCATTCGGGTTGACCAATGCACCAGCGGTTTTCATGGACCTAATGAACCGAGTGTGCAAACCCTATCTAGACAAGTTCGTCATTGTCTTCATCGATGACATCCTTATTTACTCAAGGAATAAGGAAGAACACGAAGAGCACCTTAGACTGATTCTGGAGCTGTTGAGACGAGAACAATTGTATGCGAAATTTTCAAAGTGCGACTTTTGGATACGAGAGGTCCATTTCTTGGGTCATGTGGTCAATGAGAATGGGATACACGTTGACCCGGCAAAGATAGCAGCTATCAAGAACTGGGCTACGCCTAAGACTCCGACCGAGGTACGACAGTTTCTCGGGTTGGCTGGCTATTATCGACGGTTCATCGAAGGGTTCTCGAAGATTGCTCAACCTCTCACCGCATTGACTCATAAAGGCACTACGTACGATTGGGGTGATAAACAAGAATCTGCATTCCAGATTCTGAAGCAAAAACTCTGTACAGCACCGATTCTATCCCTGCCTGAGGGAACCGATGATTTTTTAGTTTACTGTGATGCTTCTATACAGGGCCTGGTTGCGTACTAATGCAACGCAATAAGGTGATTGCTTATGCATCACGACAACTGAAGATACATGAGAAAAACTACACGACACACGACCTAGAGCTTGGAGCAGTCGTGTTTGCACTCAAGATATGGAGACACTACTTGTACGGTACCAAGTGCACCATTTACACCGATCACAAGAGTCTCCAGCACATCTTTGAACAGAAGGAGCTAAATATGAGACAACGTCGTTGGGTCGAGTTGTTAAACGACTATGACTGTACGATCAAGTATCATCCGGGCAAGGCCAATGTAGTAGCAGACGCCCTGAGTCGGAAGGAAACACCCAAGCCAAACGAGTTCGAGCATTGCAACTCACCATTCACACTGGTTTACCCGACCAGATCCGCAATGCTCAACTTGAGGCGTTAAAAGACAAGAACCTCAAAGCCGAGTCGCTACGAGGCATGGAGAAGCAATTGGAAACCAGCCTGACGGAATCCGCTACTTCATGGATCGAACATGGATTCCCTCGTATGGAAACCTACGAGAATTGGTAATGGACGAAGCTCACAATCACGGTACTCAATCCACCCAGGTTCAGACAAAATGTATCACGATCTCAAAGTCCTTTACTGGTGGCCGAATATGAAAGCTGACATTGCCACATATGTAGGCAGATGCCTAACCTGTTCTAAGGTTAAAGTGGAGTATCAACGACCGTCTGGTTTACTCCAACAGCCAGAAATACCAGTATGGAAGTAGGAGCAGATATCTATGGACTTCATCATGAAACTTCCTCGAACTCCCAGCGGATGCGACACCATTTGGGTGATCGTGGATCGCTTGACGAAATCCGCACACTTCCTGGCAATCCGGGAGACTGATCGTATGGAAAAGTTAACTCGTATCTACCTCAGGGAAATAGTCTCTCGGCATGGTGTGCCAATATCCATTATCACTGACCGTGACGCTCAATTCACTTCACACTTCTGGCAGTCCTTACAACGAGCACTAGGAACGCGGCTGGATATGAGCACCGCGTACCACCCCCAAACTGATGGCCAAAGTGAGCGCACGATCCAGACTTTAGAAGACATGTTACGTGCCTGCGTCATAGATTTCGGCAGCAGTTGGGAAACTCACTTACCGCTAGTTGAGTTTTCTTACAACAATAGCTATCACACATCGATCAAAGCTGCCCCATTTGAGGCACTGTATGGGCGTAAGTGCCGATCACCTATCTGTTGGGCGGAAGTTGGAGAAAGTCAACTCACCGGCCCTGAACTCGTGCACGAGACGACTGAGAAGATCGTGCAGATCCGTAACCGTATGGCAGCAACCCGTGACCGACAGAAAAGTTACGCTGATAAGCGTCGCCGACCGTTGGAATTCCAAATAGGTGACAAGGTGCTTTTGAAAGTGTCACCTTGGAAGGGCGTGATTCGTTTCGGGAAACGTGGGAAACTAAGCCCTAGGTACGTGGGACCGTTTGAGGTTGTCAAACGGGTTGGCCCCGTGGCCTACCAGTTGAACCTACCCGAAGAACTCCGTGGAGTACACGATGTGTTCCACGTCTCCAACTTGAGGAAATGCCTTGCAGACGAGACTCTTATCGTTCCGTTAGACGAGATACATGTGGACGAACAACTACATTTTGTCGAGGAACCAGTGGAAGTCATGGATCGAGAGGTCAAGACACTCAAACATAGTCGTATCCCTATCGTCAAAATCCGTTGGAACTCAAAGCGTGGACCAGAATTTACCTGGGAACGCGAGGATCAGATGAAGAAGAAGTACCCTCAGCTGTTCCAAAATCAGGCATCTACCTCTTAGATACGCAGGTACTCTATTCAACATGCGTCACAAACCGTTGAGCCTTGTACTTCCCCGTAAAACCACGTAACATGATGTACTAATTTTCGGGACAAAAATTCCTGCAACAAGGTGATGATGTGACACCCCGTAATTTCAGGCTAACACTATTCAAAACATTGTCGTTATCATTGCCACATACTCATCAATACTCGAAACGTATACAAACACCACCACCGACATCGTTAAATAAATTATGATGAAATATTAACACGGGTGTTGGTGGAGGATTCACATAAACGGGATTACCAAAGGAATCCTCTTAATTAACAAGCTCGCCCAATCACGTCGTTATCAACCGGAACAAATTCGGGAACACGGGACACAAGTACAGGGACCAAACCTGACAATTGCCAAACTGGGGCTGGGTATAAATACCCATCCACCAGCCAAACACTCCACATTCTGCTCTCTCTTCTCTCCTACGCTCTCTTCACCTCCATTTCTTCATTCTAGCACCAAATTCCACCCGATTGAGCTCGTTTTCGTCGGATTAGACCACACAACAGCTGAGAAATCACGTTCCCAGCAGGTAGGCGACCCTATACATCCGTTTTATTGCTCGTTTCACTGCTGCAAACCTAGGGTTCGGGTGTTCGGGTTCAACCCGAATGCATGTGGTCGTGGGGGGCGTGTGTGAGGTCAATCAGCATGTGCATTTCACTTAGACATGTTAGGAAAGTGTTTCTGGAAGTCCTGATTGTGTGAAAATCGAGCACGGGACAGCGAAGGCTGTTCAGCCCGTCCAGCAGTCGCGACCTGCTGCAGTACGACTGGGCCAGTCATGCGACTGAGTCATGCGACTGGGCCAGTCATGCGACTGAGCCATGCAACTGGGTCCATCGTACGACTAAGTGGTGCGACTGGGTTGGATCGTGCGATTGAGTCCATGCGTGTGTGCGTGACGTACGAATGAATGCATGCGATTGAGAGTGTGTGCGATTGAGTCAACCGGATGAAACGTGTGCGATTGAGCACCACCCGACTGAAGGTCCAATCACACGAATGAAGGTTCAGTCATGCGATTGGTTGTTGAGTCGGGTGAATGGGTGATGAGTGGTATGATTGAATGCTAAGTCGTACGAATGAGGGTTCAACCGTACGATTGAGGTTGATTCGTACGATTGAATGCCCATTCGTGCGAATGAAGTGTCCAGTCGTGCGTCTAGCCTTGATATGCGATTGAGTCATTGTGAGTGAATTCTCCTTGTGTGCGGTGTGCCTATCGTGTGATGATATGGTAACAATCAATAAAGTGTCATTTCTTGACCACAAAGATTAAAGTCAACGCAATAAACAAGCACATACTTTTACGAGCTAAAACAACCTAACTGTTTACAACTAACGACAACCCGTTTGGGATCTACATAAGGTTTGATATGCGTATGCCTGCATGTGTGTGTGTGTGTCACCCATGACCGAACCAATGCGACCCGACCTGACTAAACATGTCTATTAATGCTGAACACAACATTAACGCTTAACATAACTGTCAATAGGTGTTTGACAGTGCATCGTAAACAACACTTGGGAGACTTTCATCCTACCTACTGGTTACATCATCTGTGAGTTTCACGGCCCCTATTTTACATCTTTTTCCTTTGGGGGAGAAAACATGCAAACAGATTTACATAAATGGTTGTAGTATTATTGATATCGCTTGTTACGTTAGTGCAAACACACAACATGTCCTGACACACTCGAACCGTTAGTAATGGGTTAGCGAGGAAATTTTGAGTAGTACTACTGGGTCTGACAAACCCCGCCCGGGCTAGTCGCGCTAGCTTGATTGGAGGTCAAACGAGTGCTTGATTGACCTAACATTTGTCACGGTCTTGCGAGACGTGATGGGGATACAACACACACATATAGGACGTAAACAGTCAGCTTCGGTTCGAAACGCTAAGTAACAAGAACATAGGCTAGCTACCTAACGATATGCTCTATATACTAAACCATTGAAACGCAAACTACTGAACGCTTACGAACACATTTATTGTTGAATAAACCTGTGAACTCACCAACTTTATGTTGACACATTTTAGCATGTTTTCTCATGTCACAGGAATGCATAAGCTCAAGATGCACGCTAAGGAAACGCACTCAGGACATGCATTCATCTATTATATTTTCAGCATTGAACATTTTGTCTAAACATGATTATTGTAATTGTACTGTAATGGATTTACAAATTATGTACTCGCTTCCGCACTATTGTAAACTTTGTTTATGTTCTTTTGAATGAAGTCAAATGTCTATTTTAAATTCATATAGTGTCGTTCGATATGACTGTGTCTGAGATCCTGGTATGTCACACGCCTAACGGTAAAACCCCGTTCGTGGAAATTGAGGGTGTGACATAAGGCCCGGTTAGTTGCAAAGGAGTACAACCAAAAGGAGGGGGTTGACTTTGATGAGACTTTTCACCTGTTTTTAAGATGGTTACTGTTCGGTGTGTTATTAGTCTAGCCATGCAAAACGATTGGCCTATGTACCAGCTTGATATTAATAATGGCTTCCTATATGGGGACTTGAATAAAGAAGTTTACATGTAACAACCCAAAGGGTATTATTCTAAAAGTGAAACAAAAGTATGTAAATTAATCAAGTCCTTGTATAGGTTGAAACAAGAACCCCGAATGTGGAATAAAAACTTGTTAGTATATTATGTGGGTTTGGATTTGTTCAAAGTAAATGTGATCATTCCATGTTCATATTGTCAAAAAATTCCATGTTTATTGATTTGCTTGTGTATGTTGATGATATTATTATCACTGGGAATAGCAATGCTGGCATCTCTGAAATAAAGTCTTTACTTCAGTCAAAATTTCTGATTAAGGACTTGGGTCTTTTAAAATATTTTTTGGGAATCTAAGTCATAAGATCTGAGTCTAGAGTCTGTTTGTCTTAAAGAAAATATTGCATGGAACTTCTGTCTGAATATGGTATGTCCGGATGCAAACCTGTGTCTACTCCAATTGAGCAAAACTATATTGTGTCATCTTTCTATAACAGCAATGATTCCCTGCTCACAAATGTTACTGGGTATCAAAAGTTGGTTGGTAAGCTCATTTATTTATCACATACTCGTCCGGACATAGCATATGCAGTTCATTTTTTAAGTAGGTTCATGCATAAACCCACAGAAGGTCACTTACAAGTTGCTTTAAGGCTGCTTCGTTACATGAAGCAGTCTCCGGGCAAAGGTTTGTCATTCAAAAAAGGTAAGTATCTTCAGTTGTCAGCCTTTGCTGATTCGAATTGGGGAAAATATATTGATTCAAGGAGGTCTGTTACTGGTTTCTGCTTGTTTTTGGGATCTTCTTTGATTTCTTGGAAAAGTAAACAGCAGTCCACTGTTGCTAGATCATCAGTTGAGGCTGACATCGAGCAATGTGTGCTGCTGCCTGTGAGGTCCTATGGGTTGTTAATGTTCTTCGTGAGTTGCAGGTTGAGTGTTCCTTTCCAGTTGCTCTGTCATGTGACAACACTGCTGCTCTATCCATTGCTGCGAACCCTGTCTTTCATGATCGGACAAAACACTTTGAAATCGACTTGTTTTTTCTTCGTGAGAAAATTTCTTCAGGAGTTATTTCTACTGTTGGTGTTAAGTCTGGTGATCAGCTTGCAGATGTTTTCACCAAGGGCTTATTATTCAAGCAACATGTGGACATGTGTGATCGGCTTGGGTTACTGGATGTTTTCGGTGTTCAAACTGCAGGGGGGTGTTAAAAGGTGTATCTCTCCTTTTCTTTTCTTTTGTTAATGGTCCAGTTCTTTCCCCGTTTAGAGTATTTTTGTTTGTTTTTTGTTTGTAGTCTTCACTGGGCTAAAGGTGTTCTTGCTGGGCTGGTATGCTTGCTGGGCTCGTTGCGATTGGGCTGAAGGTGGGCTGAGAAGGCTGCTGATGGGCTGAAGGGCTTAGGGTTGCTGGTTTGTTGCAATATAAATTTTGAGTGTGGCTATTCTTTCAAAAAAGAGCAACACAGTACTCCTCAAATAATGCTCTCGTTCACCTTGTCTGATTAGGGTTTCATTTTATTAATAACCCATATCTTGATCTTGTTTTGATATTGTTTTGATATTGTTTTCTTCAGATCATCGTGTTGATGCTCTACTTTGAGAAAGTTTGTCTAATCTAGTTGTTTGAGGCGTACCTTGGTTGGATTTCTTTGTTACTCTAGTTCTTGTTGGATAATAAGATTCACATATTTTGACAGTCATAAACACCCAACTTTAAAGTTGTTTTTTACGCTACGAAAAAACATTTATTCATCCTAAGTTATGCTTAAGTTATTGCATATATGATATAACTAATTAAAACACATATATGTCAAAACTTTTATTGCTTTAACCATTTCTTTCGGTTTACATTTACATTGTTACGATAAACAAAAGAGTGAATAAAGCAAAAGAAAAAAAAAGAAACTGATTTTATTGATTAAGGTTACCACAATCAAAATATCCAACATGCATTTATAAACAATACTCAAAGTCTCAAACCTTTTATAACATATATATTAATTTGCATTTATAACGCTACAAAATATTCTGTACACATTATAATATTTATATGAGTAAAATATCATTTTCGTCCTTGGTATTTTATTAAATTTGTTATTTCAATCCAAAACTTTTTTTTACTATTTCAGTCACTATAGTTTACCAAATGTTGTCATTTGCATCCACCTAACTAACTCCGTTAAGATCTCCGTTAAATATAATGATTATTTAGTCTCAACGTCGTAATTATCCAATTAAAATAAAATAATCAATTAATATTTAATTAAAACAAAAAAACATATGAAGCGACTAGTGAGACCAGACCCTTCGATTTAAAAGTTTCGATTAACTCTAAATTATGTTGTTCAATTGAGGTCTGCTGTGGCATTTCAATTGATATTTAATGTTTTGTTCGAAAGTGCACAGTTGTTCGACTGATATCTATTGTTGTCACATTTTGTTTGATTGAGATCTATTGTTGTCACGTAACATGACAATATCAGATCTCAATCAAACAAAGCGTGACAACAGCAGACCTTAATCCCACAGTAGATTTTAATCGAATAAATGTACATGTTAGACAACAAAATATGAAGATTAATTGAATCTCAAAAATATACCCCAATCGAACAACATGAGTTAGAGTTAACCAAATATTTTAAATCGAATAGTCCAGCCTCACTAGTCTCTTAATATATTTTTTTAATTTTAATTGAATATTAACTGATTAATTTGGATAATTAAAGTTTAAAAATACTAAAATACCGTCATATTTAACGGAAATCTTAACGGATTTAGTGGAGTGGATGAAAATGATAATATTTAATAAATTACAGTAACTGAAATAGTAAAAAAAAGATTTTTGGATTAAAATGACAAATTTAACAAAACATCAGTGACGGAAATAATATTTTACTTTATTTGTATTTATTAAAAAGTATTTACTGTATTCATATTTAATCAAAGCTATTTTGAAAGAAATTGTTAGCATGTGATAACGTGGAGTTTCTTGTGAGATGGATCATGCTATTAGCTTTTGACCAATGTTTTGAAAACCGGATCGGACCGGCCGATCCGATCGGTTTGACCGGAACCGGACTCCAATTCGGTCCGGTTCGGTGCTTAAAACTGGTTTAACAGTGAACCGGTGGTCAGACCGGTTGAACCGGTCGAACCGGCGGTCGGACCGGTAACCGGACCGGTTGAACGGTCGAACCGGCGGTCGGACCGGTAACCGGACCGGTTGAACCGGTTTTTTTTATAAAATTTTTTATTTTTTGTGATTTTTACATAAATACGGTCCGGTTCTTATATACGGTCCGACCGGTTGAACCGGTCCGACCAGCGAACCGGTAAGGCGTCCGTTTCACTGTCCGGTCCGGTTTTAAAAAAATTGCTTTTGACACATATAAGCAAAGTAAACAGTTGTACACTCCTTCAAATAAACATGTTTCCCGCATTAATAACTTGTACATTTCACTCTGCAATAACACAACCACAACCACCCCCACCACCACCACCACCACCACCACACACCACCACCACCACACCACCACCACCACCACCACCACCACCACCATCGCCACCAGTCCACCACCACCACCGCCACCAGTCCACCACCGCCACCAGTCCACCACCACCACCACCACCGAAAATGTCAATATTCAGAATCGTACCGTCAAACATCAAAGATATATGCTTAATCATCTCCACTTTCTCCCTCTTCTACCTCCTCTCTCATCCCCTCACCACCCCAATCTCCACCACTCCAACCCTCATCTCCGTCGTAACACCACCACCACCACCACCTCCCACCACCACCACCGCCACCGCCACCGCCACCGCCACCACCGCCCGCCACCTCCTCTTCTCTATCGCATCCTCCGCCAGATCCTACCACAACCGCAAACCCTACCTCCGTCTCTGGTACAAACCCAACGCCACCAACGCCGTCGTCTTCCTCGACCGTCCGGCCACACATTCCGCCACCGACTCCGATTCCGACCTCCCGCCGGTGATCATCTCCTCCGACACCTCACGGTTCCCCTACACCTTCCCCAAGGGCCTCCGGTCCGCCATTCGCGTCGCCAGGATCGTCAAAGAAGCTGTCGAATCGCACGATTCCGATGATGTTCGGTGGTACGTTTTCGGTGACGATGATACGGTGTTCTTCACGGAGAATTTGGTTAGGGTTTTGTCCAAGTACGATCATAATCAGTGGTTTTACATCGGGAGTAGATCGGAGAGTTACGAGCAGAACTCGCAGCATTCGTTCGAAATGGCGTTTGGTGGTGGTGGATTCGCGATTAGTAGACCGTTGGGTAGGGTTTTAGCTAGGGTTTTCGATTCGTGCTTGATGAGGTATCCGCATGTGTACGGAAGTGATTCTAGGGTTTATTCGTGCTTATCGGAGCTTGGTGTTGAGTTAACCCATGAACCAGGGTTTCATCAGGTGAAAACTGAAAACCCTTTCGCTTTGACTTTTCACTATTCAAAGTCAAATATGAATTAATGTGAAATTCTCATGGTTTTGTTTCAATACACTAGTGATTCTATTTATGGGAATGAGGTTGATTTAGATAATTTAGTTAGTTATTTGATTTAATCTTGATCTGCTTCACTTTTTTGAACAAAATTTGAAGGATTTTGAATCTTGATATTGATTTTTAAGCATGAGTTTGGTTGTATGCCAGGTTGATGTTCGAGGGGACTTGTTTGGGATCCTTGCAGCGCATCCGTTGTCACCGTTGTTATCACTTCACCATTTTGACATCATAGATCCAATCTTTCCGGGTTTGACCAAGCTCGAATCAGTCAAGCATCTTTTCAAAGCCGTGAACCATGACCCCCCTAGGATCCTTCAGCAAGCGGTCTGCTATGATACTTCAAAATCAATCACAATATCAGTTTCGTGGGGTTATGTAGTTCAAGTATTTGAAGGTAATCAATTACTTGCTGATCTCATTCGGGTGCAGAAAACGTTTAGCTCATGGAGGAGAAAGGAGAACTTTTATTCAAGTCTTCATATGTTCAATACACGGGATTACAGTAAGGATTTGTGTAAAAACCCAGATTTGTTCTATTTTGAAGGCGTTGTTCCAGAAGAAAAAAGGTCTTATACTTTCTATAAAAGAAAAAAGTCGATGAATTGCTCGAGAAGTAATGGGATACGGGATTTGATGAAGATCAAAGTTTTCTCCAGAAAGCTTGATGCTGATGCTGATGCTCAACAAGTATGTACATGTTTTTATTTTTCTTTAATTTCAATCAGAGGTCACAATTTCTACCATTTCACTCATATAGGCTCTTTTTAGCTTATTGTTAGTTTATCTCTAACAGGTCAAATGAATGATATAGTTGCCATCTACTTATTAGGTGATTAATGTTTAAAATTCCCATTAGGTCAATGTTTTATATCCAACGGGTCGAATAGATAAAACCATTCCCATGTACTTATGAATGGTCTATTTAGCTGATGTCTCTTAATTACAAATGTAGCTATTCAAAGATGTTTAGTGCCATCAAAATTGTATTTTTTAAGCATTAAGCCTCCTAAATTCTAGTTTATTTGTTACAATTCTTTTGACCATTTTTTGTGAACCCGACCTGTACAAAATATTTAGCTTACTTCTAATCATATTTTTGACGTGTAATCATTTGACCCCATGATAATTGCGGTGTCTTAAATTTATCTCTCTTGCAGATACGTCCGCTACGCCGTCAATGCTGTGAAATCTTACCACCTTACAGTGAAACCATGGTTGTTGCTTTGAGGCCTTGTGAAACGGATGAATTGATTGCAATGAACCCGTAGGATTCCTTGATGTATGGTGACTTGATGACATGGCAGGCTCTCGATCCCTATCAAAGCACAGTGGTAATTCATTCAGATAATATTTTTCCATAAGCAATGTATTGTTTGACACTTTGACTCTGTGCTAGGAAGATGTTTTCCTACTTTTTTGGGTACTACTTTATATATACCTTTGTACTTCTGGTCCTAAATTTAGAGTATTAATATATAAAATATACCTTTGTACTTCTGGTCCTAAATTTAGAGTATTAATATATAAAAATAAATATATATTTTTTGGTTAAACGGATCATGTTCGTGTCAATCCATGAACACGTGTCGTGTTGGGTTCATGTGAAATGACATGATTTTTTGTTTGTGTAAAATTTCAGATTCAATCTGTCAACCTCAAGCCCCAGGTGTAGGTCAATTTCATCACAAGGAGTCTACTTCTGATTAAATTTCAAGGCTGTGTTTGTTTCAGGTTCATGATGAAGGCACCTGTTATAAATACCAAGATGTGCGTTTTTGGTTGTCATCAGACCTACTTATGAATCCTGAATGAATATCACACGCTTGAAGGTGAGCTTGCGCGCTGTATTTATACTTAAAGTTCAGCAACTGAAATTACTAATGTATTCAATTTGATATATTAGCATATCATAACCCTAAACCAGATATACAAATCACAAATGTATTATTTTCCAGTTAATAATCTCATACAAAAGAAGAGAAAACAATGGAGTATATTTGTTTGAAACATTATGATACTAATGACCAAAGTTACATCATTCGTATGTTGAGTGAGATTTTTGTTGGTTATATTTATTTGTTTAGATATGGTGCGTAAATATTACGTGCCAAAAACTTAAAAACTATATATATATTAACCATGTTAACCTACCTGTTGAGAGTATAGTTAGTTAGCACCACAGAAGCAGTATTTCTAGTGTTAACCATGTCAACCGGCCTGCTGACGGCTGAAAGTGTGCCAAAAGTAGCATCATCTTATATGGTAACGGACCCAGCGACAGTTAAGAGGAACAAAGTTCTCTCTAGAAATTAATTGATATGGACCATACAAGACAGCCAAACACAACCATCGGTTGATTCAAACAGTTCAAATTACTTGTGGTTTTACAAAGCGGTAAAGTGTCCGTGTTCAGCACATGGTTTGCTTTGGATTTTGAAGCCCTCGTTTCACCAGTTGTGTCCTCGGACAAAACTTACAAGTATAATCAACACTTGAGCTATTAGTATTAGAAAATCATAACACATCAGTTTCAGTTAAAAGGGTGGGTGCTTTTTCTTTTTCTTTTTCATTTTTTTTCTTTTCTTTGTCTTAACCAAAGGATTTAACTACATGGGTGGTCTTTGTGGTTATGTTTGATTTTACTGTTGGTCTCTAACTATTTGAAATTACAAGGTTGGTTCAAAACTTTGCACAAACGTAACAACGGTGGTTCCTGAAGGGATGGACATTAAATTTCACACTTAAATTTTTTTAAATGACTAAAACACCCTTTTATTTAAAAAATGGTCCCCACCTGGATCATCTTCTTCCTAGCCCACCCGCCACCACCTTCATCCACCATTATCACCACCGCCTCCACCACCACGGGGGCCTTCATTGGACCGATGACATCATCGGCTTTGGTACGACCATCAGATCCCTCTTCAACGACGTACTCCACTGCCTCACCGTCACTGAGGCTGCGGAAACCTTCACTCCTGATGGAGGACTGGTGAGAAGAGCTCCTCATCGCCGTCTTCGAGAGTGATGAAACCGAAGCCTTTGGTGTCGTTGAACCACTTGGCGGTTCCTGATTGCGACTAGCGTCGACCTCCATTGTTTGAATCGAAGGAAAACTTAGAAACCCTAGAAACGAAAAGCCCCAATCAAGAGAGAAGCCTTACTCTTGGTGTTACGTGGGTGGTATGGTGCTGGTGGTGACGATGGTAAAGGTGGTGCTGGTGATGATAGTTGAAGATGGTGTTGGTGGTTGATGATGGTGGTGGTGGTTGAAGGTTGAAGGTGGTGGTGGTGGTGGTGGTTGAAGTGAGGGTGGTGGTGGTGGTGGTTGAAGTGAGGGTGGTGGTGCTGGTGGTGGTTGAAGGTGGTGTGGGTGGTGGTTGAAGGTGGTGTTGGTGGTGGTTGAAGGTGGTGCTGGTGGTGACAGAGGTTGAAGGTGGTGGGCGTGGTGGTTGAAGGTGGAGGTTTTAATGGTGGTAGGAGAAGTAGTGTAGATGGAGAAGAAGAAAGGTGAAAGGGGTATTTTTGTCATTTCACACGCATTTAACAACAATAATTAACGTACATCCGTTTCAGGGACCATCGTCGTTACATTTATACAAAGTTTTGGACCAACCTTGTAATTTCAGAGAGTTAGCGACCAAAAGTGAAATTAGGAGTAATCACATGGACCATCCATGTAATTAAGTTTAACCAAAATTTTTAAGTGGCTTTGGTTAAAGTCAGGTTTATTATTTAGCTATCTCGGGTTTTTACATAACCATCGAACCAAAAAATCATTTATTCCAAAACCATCGATTTCTCGTTTGATAATGATTAAATTATTCGATCTCTTATTAATTCTTTTACTTTGTTAAAGGTATCTAAATTTATATGAAATTTAGAACAAACTAGCTATATTCCAAGTGATCTACAATAACACGTGTTTGGTGGCGGACTTGATGGTTACGCGTATAGAACATGACATATATATAATTCCAATTTATTACTAAGGTTTAGTCTTCATCACAGCCTTAATGTTTAGTTTACAACACTAACACGCCTCGAAACAGCAATCCGAACAAAGAGGCACAACCATGGGGGCAACAACACAAAAGATAAAAATTCAGGGGCCAAGATCATATCCTATACATGAATGTTTTCGACAATATATGTAACGGAAGGCTCAGAAGTTATAGTTCACAGTGGCTGCAACATGTTCCATGTCACGCCATAACAATGAACACGATCAAAACTTGTTTCATCATAGCCATTCAATCTTTGAATTCATGGTTCAAATGTGTCAAAACCCATTATCATGACTTTTTTTGGCCTCTCAAATGAGTGTAATGGTCTGAGACAAACGTAGGTTCATCGTCATCAAATAGTATTGTCATTTACACTAGGACATAGGACCTTAAACAGAGCTATAGAAGCACAAATAAGAGCAAACATGGAAACCCAAGTGACCAGAATCATAACCCATCGGTCCACAGATAATCATAAGATTGATTCAATAACCTCAAAACAAAACCAAGGAGATGCATGGGTTAAGAACCACAATTTCTCGGATGATTTGCCGATCACCATTATCGATGAAGTAATATCAACTTCACCAAAAGACATGACAGAGAGAGCCATAGGGTGCCTCTGGTCAGCAGCCGAAACCAACCCTCGTCAACACCACCAAAGAAACCCCAAAAAAACATGGTAAAAGAGAACCGCATGGTAGGCAACAATCGAAGGTGGAGAATGACCACCAAACACAACCCAACACACCGGTCGAGCTTCGCCGGAGGTAGGTGGGGGGTAATCGCACTATTCAGACATCGCGGCGCTTGCGTGAGGTAGACGGCGGTGGTAGCAGGACAACCATCTTTCTATCTCAAAACACAAATCAGAGGACACAGGGTGAAATGGAGCGACAGTGGAGATGGTGGCGACCAAAGGCCGGTGTTCCGCGTGAGGCAGGCGGTGGCGGCCATGAGATCCACAACCACTGGCCGATCATCGGTGGGAGGCAGGTGGCGACCATTCGCCTCTTCACCAAGGGAGAAGGTCGGTGACGACTCTTTGGCACCACCAGCCACCGCAAAGCCACTACCATGCACCGCCTGGAATCATTGTAAAAGAACCAGCACACATCCATATCTTTTCAGTCTTGAAGGAACTAATAAGGGGTGAAGTAGGTGGATGCATCTCCTAGTTGTACCCATAGGCGAAGTATAGTGGAGACCGGGACTCCGGGAGGGGCCGCCGCCCCCCCTCTTTTTTTCGTCAGTAGTGTTAAATTTTGGTCTGGCAGTGTAAATTTTTGACCCGCTAATATAAATTTTTATATAAATATCGAGTTCGCCCCCCCTAAAAATATTAATTTCAGCCCGCCCCTCCTACAATAATGCTCAAGCTTCGCCACTGGTTGTATCCTATGCATCGCAGGTGCTAAGCACTGTTCATGGCACTCCAATTTTCATATGTAGGAGAATTACTAAGTGCGTACGATTAAGTTGACCCTAATGATAATGAACAAAAGTTAACCAACTGTTGTCTAACCCACTCTTTTCCAACCCCTAATAAACTTTTGGTTCTCGAAGATATTTTAGTCTTGTTTTATATATAGTTACAAAAGTGGAAGATAATTTTTTTACTATATTTAATTAACACCAACTAGAGGGCTCGTAGCCTTGCTAGGGAGTTGTAGAAAAAATATATATTTTAACACACAAAAATTAGCCTTCCGAGTTGTCTTCTTTCGCCAGCGTAGAGCCAAAAAAAATTGAATTTGCCAACAGTTGTTAAAATATTAACATTTCTAAAATGATGCTTTAGATTAAAATATCCCGATCAACAAAGTAAACACAAAGGGGAAACACATGTTTATCTTGTATCCGTTAATATGTTTATCTCCCTCATTTCTTGTTGCATAACACAAGTCAGCTTTAAGTACCATGAAAAACACGCCAAGTTATCTGTAAGAAAAAAAGGTGTATGAATCATTTCCTGCTAGAAAGATAGATCCCGGAAACAATAGCCACCCCTGCCACCGCCACTACAACAGTCGATAAAACTTTTGCTACTGATATAGCTGATTTTGTTGAAGGCAACTCTAGAAGCTCCTTCAGCTGAATCCGCAGGAGCCACAAATTAAAAACAAGATTAAAACTTGCTCATCCCTTAACCGGTTGATTATTGTAATAATAAATTTGATTCATTGTTTAATGAGGAAGAATCACTGACCTCAACAGGCTGCTTCCAATAATCTTTTATCCCCTGAAGGTGCCCCTTGCCCACAACTGCAACCACAGAACTATGCTCGCGTGCTACTTTCAGCAAGCTGGAAGACATGTACCTACATGCAAAACCATCTTACAAAATCCAACCTTGCTTCTTAAAAAGTGTGAGGCTGCTCCCAGAAATTTTATAAATACATGAATCACCCTATTTATGAGATTTTTTCTTTATGACAACTAATTAAGCAACTCAATGTGTAATTTTTATAACTAAAACAATTTCGGGTGCACTTTCAAAAAATATGTCAATAATGTATACATGATTTTCTTACATTGAATTGCACTTTCTTAGGCTGAATTGCAATGAATGTAGTTTTCCAAAAAGAGACTACCTTTTGTTTTGCTCTGTCTTGAAATTTGTAATAAGCACCGTCTATATGTAATGAACTTTGATTTGTTGGGCAACTACTGTGTGTAGACTATCTAAGAGTAAGTCGCAGGGTGGTGTGGAATACTAAACAAATTAAGACAATATAAAGGCACCAAAGGCACCTAGACAGAGCACATCAACAAATCCACCTTGAGTGCAGCAAAGCACACATGCGCAAAATGGTCTAACCGACAAAACATGTCTGAACAGCAAAAGTAGTTTCTAAAGGTCTGATGAACTTGTACGTCAAGTTGTAAACGAGACGAGCCGAGGCTGAGCCAAGATGGGCTCGGGCTCATCGCATTTACATACCGAGCCGAGCCAATCCACCTCGTAAAGTCCGCTAGTTTATTTTTAAATTTTTTAAATTTGTTATATTTTATACTTATTGATATATTAACAAACAAACAAACAAACAAATATACTCAGTAGATCCCAATAGGGTCTGGGATGTGTAAGATGAGGGCAAACCTTGCCTTTATCTCAAGGGATAGTAGGGTCCAGGGAGAGTAAGATGAGGGCAAACCTTGCCTCTATCTCAAGAGATAGATAGGCTGCTCCCAAAGAGACCCTTGGCTCAGCAAAAACATTCTTCTATATGTTATTATTATTGCTTTACACAGAGCAACGATAACGAGAACATGCGTTATTAACCAAAGAATATAGTAAACTAAAAGCACACTCGTCACAAAGCAATCAACACAAAAGTGGAAATAATCTCTAATACTAAGCAGGTAGATCGTTGGGACAAGGGCTAAGTCTATAAGGCTAAAGGCACTCATAATAGAAAAGGAAAGGCTAAAGGCAAACGTAGAGTGCAGCCATCCTCCACCTTTATGATGACAATGAACCTAACATACCACTTCCTGGCATAGCCTTACTCTACACATAGCCCTATAAATCCCGAACATGTATCCTACGCCTAAAGAGCTCCTATCACTGATCCAGAGATGTGCGATGCAAGTCTAGGAGATCCTATCTAATATTCTTCTCTCATGTCAGCTTGGGTCTACTTCTGCTCATCTTCCCTTCCCCTACTATAAGGGTCCTTACACTGCTTACAGGTGTACCTGTCTCCTACGCACATACCCGAACCATCTTAGCCTCCCCTCTCTTATCTTTTCTTGAGATGCGTGGTACCCTTAATCTATCCCTTATAACTTCATTTGTAGTATTGTCCAACCTTGTGTGTCCACAACCATCACAACATCCAGTTACCTTTAACTTTTGGGAATGTGCCTTTTTGATAAGCCAATAATTGATTCCATACAACATAGCACGTCGAACTGCCACTTTATAAAACTTTTCCTTCTAATTTTTCCGAGAACCTGTTGTCACACAAGATGCCCATGGCTGCCCTCCACTTGCACCAGCTTGCGTTAACACGATGAGCTACAGTCTCCGTCACTCTAGACGAATGCTCCCACGTACTTGAACTTGGTAGTTTGTGTTACAGGTAGACCTCCACTAGTCAGTACACTTGATCGTTCACTTCGTTCACCTCCTTGCTGGCCTACTAAAGTTACAATGTAGGTACTCGGTTTTAGATCGACTGATGTGTAGGCTTTTGCAAAGGCATCTGTCCGCTCCTCCAGTCTAGTCTAGTTCAGGCCTCACTTATTCTTTGCTACCAACACAATATCAACTGTGAAAAGCATGCACCACGGGATGTTTTTCTATAACGTCTTCAACGACTCATCTAAGACCACCGAACATTTGTTGTAGCACTATCATACATATCTCTAATTAAGCTTATATACTTCAAAGGGATTCCTCATATGTGGAACCCATCCCAAATCACCTTAAGTGGCGCATTATCATAAGCCTTTTCGAGGTCAATAAACACCTGATGCAAATCTCGTGTATTTTCACTGTATTTTTTTAGTGACCCACCTTAAGTGGCGCATTATCAACCGCTCGGCATGAAACCAAACTAGTTTACTAAAACCTAGGTTCTCGTCTAATTCTTGTGTCAATCACCCTTTCTCATAGTTTCATAGTATGACTTAAGAGCTTGATCCTCTATAGTTACCACAACGATAACATTAGGCATCGCCTTTGTTTTTGCAAATCGGGACTAAAACACTCCCCGTCCATATATTTTTGTTTACTCGAGGTTAAAGAGATTCCTTTTTATTTCAAAGGGTTTTAAATTTTCTATAGCTAGCATAAAGCTAGGTATGTGATCTAAAAGACTTAGAATTTCATCCATCACTGGGATCATTGAAGGCCCCTTTGACTAAGTATCTATTTAAGATGATTACTTTAAAGATTTTTAAATTTTTTGGTATTGGTTAAGACAATTTTACTTGATAGTTATATTAATTTAATCTACCATAAAAAACTTTTTTTTATTATCACGGCTCCTTTTTTGTTTAGGGCATGCGCTTTTTTGCCCCTCGCGCCTGGGCGATAGGCGAGCCTTTGAGACTTTGAGTGTACCTAGAACCTTTGACAACCTAGCTTGTACTATTGCTTAATTGTGAATTATCCATGATACGTAAGTGTAACACTCCAAATTTAAAGCATCAAACATGTGAGCAAAAAAGGGGTTTCGGAAGCAACGCCCCTAGTAGCGAGGTCCAAGGGGCAAAGCCCCTGGTTAAGGTTGAATACAAGTTCAATAATATAAAATCCATCAATCTAGTTAAGGTTGAGTACAAGTTCAATAATAAAAAATACATCAATATGCTCGCTACGGACCAGAGCGTATGAAGGATGCGGGCTGCATCCTAAATCAACATTGCGAATGACATCAAAATGGTGATGCGGGCAACATCAACCAGAAGAACTCTCTCGTTGTTTGACACGTGTAAGGGCGACACAGATACGAGATCAAGATACACACGTGGAAGCATGATAAGTAGCACGATGCAGACAATATCGTGATTCTTTGCGGGTAACGTCAGTGGAGCGGTTCATGAATGGCTAAGATGCTAACATGTCTCTCAGTTGCCGAGTCAGGCGAATGCGGACCACTCGATGTTGCCTTATAAATAGAAACCAAATCCTAACCTATTACCTCACATCTTAAACGATTCTCCCACGTTAAACGTGATATAGCCTCTTGTAAGCTTCTAACGATCCTGTAGTCTCTAACTTGTGGTACACTTTAGGTTTGATTCGGTTATTAAATCCAGCTCAGTAATGGGATGTGAGACTCATAACTAGGATATGTTGTGGGTAACACGATCCTAGGCTATGCATATAGTGTTCAACTATATGTAAACCACGACTTGTCACCTAAAGCTAGCCTCAATAATGACTATCCATATCCCAATCCTATTCATAGTTAAAAGTCTAAGCACATTGCGATAATTGATAGGAAAGCAGTTTCGAAATTCTTGTAACCAAGTCAATAAAGATGACCGATGTGAGTTATCATGATTGTTTGTGTAAAGGGTATCCATGTCTAGTTAAACTAGTAAGAAACGAGAATGCTACAATATGCATGAGTATTGGGAGTATATCTGGATACTTATGTTCTTATTGGTGTGTGTCGAGGAGTAGGGAGACCACCTAACGAGGGCTTAGGGGCCGTAGGCAAACACATCCCACACCCATGTGACTACCAGGGGACGTGGTCCTTTGCCAGTAGTTGTAAAACATCCATTGAAGATGGGAAGCCTTCAGACAAGTACACACCATATTGTTGTGTATGATAAACTATCTGTCTATAAATTACGACACATGATCTCACCAACGCCATTTTTATCATACTTTACGAGGAGATAATGATGTACAAGTTAATAACTATTTAGGATAGCCATCCTCGAAGGGCCTTGGAAGCTTTAAGAATGATAATTATGCTTTTGTATTTTGGTTTGTAACATAATGTTTTAAAAATGAAATGAAATTATTAGTTTATTGCTCCTGCTATTATTTAATTACACATTTCACCCGTTCCAGCTATTGGGTTGTTACACTTGGTAATAAAGCCCAAGGTTTTAATGGATTAGGTATTGCGCATTTCACCCGTTCCAGCTATTGGGTTGTTACACTTGGTAATAAAGCCTAAGGTTTTAGTGGATTAGGTATTGTGTCTGAATACCTAAGCTTTAACGTGTACAGCTCTAAGAACTAGGATCAAGCCTAGTTGATATATAATGTCGTTGATACATTATGTCACTAACATGTTAATTTCAAAAATTATTGCCGGTATGGGTAAAGAAAAAGCCTTCCTCAGATTTAAAAAAATAAATTCTCTAAAATCAGATTGGTCAAGAAGCTCACAAAACGAGACCCCCGCAGATAACGCTAAACACTCTTATACTCACTAATCTTCCTCTAAATCCCTACAAGATCCATACTTACCTCACTAGTACATTTCCTAATTTTCACACCCTCATGGTTTAAATATTCCTCGACCTTACACCTCATCCTTCAATTACCAACCTTCCAATACCACATGCTACATCTAATGACTAGTAGTTTGGGACTACCTTGTTTGTCATAGATCCTAACCTTATATGCTATTTTGCTAGATCTTTCAATATGAACATGGATCCCCTTATGATCCACAAAAGTAGCAACAAGCAAATCTAAAACCCTATGTCGCCTCCAAAGAACGGAACCCTTGAAAGCCTCATCTTATACTCGACATAGAACCCATCACCTCATACTAGATTACCATCTCTTCATCCCGTAGGGCCTAGCAGTATAAGATGGCCGCTTACCACAATCACGACAACAACAAGAAAGAATGTTCGACCCTCTAGTCATGGAATACTAGGAAACCATAGCTAGGATTCAGGAAAAAAAATCATGGGATCGAAGAAGGCATAAAGCGGTTAGAAGACAAAACTGCAAGTTAGAGGAAAGGGAAAAACAAAGAGAAACAAATCGAAATCCAATGCTAGTAAAATCTTGAAGTAGGGAAAGAAAAAATAGATAACATGTTTGTACTTTAAATAGGGATTGTAAGGATAATGTGTAATAGTATGTAAATTTATCTTTAATATATGTGAATGAAAGTATCTTCTAAAGAAATATTACAAAGTACTTCCCACCTAGTGTAGGAATTTACAAAAATGTTAAGAGATCAAAGCCAACCCTACATTCATAACGAGGAAGATAAATCCGTTACACACTCAACCGCTAAGAGCCTAAGACAAAGAATAGAGATGGAACTAATTCAAGTGAGAATACTATTCAAAGGATTGCCAAAAAGGTGGCTACGATTATGACGACCACACCTAAAAAGCAAAACTCTAAAAAGATTGAAACCTCATATTGAGATCATCAAGAAAAAGTTCAACAACTTCTACACCCAAGATAAAGTATAAAGCTAAAAAGAAAAACAAAACGCATGAATAGAGAATGTACTTATAAGCACTTCATGTCTCGTAAACCTCCTTGACCATTAGCAACATGAACCACATCAAAATGGTGATACGGGCCAGATCGATCGGACGAACCGATTCCAACCTATTTTCTTAAATCTTAATTGATTCTCTCACTTTAAACTCGACATTCCAAGCCTCTTGCAATCTTCTACCGATTCGGTAGTCTCTAGCAGCTTTAGGCACGCTTTAGGTTAGGTTCGGTTATTGGATTTGATTTGGCAATGGGATTTGAGAGTCATAACTAGGGTATGCAGTGAGTAACATGGTCCTAGGTTATGCATAGATCGATCAACTATGCCAAAACTACTACGTGTCACCCAAAACTAGCCTTAGAAATGATTATCTATTTCTCATCCTATTCATAGTTAAAGCGCTTAAGCACATCATGATAATCGATTGGAACAAAGTTCGAATAACGTAACTTGGACCAATAAGGATAACCTAGGTGAGTTATCATATTGTTTTACTGTAAATGGTATAGTCGTCTAGTCAAACTGGTAATAAACGAGAATGCTACAATACGCATAAGCTGGTGGGAGTATATCTAGATCCTGATGTACTATTAGGTGTGTTGAGGAGTGAGGAGACCAACCGAAGAAGGCTTAGGGCACATTAGTAAAAAAACATCCTCATACCCATGTGACGACAAGGGGGACGTGTTCCATTGCCGGTGGTTGCAGAAGATTCATGGAAAGAGCGAATGCTTTTGACAAATACGACCCATATTGTTATGCACTTGGTTTTAAAAAACGCGCCTAGGCGTGAGGCGACCTCAAGCGCAGGTCCTTGGGCTTTAGGTAACATCAAGTGCGCCTATGTACAAGAAGCGCGCTTTTGCGCTTGAACTCACTTTTCTTCTTAAGAAGTTTTTTTTGGTTTAAGAAACTTAGAATCGATGTAGTGGAAACCAAAAAACGATCAGATGAGGGAGTGGAGGGAGTGGAGCTATCCTGATGGTGAAGAAGCGATAACCAAAAGAAGCACCTTGAAACCAAGAAATCGATGAGATGAATGAGTGACGATGGTGTTCTTTTAGGTTAAATGGATTCAACTAGATTTATAAAAACAAACAAACAAACAAACATACACAGTATATCCCACTCAAAAGTAGGGTTTGGGAGGGGTAGGTGGTGGCGAGTTTTTCCTCTATCTTGAGAGATAGAGAGACCGCTTCCAAAGAGACCCCCAACTCGAAAATGATAGCAAGCAAATTATATAGCATACAACACATAGGTATATATCACATAAAGGTTTCTTATAAGCATAGGCAATATTCTTAAGTTAAGTGTATTCATAAGCATAACATACATCACATAAGCGTAGACATACCCATAATCAAAACAACCCGAAGATAATGCATACATCAAATAAGGAGCATGTTTCACCTATAAAGGGCAAATGTCGATTACCTACACATCATATGGGGGCTCACTCATCAGGTCTTCCTTTACTCTTCCTACCCACAGATCCCACTAGAAGTCCTTAATTTTAATTCTTTACAGCTCCACGCACTCCTATCCTCGATCATGTGCTGGGGGAGGTGCAACTCTACCATGTCTCGTCTAATTATCTCGGCCCAAGTCAACTTAGGTCTCTACTCCTCCTACCCTCTAGGGTTATGCTCTCTACTGCTCTAACAGGCGCAGGCATCGGTCTCCTCTTCACGTGCCCAAACCATCTTAATCTTCCCTCTCGTATTTTATCCGTGATACAAGCCACCTCTAGCCTCTGTCGAAACACGTCGTTCCTTATCTGATCCAGTCTTGTGTGTCCACACATCCACCTCAGAATTCGCATTTCCACGACCTCTATTTGTCGCTCGTGCGATTTCTTTATGGCCCAACAGTCTGTTCCGTATAACATAGTTGGACGTACTGCCACTCTATACAGTTTTCCTTTTAGTTTTGCTGAAAACCTCTTATCACACAAAATCCCTGATGCTGCTCTCCACTTGCACTATCCTGCTTGAACACGATGGGCTACATCATTGTGTATCTCTCCGTCTTCCTGTACGTACGAGCCCTGGTAATTGAACCTAGACGTCTGTGGGGCAGTCAGACCCTGGATACTGATTTGGGTGTCCTCTTCAGTCTCTCCACTAAAGTTACAATGCATGTATTCCGTCTTAGAGCGACTTATCCTTAAGCCTTTGCGTTGTAGTGCCGCTCTCCACTGTTCTAGCCTCTCGTTAAGCACATTTTTAGATTCTGATATTAACACAATATCATCCGCAAACAACATGCACCACTGGACTGACTCTTGTATAGACTTTGACCATATCATCCAACATTACTGTGAAGAGAAATGGGCTCAATACCGATCCTTGATGAAGTCCCACTTCCACCGGGAAGAAGTTTGTATCCGACTGGTGCTCGCACACACGTTTTTGCCCCGTCATACATATCCTTGATTATCATGATATACCTCTTTGGTAAACGTGATATAGCCTCTTGTAAGCTTCTAACGATCCTGTAGTCTCTAACTTGTGGTACACTTTAGGTTTGATTCGGTTATTAAATCCAGCTCAGTAATGGGATGTGAGACTCATAACTAGGATATGTTGTGGGTAACACGATCCTAGGCTATGCATATAGTGTTCAACTATATGTAAACCACGACTTGTCACCTAAAGCTAGCCTCAATAATGACTATCCATATCCCAATCCTATTCATAGTTAAAAGTCTAAGCACATTGCGATAATTGATAGGAAAGCAGTTTCGAAATTCTTGTAACCAAGTCAATAAAGATGACCGATGTGAGTTATCATGATTGTTTGTGTAAAGGGTATCCATGTCTAGTTAAACTAGTAAGAAACGAGAATGCTACAATATGCATGAGTATTGGGAGTATATCTGGATACTTATGTTCTTATTGGTGTGTGTCGAGGAGTAGGGAGACCACCTAACGAGGGCTTAGGGGCCGTAGGCAAACACATCCCACACCCATGTGACTACCAGGGGACGTGGTCCTTTGCCAGTAGTTGTAAAACATCCATTGAAGATGGGAAGCCTTCAGACAAGTACACACCATATTGTTGTGTATGATAAACTATCTGTCTATAAATTACGACACATGATCTCACCAACGCCATTTTTATCATACTTTACGAGGAGATAATGATGTACAAGTTAATAACTATTTAGGATAGCCATCCTCGAAGGGCCTTGGAAGCTTTAAGAATGATAATTATGCTTTTGTATTTTGGTTTGTAACATAATGTTTTAAAAATGAAATGAAATTATTAGTTTATTGCTCCTGCTATTATTTAATTACACATTTCACCCGTTCCAGCTATTGGGTTGTTACACTTGGTAATAAAGCCCAAGGTTTTAATGGATTAGGTATTGCGCATTTCACCCGTTCCAGCTATTGGTTGTTACACTTGGTAATAAAGCCTAAGGTTTTAGTGGATTAGGTATTGTGTCTGAATACCTAAGCTTTAACGTGTACAGCTCTAAGAACTAGGATCAAGCCTAGTTGATATATAATGTCGTTGATACATTATGTCACTAACATGTTAATTTCAAAAAATTATTGCCGGTATGGGTAAAGAAAAAGCCTTCCTCAGATTTAAAAAAAATAAATTCTCTAAAATCAGATTGGTCAAGAAGCTCACAAAACGAGACCCCCGCAGATAACGCTAAACACTCTTATACTCACTAATCTTCCTCTAAATCCCTACAAGATCCATACTTACCTCACTAGTACATTTCCTAATTTTCACACCCTCATGGTTTAAATATTCCTCGACCTTACACCTCATCCTTCAATTACCAACCTTCCAATACCACATGCTACATCTAATGACTAGTAGTTTGGGACTACCTTGTTTGTCATAGATCCTAACCTTATATGCTATTTTGCTAGATCTTTCAATATGAACATGGATCCCCTTATGATCCACAAAAGTAGCAACAAGCAAATCTAAAACCCTATGTCGCCTCCAAAGAACGGAACCCTTGAAAGCCTCATCTTATACTCGACATAGAACCCATCACCTCATACTAGATTACCATCTCTTCATCCCGTAGGGCCTAGCAGTATAAGATGGCCGCTTACCACAATCACGACAACAACAAGAAAGAATGTTCGACCCTCTAGTCATGGAATACTAGGAAACCATAGCTAGGATTCAGGAAAAAAAATCATGGGATCGAAGAAGGCATAAAGCGGTTAGAAGACAAAACTGCAAGTTAGAGGAAAGGGAAAAACAAAGAGAAACAAAATCGAAATCCAATGCTAGTAAAATCTTGAAGTAGGGAAAGAAAAAATAGATAACATGTTTGTACTTTAAATAGGGATTGTAAGGATAATGTGTAATAGTATGTAAATTTATCTTTAATATATGTGAATGAAAGTATCTTCTAAAGAAATATTACAAAGTACTTCCCACCTAGTGTAGGAATTTACAAAAATGTTAAGAGATCAAAGCCAACCCTACATTCATAACGAGGAAGATAAATCCGTTACACACTCAACCGCTAAGAGCCTAAGACAAAGAATAGAGATGGAACTAATTCAAGTGAGAATACTATTCAAAGGATTGCCAAAAAGGTGGCTACGATTATGACGACCACACCTAAAAAGCAAAACTCTAGAAAGATTGAAACCTCATATTGAGATCATCAAGAAAAAGTTCAACAACTTCTACACCCAAGATAAAGTATAAAGCTAAAAAGAAAAACAAAACGCATGAATAGAGAATGTACTTATAAGCACTTCATGTCTCGTAAACCTCCTTGACCATTAGCAACATGAACCACATCAAAATGGTGATACGGGCCAGATCGATCGGACGAACCGATTCCAACCTATTTTCTTAAATCTTAATTGATTCTCTCACTTTAAACTCGACATTCCAAGCCTCTTGCAATCTTCTACCGATTCGGTAGTCTCTAGCAGCTTTAGGCACGCTTTAGGTTAGGTTCGGTTATTGGATTTGATTTGGCAATGGGATTTGAGAGTCATAACTAGGGTATGCAGTGAGTAACATGGTCCTAGGTTATGCATAGATCGATCAACTATGCCAAAACTACTACGTGTCACCCAAAACTAGCCTTAGAAATGATTATCTATTTCTCATCCTATTCATAGTTAAAGCGCTTAAGCACATCATGATAATCGATTGGAACAAAGTTCGAATAACGTAACTTGGACCAATAAGGATAACCTAGGTGAGTTATCATATTGTTTTACTGTAAATGGTATAGTCGTCTAGTCAAACTGGTAATAAACGAGAATGCTACAATACGCATAAGCTGGTGGGAGTATATCTAGATCCTGATGTACTATTAGGTGTGTTGAGGAGTGAGGAGACCAACCGAAGAAGGCTTAGGGCACATTAGTAAAAAAACATCCTCATACCCATGTGACGACAAGGGGGACGTGTTCCATTGCCGGTGGTTGCAGAAGATTCATGGAAAGAGCGAATGCTTTTGACAAATACGACCCATATTGTTATGCACTTGGTTTTAAAAAACGCGCCTAGGCGTGAGGCGACCTCAAGCGCAGGTCCTTGGGCTTTAGGTAACATCAAGTGCGCCTATGTACAAGAAGCGCGCTTTTGCGCTTGAACTCACTTTTCTTCTTAAGAAGTTTTTTTTGGTTTAAGAAACTTAGAATCGATGTAGTGGAAACCAAAAAACGATCAGATGAGGGAGTGGAGGGAGTGGAGCTATCCTGATGGTGAAGAAGCGATAACCAAAAGAAGCACCTTGAAACCAAGAAATCGATGAGATGAATGAGTGACGATGGTGTTCTTTTAGGTTAAATGGATTCAACTAGATTTATAAAAACAAACAAACAAACAAACATACACAGTATATCCCACTCAAAAGTAGGGTTTGGGAGGGGTAGGTGGTGGCGAGTTTTTCCTCTATCTTGAGAGATAGAGAGACCGCTTCCAAAGAGACCCCCAACTCGAAAATGATAGCAAGCAAATTATATAGCATACAACACATAGGTATATATCACATAAAGGTTTCTTATAAGCATAGGCAATATTCTTAAGTTAAGTGTATTCATAAGCATAACATACATCACATAAGCGTAGACATACCCATAATCAAAACAACCCGAAGATAATGCATACATCAAATAAGGAGCATGTTTCACCTATAAAGGGCAAATGTCGATTACCTACACATCATATGGGGGCTCACTCATCAGGTCTTCCTTTACTCTTCCTACCCACAGATCCCACTAGAAGTCCTTAATTTTAATTCTTTACAGCTCCACGCACTCCTATCCTCGATCATGTGCTGGGGGAGGTGCAACTCTACCATGTCTCGTCTAATTATCTCGGCCCAAGTCAACTTAGGTCTCTACTCCTCCTACCCTCTAGGGTTATGCTCTCTACTGCTCTAACAGGCGCAGGCATCGGTCTCCTCTTCACGTGCCCAAACCATCTTAATCTTCCCTCTCGTATTTTATCCGTGATACAAGCCACATCTAGCCTCTGTCGAAACACGTCGTTCCTTATCTGATCCAGTCTTGTGTGTCCACACATCCACCTCAGAATTCGCATTTCCACGACCTCTATTTGTCGCTCGTGCGATTTCTTTATGGCCCAACAGTCTGTTCCGTATAACATAGCTGGACGTACCGCCACTCTATACAGTTTTCCTTTTAGTTTTGCTGAAAACCTCTTATCACACAAAATCCCTGATGCTGCTCTCCACTTGCACTATCCTGCTTGAACACGATGGGCTACATCATTGTGTATCTCTCCGTCTTCCTGTACGTACGAGCCCTGGTAATTGAACCTAGACGTCTGTGGGGCAGTCAGACCCTGGATACTGATTTGGGTGTCCTCTTCAGTCTCTCCACTAAAGTTACAATGCATGTATTCCGTCTTAGAGCGACTTATCCTTAAGCCTTTGCGTTGTAGTGCCGCTCTCCACTGTTCTAGCCTCTCGTTAAGCACATTTTTAGATTCTGATATTAACACAATATCATCCGCAAACAACATGCACCACTGGACTGACTCTTGTATAGACTTGACCATATCATCCAACATTACTGTGAAGAGAAATGGGCTCAATACCGATCCTTGATGAAGTCCCACTTCCACCGGGAAGAAGTTTGTATCCGACTGGTGCTCGCACACACGTTTTTGCCCCGTCATACATATCCTTGATTATCATGATATACCTCTTTGGTACCATTCTATGTCTTAGACTTTCCAAAATGAGATGTCACGGAACATTGTCATAGGCTTTTTCTAGGTCAATAAATACCATATGAAGGTCTGTTTCTTTTCTCTATATTTCTCCGTTATCCTCCTTATGACGTGTATGGCTTCTACTGTAGAGTTCCATAGCATAAATCCAAATTGGTTTATCGATATCCAAGTTTCGCGTCTAATTCTCGTGTCAATAACTCTTTCCCATAGTTTCATACTAAAGAGCTTTATTCCCTTGTAGTTTGCGCAACCTTGGACATCTCCTTTTTTCTTATATATGGGGACTATGACACTGCTTCTCCACTGCTCTGGCATCTCACCTGTCTTGAAGATAGTGTTAAATAACTCTGTTGGCCATTGCAGTCCATCTTCTCCCAGGCACTTTCATACTTCAATCGGTATGTTGTCTGGCCCCGCCACCTTTGCCCTCCCCATTTTCCTAAGAGCTCTCGTAACTTCGTCCACTGTGATGCTTCTACAATAACACTTATTTTGTTGCGTTGTTTGAGTTGTTTGGTAGATCTCTGTTTGTTGATTAGGGTTTCTTACATTGAAAAGGTTATTGAAGTAAGTTTTCCATCTCACCTTGATGTCTCTCTCCTTCCCCAAGATATTTCCATCCCCAACCTTTATATACTTCACCATTCTCAAGTCATGTCTTCTACTTTCTCTTGCTTTGGCAATCTTAAACATGTCACGTTCTCCTTCTTTCGTATCTAGTCTCTTGTACATCCTCTCATAAGCTATGTTCTTTGCTTCTAACACAGACTTTTCCGTCTCTCCTTTGGCCTCCTTGTATTTATCTTTTAGTTCTGCTCGTTCTTCCTCATTATTACAGCATAAAAGCTCTCTAAAGCTTTGTTGTTAAATTCTTATCTTCTCCTGTACATCTTCGTTCCACCACCTGGACTCCTTATGACCGACTGTCCTACTTGTTTTAACTCCAAGAGTTTCTTTAGTCGCTTGAATGACTCTAGTAGCCATGGCCTCCCACTTTTGGTTTGCGTCTTCCTGTGGCCTAATCTGGGTCATTGATATGACCTTATCTCTAAAGATGGTAATCTTTTCGTCTTTGAACTGGCCTGATCGTAGGTCTAATTCTCTTAGTTGGTTCACATTTGCTCTCTTCACGCGTAGATCCGCCACCAACAAATGATGTTAAGTCACTACTATCTCGCCCGTGATTGCCTTACAGTCCTTCCACGAGCTACAGTCTTCTCTTCTCATCAGCAAATAGTCTATCTGTGTGTGTCTCCCTCCACTGCTAAACGTGATTAGATGCGAGTCTGTTTTCTTAAAAAACGAATTTATAACGCCTAGGTCATGCGCTAATGCAAAGTCAAGAAGCTCCTTACCGCCGTCATTCCTAAGACCGTACCCAAAGCCTCCATTCACCAACGGGAAGTGATCACACTGGATTTATATAGGGATTAAAATGGTCCGTTCAAAATAAAAACTAATTATGGCATATATTTCTTATTTTTAAAGGTTGGTATATATCTTCTATTTTGGTTATTTATGCATATATATCTTCTACTTATAGATATATATCTTAAGCTTATTATATTTTAGGGGTAAAAAAATCAATTTTACAGTAGATATTATATGTAACTAATTTAAACTTTTCATATAAATATATGGCACCTAGCGTATGAAAAGTCCTGCACTTTTGTGTTTTGCACTTCAAGCCTCGATTTTAAACCATGTCGCCTCGGTACGCTTCTCGCTTTTTAAAACCAAGGTTAGCATGATAAAATTGTTTGTCTATAAACTGTGTCACATGAGCTCAATAACTATTGGAATCCCTTGATTATTATTCTCATTAACCAAACATATATAATTACAAATGATTCACTTTACCCCCTTAATCTATACATAAATGATAATACTAATCTAATACTAGTCTAATATTCCCCGTCAGTCTAAGGAGGAGGTTGACGGATGCTTAGACTGGAGCGAAAGTCATTGAATAACACACGAGGGAGTCCTTTGGTGAAGATATCCGAGAAATTGTGTCTTGATGGAACATGGAGAACACGAACTTGACCTTTTTGAACCTTTTCTCGGACAAAGTGTATATCAATTTCAATATGTTTGGTTCTTTGGTGTTGAACCGGGTTCCCTGTCAAATATATTGCACTAACATTGTCGCAATAAACTAAAGAAGCACGTAACGGAGGAAATCCCAAGTCCAGTAACAGGTTACGTAACCAACATAATTCCGCAACCGTGTTTGCCACCCCCCTATATTCTGCTTCGGCACTGGAACGAGACACCGTGGTTTGGCGTTTAGATGACCATGAGATGAGGTTATCTCCCAAATAGATGCAATATCCGGAAGTGGACCGACGCGTATCGGGGCAACCTGCCCAATCCGCGTCGGTGTAGGATACTAATGTGGAGATAGGTGAGCGATGCATATATATACCCATGGTGATGGTTCCTTTTATATATCTCAAAATACGCTTGAGTGCATGCATGTGACCGGTGCGAGGAGCATGCATATGCATGCATATCTGCTGAACCGCATATGAGATGTCTGGCCTGGTGAAAGTCAAATATTGTAACGCACCTGCCAGACGTCGGTATGAGGTTGGATCATCCAATAAGTTCCCGGAATCGGCACTCAGCTTTCCGGCCGTGTCCACGGGGGTCTGAACCGGGTTGCAAGAGCCCATTTTGGCTCTATCAATGATGTCCCGAGCATAAGACTGTTGAGATAAGAAGAGACCATCGGGTGTGCGAGTCACTGAAATACCAAGAAAGTCACTTAACGGACCAAGATCTTTCATTGCAAACTCTTTTGATAACTTGGTCATAAGAAACTGTTTTAGTGTAGCAGACGAAGTGACAAGAAGTATATCATCAACATATAACAAGATGTAGGCAGTCTCGGTTCCATTCCGGTAGATGAACAAAGAGTGGTCACATGAACTGTGATGAAAACCTAATGTAGTCACATAGTCCGTGAACCGCTGGTACCAGGCCCGAGGGGCTTGTTTTAACCCGTACAAGGACTTTTTCAATCGGCAGACATGATTTGGGTAGTGAGGATCTCTAAACCCTGGGGGTTGATGCATAAACACTGTTTCATTTAGATGCCCGTGGAGAAAGGCATTTTTGACGTCCAGCTGATTAATTTCCCAGTTATTATGTAAAGCAATGCTGAGAACAGATCGAATGGTGGCCGGTTTTACCACGGGACTGAATGTTTCATCACAATCTACCCCTACCTGTTGTGTTCTGCCATCACAAACCAATCGTGCTTTGTAGCGCTCAAATGAACCATCGGATTTTGTTTTATGTTTGAATAACCACATGCACCTAATGATGTGCATGTTAGGTGTCCTAGGGATAAGCTCCCAAGTCTTATTATCCATAAGAGCAGTAAACTCATCTGTCATGGCACGGTTCCAATACGGGTTGGCTAAGGCCTCGGCTGGGTTTTTGGGTAGAGGTGCAAGGGAAGTGGTGGTAGCATTTAAATTCATTGGTTGTTTTGGTTTGGAGTGGCCAGTCATGCTACGAGTTTGGATGGTCCTACGGGGTGGTGGTGGTGGCGGGTTAGGGGCAGGAAGTGAAACGGCAGGTGATGATGGTGGGTCGGTGTTAATTAGTTGTTGTTGGGAGGTTGTTTGGTGATCGTTGTGGGCTGTTTTGTGGCGACGGGTGTATTTTTGAGAAAAGGCGGAGGGTGGCCGTGATTGTGGTGATGGTGGTGGTGAGTTGGGTGGTGTAGTGATGGGTGTATGGGGAGCAACTGTTGAAGATGAAGTTTGGTTTTCTTGAAAAGCATTTTGCCAAACAGAGGGATGAAGATCACTGGAGGTGTTAGACGAGAGAAAATCATACGAGAAAGAGGAAGGAATTGGATTGGCAAATGGAAAAATGGTTTCATCAAAAAGAACATGTCGTGACGTAATGATTTTCTTTGTAGATAATTCATAGCATTTATAGCCACGATGATTCGAGGGATAGCCTAAGAAGACACATGGTGAAGAACGTGGTTGAAGTTTGTGAATTGAGGTAGATGGGATGAGAGGAAAACACAAACAACCAAAGACGCGAAGGTGAGAGTAAATTGGTTGTTTTATGTATAAGAGAGATGTGGGAGAGTGATGGTTTTTAGTTTTAGATGGAAGAATGTTGTGGATGTAGGTTGCCATTTGTAAGGCATGATGCCAGAAATGAGGAGGGAGAGAGGCATGTGTTAAGAGAGTGCGAACGATATTATTGATGGTTCGAATTTTTCGTTCAGCTTTTCCATTTTGTGAAGAAGTATGTGGGCAAGAGAATCGAAATTGCATGCCCGTTTGATTACAAAATTGATGAAATGATTTGTTATTATATTCAGTACCATTATCACATTGGAAACATTTAATTGATCTTTCAAATTGAGTATGGATCATTTTGTGAAAATTGGTAAATATGGTGAATACACTAGATTTATGTGCAAGTGGAAATGTCCAAAGAAAGTTAGTGTAATCATCAAGCAACAAAATATAATAACGGTGACCTCCCGAGCTCAAAACTGGAGAGGTCCATAAATCACTATGAATAATGTCAAACGGATAAGAAGTAAAAGACACCGAGTCATAAAACGGCAATCTAACATGTTTGCCAAAGACACACGACTGACATAGATGTTTATCAGACAATTTATTAGCTGAAATTAAATGATGTTTATTCAAAGCATGTAAAGAAGAAGATCCCGGGTGCCCCAGACGACGATGCCAAAGATCTTGAGATAAAGCAGCAAAGGTAGAAGGTGAAGTAACTTGAGTGGAAGAACTAGTGAGGGGATAGAGATCTCCGGTGCTGTCACATCGGAGGATAGGAATCCGAGTCTGGTAATCCTTCACAAGAAAACCAAAGGGGTCAAATTCAACAGTTGCATTATTATCAATGGTAAAACGTCGGACAGATATTAAATTTTTAAGGAGTTGAGGTGCTATCAAAATATTTTTGAGGTCAAGTGGGGGGTACGGTGGTGGTAAGGTGGAGTGGCCGATGGCCATGGTAGGTATTTGGATACCGTTGCCAACGACGATGCTGTTTAAATTGTTATTATAGACATAAGATGAGAGATTACCTGTAGTGTTCGACATGTGGTTTGTTGCTCCCGTGTCCATAATCCAGCTTTGCTCCGGGTTGAGAGACATAGTGTGCATTGCTTGTTCTATGTTGGTAGGAGTATATGAAGACTCTGAAGATGCATATGCCTGAGAAGGAGCTGGCCCAAGGATACCCGGTGCTGGATGTGGGGGACGGGTCGGTGCTGGACTGTTGAATGGAGTGGTAGGGTACGGACAGGGTGGTGTTGGCCAGCCTTGTTGCGGGTATGACCATGATGGTTGTTGCTGTCCCCACGGGTTTTGATGAGTCCAGTTTGAAGAGTAATGGTATCCACGACCACGGGAGCGCCCCCTGCCACGTCCCCGACCACCCCTGCCCCTGCCTCTAGTGTAGTCCCAGCCGCCACGGCCACGACCTGGTGACTGGTAAATGTATGGTTGCTGGTTCGGGTGAGGTGAGGGTGGTGGGTGTTGAGTAGTTTGCTGATTTGGAATGTGGGAAGGGTTTGTATTGGGTAATTTAGAGGTGTTGGAAGATGTGGTGATGTTGAGAGCAGTGGCAGTGGGGGTGATGGAGTGGGCTCGTCGGGTTTCTTCAAGAATGAGACGGGAACGGGCCACATGAAAGTTTGGTAATGGGTGGGTTTGTTGAAGCATGGCAGCGATGTTGTCATATTCTTGGTTGAGACCGGCGATGAGTTGGAGGACAAGACCTTGATCTGTAACAGGGGCATCAACGTTAGCAAGTTGATCGGCTAGGGTTTTAAGTTCTTGGCAATAGGCTGATGCGTTGGGGAAGGCATCAATTTTAGTGTTGGTAAATTTTTGCTGTAGGTAGAGGGCTCGTGTAGGTTTACTGTCAACAAAAATTTGTTCAAGGGCTGTCCATGCAGAATGGGCAGTAGGTTTCTTGGACATAATGGTTTGCATGAGATCATGGGTTATGGTGCCATAGATCCATTGAAGGACAATGGCATCAAGGCGTTTCCAGAGTGGATCGGGGGTGGAAGAAGATGCCTTGGGTGGTTGGAGATGATCTTCTACGTTGAAAGCAGTGCAATGAATCTGCATGAGTTCAACCCACGTGAGATAGTGGCCGGTGTCAAGACCAAGAGTATAGTTGACATGGTTACGGATGTTAGTAACCATTGTAGCAGGGTGATTTGTAGCAGGGGGGACGGATGTTTCTGTGTCGCCGGCCATGGTGGAGAATGCTGGAAGGTGGCGGAAATGATGAGAGGGGGAAGAAGAAGCCGGCGGAGAAGAAACCAGCGCCGGAGAAAGCTCCGGCGGAGAAGAAACCCAAGGCGGAGAAGATGACGGCAATTAGGGTTAGGTTATCAGAGAGGGCTCTGATACCATATTGGAATCCCTTGATTATTATTCTCATTAACCAAACATATATAATTACAAATGATTCACTTTACCCCCTTAATCTATACATAAATGATAATACTAATCTAATACTAGTCTAATAATAACATTAGTTGATGTCATTTTTTAGTATGCAAAAATACTTTTACAGACAAAAAATGATTTGCAAGTTAAGAGCTATACAAAATGACCATCCTCAAAAGGACTTGGAAGCTTTAGGACTAATAACCATATTTATGTAATTAATTTTGTAAAAACAATATTTTAGAAAGGAAATGAAATTAATTGAATATTGCTTCCGCTGTTATTAATTGTGCACTTCATCCAATCCAACAGTTGGGTTGTTCCAGTAACACGTTGCAAGTGACCACCTAAGCTCCCTACTTTCTCTATCCAATGTATTTGATCTGCACTACATGTCTACATACAAGTTCTCTTTGCAGTTCTTGTTCTATACTTAAGATTAGTTATAATGAATACATCCCTGCATATATGTATGCATGTCTTGGTTTTTAAAATGCGCGGATAATGCATAATACGCCTAATACAGTGATGAAAACACATCCGTCAGTGTGACACGATGCAATTACATGATGAAAGAGTGATGCGCCTTGATTCCATTGATGTGGCCCTTCACATGATGCGACTGATGCGATGCAACATGTATTGGCTCGCGATCTTTAACTTGGAAGACACTGACAAAAGCTAGTACTTACATGGAGATGATAAGGAAGTTTGGGAAAACTTGGAGAAGCCCAAAAAAAAAAGGCTAGGAAACCTTGGAGAAGTAGATGGATACTTGGAGAAGTCTAAAAAGGCGATGACAGGTGGAAATCCCATCAAAATCCTAATATTCTTCTATGTATATGGTCTTTATTTGTTTTAAAATGCTGACTAATTAGCCTACACATATACTACTTGTACATCATGCATATATTAGCACATGTATAGTATCTAGAGTTACACGATTCATACGATCTAATTTTGGTTGTACATAAACCTTTTATAATGGAACCTAAATCTTTTTTTTTGTATTTACTTATTAGTTTTTAGTGTTAATAAGTTAAATGCATCGGTTGCGTGATGCACTCACATCGCTCAACATGCATCGGATTTTGGGACCAAATGCACCGGAGCACATCCGCGTAATTTGAAACCAAGATGTAAGATGTATGTGCAGATATATTTATGCATATGCGTGCATGTGTCGGAGACACAGACTACTTCTTCACAGTAGTGTTGGACGAGTTGACGGGGCAAAAACATGCGTGCATATGCGTGCATGCGTGCATGTATGACGGGGCAAAAACATGTGTACGAGCACCTGTCGGAGACACAGACTACTTCCCGGTGGAAGTAGGACTCCACCAAGGATCGGCATTGAGCCCATTCCTCTTCACAGTAGTGTTGGACGAGTTGACCAAGTCTATACAACAGCCAGTCCCATGGTGTATGCTGTTTGCGGATGATATTGTCTTAATATCAGAATCTAGGACGGTGCTTAACGAGAGATTAGAACAGTGGAGAGCAGCAATAGAACGCAGGGGCTTAAGGATAAGTCGCTCTAAGACAGAATACATGCATTGTAACTTTAGTGGTGAGGCCGAAGAGGACACCCAAATCAGTATCCAAGGCATGGCGGTCCCCCGGACGTCTAGGTTCAAATACCTTGGCTCGTACGTACAGGAAGATGGAGAGATACACAGCGATGTAGCACACCGTATACAATCAGGATGGTGCAAGTGGAGAGCAGCATCAGGGATTTTGTGTGATAAGAGGTTCCCGGCAAAACTAAAGGGAAAATTCTACAGAATGGCAGTACGTCCAACTATGTTATACGGCACAAACTGTTGGGCCATAAAGAAATCGCACGAGAGACAAATAGAGGTCGCAGAAATGCGAATGCTGAGGTGGATGTGTGGACACACAAGATTGGATCGGATAAGAAACGACGTCTTTCGCCAGAGGCTAGAGGTGGCGTGTATCACAGAAAAAATAAGAGAGGGAAGATTAAGATGGTTTGGGCACGTGAAGAGGAAAACGATGGCAGCACCAGTCCGAGCAGTAGAGAACATCACCTTAGAGGGTAGGAGGAGCAGAGGTAGACCTAGGTTGACTTGGGACGAGGTTATTAGGAGAGATATGATGGACTTGCATCTCTCTGAGAACATGATCGAGGATAGAAGTGAGTGGAGGCGTAGAATTAAAATTAAGGACTTTTAGTGGGTTTTGTGGGTGGGAAGGGTATACGGTGACATATGGCCGTACCCCACACGTTAGGTGTAGTTTTCCTCATCTATCCTTTTTGGGTGTTACATGCGCATTATCTAATTCTTCTTGTGATATATATCATTGTGTTATATGCTTCGTATTATGATGGTTATTGCCTTTGTTATGCTTTGTTATATGCTTTGTATATGCGTTGTATTATGATTGTTATTGTTATTGCCTTTGTTAACGAGTCGGGGGTCTCTTCGGAAGCGGTCTCTCTATCTTTCTAGATAGAGGAAAGACTTGCCACCATATACCCCTCCCAGACCCTGCTCTTCAGCGGGAGACACTGGGTATGTTTGTTTGTTTGTTTGTATGCGTGCATGTGTGTGGACAAAGTTAAATATGATACATACATCAAAGAAGACACTAACCTGTCTCTTTCATGTACAAGGGTTTCCATAAGAGTAGGGAACTCCTTGCTCATCTCTTGAATTACAAGTGTCAACATGTCCACGTCATTCAATTCCTTCAACTGATAACAAGAAATAAATGCATAGAATATACCAAGAGTAAATACATATACGTAATAACCAACTTCACATAAATTTTACTTTTTTGAACACTTATTACGGAAAGAGATGATGCTGATATGTTAATGAGACAAGTACCATTTGGTTTAGACGCAAGGGGCTTGGTAAAAATATTGATTGGAACATCAAGGAATATATCAACTTTGTTTTATGCCATAGTGGCATTTTTGACCATGTCCGCCGTAATGTTATCTGTTAAATAATCACACAAGCAACAACGATATCTAATTTATTAATATTATAATAATATAAGATTAGAAGATACAAAATTCATGATCTTACGTTGACTGGACGGTCACCAAGAACCACCTTGCCGCCATACTTCATTGCCTCTTCATATGCAACACGAAACTCACTACCTGGGAAAACCTCGAGCCTACTAGCAACCTGAAAGGACATAAGTTAAGCACCATTAGTTACTTCACATGTTATTCTTTCATTCATGCATTTAACTCATCAAAATATCACATGCAATATATTCATATTTTTAAAAGAGAAGCATAATTAGTTATTAAAATTGATAAAAGTTATATTGATATAGAATTTATAAGAACATACCAACAACATAATAGAGTGATGATAAACATGCCTAATAAATTAAACTAATTATAAGCTTAAGTCATTTAACAACTCAGATATTACTTGGTAGGGGCTTTCAAGTTCCAGCTTGGTCGGTTTTGACAAACATGTTAGGCCCAACTGCCAACTGTAGTTTCGAAAACAACAAACCAAACCAACCAAGTTGGACGGGTTATCCATATCAACAGTAATTTAGCGATACTTTTTGACGGCTTGTTCCGGAATTTGTATTTTTTATTTTCAAAATTGTTAGTACTAAAGATATTAAATTGATAAAGATGATTGATTCATGGACAGAACTACATAACTACGTATTACAAAAATGAAAAAATGACTAAACAAACCGTTAAACCGCGAAAACCAAAACCGTGTATATATCAAAATCAAACCGGCTGCACGAAGACTTGCTTCTATATGGGCGGTTTATGGGCGCCCCTATAATACTTGGACATATTCTCTCACATCAACTTTCTATTTATTTAGTTGATTTTAAACATACCAATCTTATTTTTATAATATAGATGGACATATGCATAAATAATTAAAACACTTTTTAAGAAGAGGATAGTTACATGAGTTGTTATTATGTATAAAATGACAAAGCAGAAAACATCTATGCCAAAATGAACTGGCACATATATTTTTACTTGAGTGTCAAATAAAAAGATTTGATGATATATTAATCTTTAGCTTATAACCATTTTAATTATTCACATCTACTTGAAAATAAACAGATAGAACATGTTGAACACACATATGCAAATAACAGCAGTTATGCAGTAATTTAATTACGTTACGTAGTCAAAACTCAAGGAGAACATGAACAATATAATACCTTCGCAAGAAACCAGCTGTAAAGTATCCCAAATGTGTTGTGATTTTTTTTCCATAACTCCAACATTTCTCCCATTGTAGGTACCTGCCCAGCCTAAAATTCAGTACACTTGCAAACTAGGATCTACATTAGATCGTAAATGCACTATTTGTGTTCCAAATATAATAAACAGGAAACAAAGAACAAATAAATAAGCACAAAGACCTTTAGATTCTGAGGAGTGAGTACAGCCACACGATTTGAGCATAATTCCAGAAATACAACCTGCATTTATGAAGTGAATTCAAAAAATTACCAAATAAAATCTATAATCACAGCAGCAGACCAACCAAAAGGTGCATCCATCCTTTAAAGGTAATAAGTTATGAAGAGAAGCACCTCTGGTTTCAAGAAACTGATAACGGCTTCAACTTCTTGACATGACTCCTGCCAAAGATATAACAATTAATGAACACGGGTAGTCGCTTTACCTCATGTAAACATCCATTTTTGATATTAACTCTTATGTGAAATGATTCTTGGTAATTATCACAAGCCCAATGGAATAGAATGCATTTGCAATGCCCTGTTCATGGTATATTTACATGCTGAAAGCACCTTCAAAATACCAAAGTTGGCAAACTAGTTTACTTTTTGTAGTCAAGGGTACGATGGATATGTTGTGTGTGTCTAATTGTTAGGAGTGTCAATTTCCCAAAACAAGCATATTAAAAATAAAAAGAAATGCTATATCCTCCTAGGTATGGAAAAGAATGTATTTGCAATGCCCTGTTCATGGTATATTTTACATGCTGAAAGCACCTTCAAAATACCAAAGTTGGAAAACTAGTTTACTTTTTGTACTCAAGGGTACGATGAATATGTTGTGTGTGTCTAATTGTTAGGAGTGTCAATTTCCCAAAACAAGCATATTAAAAATAAAAAGAAATGCTATATCCTCCGAGGTAGTGTTTGATATGCAGAATTGGAAGGTGGAATGGAAGAGAACATACCAACAGAGTGAAAAATCATGTTTGGTAACTACATGAAAGATACTTAGTTTTCCGTTGAGGCGAGGTGTTCTACTATCAGTCAATAATCTAAACTCAAACTATTTTTTCCTTCAAAAGTTCACAATAACACTAATACTCGTGAAAATATATATATATATATTTTTAATTTAACAAATACTGTGTTTTATTATAATTTTATTTGAGGCTTTCTTAATATTTCTTACATTCAAATAATGATTTTTTAAGAAATATTTTTTTGTATTTTACTCCGTTGCATTCTAACTTGAAGTATAGACTATAGAGGTATATATATATATATATATATATATATATATATATATATAGATTTATATAAAACATGAAAAACTGATATATGTTGTGGGCCTATTTTTATTAAAATACAAAATGAAATATATTGTATCGTTCCCATACTTGTGATATTCTATGATAATTTGAACAAAGAAATGGCAAAGCCAAAAAAGGTAAAAAAAAAATTATATACAGCATTATTCAAAATAATTGAATAAGAAACCATTCACTTCCTTTCAACTTGACGCCAATTTTAGAGTGAGAAGCGAGGAGATGGCTATTAGTTGTAATTTTATTGTAAAAATACAAAAATAAAACAAATCTTCTTAACTTGACTAGTGTGGTGGTGATTACACTATAGCTTCCATTATAAGAAATTAAGAATGTGTCGTGTTTGCTTAATTAAGAGAAAATACATAATTAAGAATTATTCAATGACCTCTACTTTATAAAGTACATTATAACTTTAAGATACTTATAAACAAATAAGCTATTGTAGTTCCAAGAAAAGTATTTTTCAACTACAATGTTGGCTAAGGAGAAGAAAAAAACAAATTTAAGTGGAATTCTAGGGATAATGCAAATGAAAACAACGAAGGAGGGCAATGATAAGCAAATAAAGAGGGTAAAAGCACACAATCTATGTAAGAACTAACATCAATAAATGTTTCCACAGGTCTCTATTATAGCTTTATAGCAACACTAACATCACAACTTAAAATGAATGCCAAACTGATTAAGAATGTTATATTGTAATCACTTCTTTCCTTGCTACCATATCGCCTTTAATTTTACCTATCATGTAAGGTATAATTAAACTATATGGACCGCCCCTGTCTACCTCATTAGCTGACTATCTCAATATGTTTGGCTTTATTTATATACTTGTGAAATCAGATTGTGTTTCCATAAGTACGCTTACACACACACATACATATACATACATGCACACACATGTATACATCTTAAACTTATTGTCCAAGGGAAAATATTCTTTGACGGCCCTTAATAAAAGTTCCCAACTTGTTCGCATTGTAACGCCCAAAGCCATTTTCATTTTCTCACAGAAAATCCTCAAACTCACAACTTGGAAATCAAACAGAAATAACATGAGCACCACATTTACAATTAGCCAGTTTCAAAAAAGTAAGACTTAATTGGGATAGAATATAATATAGTATAAGTTCTGGCCATTTTTCCTGAGACAGAACAGAACTTTACATGCAATCATGACATATCACTTTCCTACCAGTTAGATTTTGAAACTCAGAAAGTATGTGATCCTAAAGTGCAGTACAAGCAAGGTTCTCTACATCTGAACTTCTTCATTGTGATCACAGATTCTCCTACTTTTATACTTTGCTTCTCAGCTAAGCAAAAGGTGATCAAGATTAAAACCTTCTTAAGCTTTATTGGAAGCTAATGATTGAAAACAAACGACTGAAGAATTGTACTTGCAGAAAATTCCTTCTAGCTAAACAAATTAAAAAGCAATCAATTGAACAAGTTAACATCAAATAAATTCAATTACCATAGACACATGCGCCGTTCCAACCAGATAAACATCGCAATTTCCTCCTTCAGCAGAGGACTCACACGAAAGCGTCACCACACTCCGTGATAGCTCCTCCGGAAGCACTTTCCTTTGCTCACCTTCAACAATTGACATAAAATGCAATCAATTACAACTATCTGCATAAATCACCTAAATTCCGTATACGACTCGAAATCAACACGACACAATTTAACAAATTCAAACCTCCAGCTTCATCGCCATTCGCCTCGCGACTTTCTTCATCGGCAACAACACTCCGATCATCGAAACTCGAAGAACCGGCTCCCTCATCGGATGTTGTGATCGTCGGCAACTCAACTTCCGGCGTTTGCGAATGCGAATCGGAATCCATCGCCGCCGAATAACGGTTTCGGATAGTGACGGTGGATCTTCGTTGAAGCTTTGAAGATACAGAGAATTGGCGTAGTGTGTGTTTTTGTGTGAAAGTGCGTGTTCTTGTAGCTCCTCCGCCGGAGATTCGCCGGAATAATAAGCCGACGGCCGACGTGTTGTAACGGTGGGGATTCTGATTGAATAGGTGTAACTCGACCGAGTTGACCAGGGCGCGTGACTGAGTTAGCCCATTCATACGAAGCGTTCGTCACGATAAATGTGTTCACGGGGAATGAGGCCTTTCTTTTTTATACACACGATTGTAACCGCCCGAGAGTGACAATTTTACTAAAGATAGGTGAAATTTAAACAAAGTGTTAATATGGAGGGTTTTTCTTGAAATAAGTAGGAAATAAGGGTACCCGCCTATGTAACTGGCGGATTCTACAGCGGTTTCTGGTCTCCTACACGCGTGCCTCGTTTTCCGAGTATCCGCCTACGCGGCATGCAGGTTCTGACAAAAATAGAACAACCCGCCTTTGTGGAGGGCTGGTTCTGGTAAAACTAAACCTCCCTACAATTGCTTCAATTATTTATTGCTCTTTCATTTTCAACCGCACAAATCACCATCCTATTTGAATACACACCTATCACATTTAGTCCCTCTTATATATTAGGTTTCTAATCCCCTTAGTTTTTTCATCCAAATCTTCCTTCTCATTTAGAAAAAATATATTTCTCAATTGAGTTCATTATAAAACATAGCTTTCAGTATATCTCGATCTTATTTTCTACAATTGTATTGTGGTGGTGATGTTTCTTTTGTGAATGGAAATATTATGTGCGATGCTTCAACACGAAGTACCACTGTTATTCTTCACCAAAGAATGCCATAAGTATCATTTGTTGATTTCATTTACGGTCATCTTCAAGTTGACAAAGAGTATTTTTATTTGAAATTTAAATTATTTTACACGTATGGTGTGTTTTTATAACTTCAGAAATTTTTAACGATGCAAGTCTTGAGTGGCTAAGAGCATCTGAATCTTCGTCAATTAACTCATTTAGGTCAAACGGACACAGTGATGCATTTAAAAACCGTGCAGCATCTGGAGATGTCTGTTGAAACTGAGGGATATATGGTAATGACTCAGACTGTTAAAACTAGTTTAAAATTTGGTTTGAGGGGATGCGTAAGTATTTAACATATCCCCCTCCTCATAATTTTGGATACCCATTTCAAACGGGGTGTTTGATATTCCATCATAAAAAAAACTGGGTTACCTATATCGCTAACTTGTTGGTATGGAGAGCTGAAATGTGATGATTCAAACTCATCCCCTCCGTGAAAGTCTTGCCCTCCCATATCCTGCTGTCACACCCCGACTGACGGCGGAATCATCGGAGTGGACGAGGGAATGGTTGATTGTTCATAACACATGATTGTCTAATGGTGGAAATAATATTTAAATCAGATTACAAGATAACATGAGTTTACACAAGCAAATACAACAATTGAAATCACAAATAGTAATTGTCGTTTATTTTGACTAAGTCCGGGTCTTAAATGAGCATGTAGAAGTCCACTAACTTGCTTAACCTGAAATCTTGTGAGAGAATAAAGTCAGCTAACGAATTAGCTGGTGAGTAATCACAGTTTTGAGTATACATATAGATTGATTGATTGATTGAGAATAATCCAATTCACAAGGTAACGTTAAGACTTATATTGCAATAGTAAAGCATATAGATAAACCGACACAATATAAACCCCTTGACTTGACACTTGCATATAATAGACTCCACACATACACCATAGATTGACTAATTGCCTCTGGCACAATCACCATTGAAACCAGGGTTGATTGATTGAATTAGGGTTTTACTGTCGTCCAGTTTATCATAGTATGTTCACATAGTTGCAAGTAATAACATAACCTGTCTTGAATTGAATTTAGAATGAAATAACAATACAATATCATGATTGAATATTGTATCACATGATTTCCCCAAAATAAGAAATGATATAAAAGGGGATATGAATACTCACTTGATTGATGAGATTAGAATCTGAATGTGATAGATTAGACACCAATGAATTCCTTATGATTAACCTAAGGAACGGTGCCTCGAGTTAGAATAATAATGATTTGAGAATTGAGAATGTATTAGGGTTTCCATTAGGGTTTTGAATGATAGTTTAAATAAAGTAATTTTATTTAGTTTGAATGTCTTGAAATAAATAAAATGAATTTATTGAATGTGATTACGTTTAGAATTTAATAAATATATCAATACGCGTAACCGTTTGATTTATTGTTAATGTGTGGGAAAACAAATAATTAATTTTATTAATTAATTATATGATAATTAATTAAAAATATTTAATTATTTAAATGACTAAAAGAAATAAAAATGATTTTGGAAAGATTTAAATATAAAACTTTTATATTTAATCATGATTTAAACAAAAATACATAGATATTATTTGAACCCATAACAATTTCGTGATTTTAACCATTGTTTAAAGTCTTATTTTTATAAGAAATTAAACTAGTTATTTTATTTATTTAAAACAAATAATAAAATAAATAAATAAAATGTTAAAATAAATTTTAGAAAATAATTAGGTTGTTTTAAAATTTTTTAATGTTTGTAAAATATTTTTATAATTTTTAGGATTTTTTCTGAATTTTTAAAGCTTAAAAAGAAGCTTAAAAATGTGTGAGGTGGCACGGATTCGAACCCGTGACCTCCTGCTTGAAATGGAACATGGGAACCGGTGAACCAAAGGCTGTGGCCACGATAGAAGTGGGTTTTTAATTCTTTTAAGCTTAGTTTCAATCAACCCCAATTCCATTACAAGCCCTAGTTCGATCCGGACCCAAATCGAAGGTCAATTCGATTTTGATTGCATCTGAAAGCATGGGGCTTTTGATTCCCAGTTAATAACGAGTGTGTAGGTGTGTTCAATTACCTATATGGTGTCGATTTGGAACTGAACTCGATGAAAAACAGGTCACGGCACTCGTGTTGATCGATTGATGCTCAAACAACGTTTATAATCAAATTAATTTCAAGGGAAGCTTCGTATTATGATCTGGACCAATAGCCCCTTATCAAATTTGATTAAAATCGATTGGAGATTGGGTTTAAAGGGAGTTGCAGGTCGACGGTTTCGAGTGTTCGAATGGTTCGTTTTTGTTGATTTTTTTGATGCAATTGAACTCAAAGATTGATTATATACGACCCATAATCGGTTAGTGCGGGATTACTTTGAATTTTAAAATTGTGTAGTGCGATCGATCGAGGATCTTTGGCCAACATTGGTGGTGCGACCGGGAGGGAAAACAGGGGGTGGGGTTGGGTACTTTTCGAATTTTCAAAATGGTCCCTGATGTTCCCAATGGTTTCCATTTGAATTCCAAGGTTTGTTTTAGTTTTAAATTAATTACAATCTAACCCCTGAAGTTTCTAATGTTATTATTGTATGTACAAACTTATTATCTATAAGTTAAAGTTATAAAACCTATATTTCATTATTATTATTATTATTATTATTATTATTATTATTATTATTATTATTATTATTATTATTATTATTATTATTATGATTATTGAATTTTTTTTTGAATTAAGGTCAACGTATTGTTTACAAAATTAACTTTTGTTTATCGGAAATACGCGATGTTACAGTCTCCCCTGCTTTAGGAAATTTCGTCCCGAAATTTTAATCACGAGGAGGCTGAAACGAAAAGATGCGGATACTGGGATTTCATTTGGTCCTCACGTTCCCAGGTGAATTCTGTGCCACGTTTAGATTCCCAGCGGACTTTGACAATGGGTATCCGACTGCGTTTGAGTTGTTTGACTTCCCGATCCATAATTTCCTCGGGTTTCTCAATAAAGTGCATAGATTCATCAATCTGAACTTCGTCGAGTGGAATGTGAAGATTTTCATCGGCAAGACATTTCTTGAGATTGGACACATGAAACGTCGGATGTATATTGCTGAGTTCTTGAGGTAGTTCAAGCTTGTAGGCCACTTTCCCAATTCGCTCAAACACTTTGAATGAACCCACGTAACGAGGTGCTAGCTTCTCTTTCTTTCCAAAGCGAATCACTCCCTTCCAAGGTGATACCTTAAGAAGTACGAGATCACCAACATTGTATTCCATGGGCTTACGTCTTTTGTCAGCATAATGCTTTTGACGATTTCTAGCAGTAACCAAGTTATCACGGATCTTATGAATTTTGTCGGTTGTTTCTTGTATTAATTCCGGACCAGTAATTTGTGATTCACCAACTTCAGACCATACAAGGCCTCAAATGGTGCCATCTGTTGGTCTGGTAACTGTTATTGTAAGAGAATTCAGTCAACGGAAGATGAGAATCCCATGATCCACTGAAATCAATGACATAAGCCCGGAGCATATTGTATCGTTCTTTCAGTATGACTGTCAGTTTGCGGGTGATAGGCTGTACTAAGATTCAATTGAGTTTCGAGAGCTGATTGGAGACTTTTCCAGAAACGAGAGATGAAGCGACCATCACGATCAGAGATAATATCTTTACTTGACAAACGATTGTTTAGGAAGACTACCATCACGTAATCAGGTTTTGATGATAACTCACATTGAAAGTCGATAGATAAGGAATAAATGGTTTGATGTAGCTAGATCGAGTCAAAACATGAGAATAAAGGAAAAGAAATCGATTTAAGAATTTAAATGTTCCAAGTTGGGAATCAAAATCAACCTAAAACGACCGGGTCTCTTTTCAAGTTCAGAGATCATGCTTTGGCTTGATAGGTCGAAATACTAACATTATTTCACCCTTCAAGTTACTACATGCTTCTCGTCACTTGATTACAACCTTGGTAAGTCGAAGATCAAGAAATAAGAATAGTCATCAAGGTATGGTTTTCACCCCTAACTTGATGGTGTATTCCTAAGGTATGACCACTAACTTACCAATCAAAAGTTCGATCCCAACTCATTGTTGAGGATCTACAGAAACAAAACGAGGTAACTCACCATTAAGGTAAGGGAAATCACTCCTATATTAACGATGAAGTTTTGCAAAAATAAAATATAACAAGATGAACTTCTTCATCAAAATGCAGAATTCACTCCTACTTTGATGAGGTCGTTTCATTTGAAGAATTACAATTCATAAGAATGATATCATCATCAAGGTATGAAATTTACGTCTATCTTGATGATTGAATTTCATAATAACAAGAAAACAATTGAAGATTGACATTTATCACCAAAGTACGGGTTTTAATCCTATTTTGGTGAGATCATGTCATTTGTGAAATGTAAATTCCAATGAGAATAATTGAAGTCAATCCTTAAGATAAGGAAATCACCCAAATCCAGAGGATGAAATTTCATAAAACACACAATTGAAAACCATTTATTAAAACGAATAAAGAATCATCACCAAAGTAAGGGAATCATCCCCGTTTTGATGAGTTAGAATCATTTAGGAGGTACGAGTGTTCTTAGTCATAGGTTGACTTGCAAACTCTTGCATCTCCCACGGTGAAAGCGGAACGAAGTTTGGCTTAACGACGAAAGGAAAAGTACTTAACGACGAAAGGAAAAGTACTTAACGACGAAAGGAAAATTATCTCAATTAGAAATTTAGAAATTTTCAAATTATATCAATGTAACAAAAGGGAAATCTTGAATGATTTAAATCAGGAAGACGACAATCAAGGACAAGAATTATTCAACACCACATCATTGGTGGCTTGAGCTTGTTGAGAATTTATGTTGAAAACACGTCCTTGAGCCGTAGAAACCGGGATGACAAGTTGAGGGCATCGATTGCGAAAATGGTTCGGATCACCACATTGATAGCATGCACGACCCTGGGTAATTGCAGGAAGATGTTGGTGGACTGGTGCATTAGTCGGAGCTTTAGCAGCATTCTTGCACACGTTGAATGTATGACCCAAACGACCACAGTTTGTGCATTGACGACACTGAATGTTAACGGGATGGTGATAATTGCAGTTGTTACATTGCGGATAGGGTCCAGCGTATGGTTTTTTCATCAGTGATTGGTTGTTTACTACTGGTTGACGAGTTGGAGGGACTTGATTAATTGGCACAGCGGGGGTAATTACAGCAAAGTTTTGGGAATTGACCTTCCTCTTCTTGTTCTTGGAAAGCTCGGGTTGATCGGTTTTGACGGTTTCGTTAAGAAGTTTATCGGTGTTCTTCTTCGACCCTTTTCTGGTTAAAGAACCAGCTTTCACATGATTATCGGTTAACTGTGCAGCCAGCCTGATAACATCTTCTAGTGTCGAAGGATTCCTTCCTAACACTGTATCCTGAATCTGCATGGGTAGTGCACCAATGTATTTCTCGATGGCTCGGGAGGTAGGGGTAGCAAGGTGCGGTACAAGAAGGCTCAGTTCATGAAATTGGTTAGTGTATGCGAGGTTCTCGCCACTGTCTTGGGTTAACTCCTAGAACTCAGCTTCCAGTTTTCGAACTTCATTTCTTGGGCAGAACTCTTTAGTCATGAGCTCCTTAACTTCAGCCCACGTCAATGCTAAAGCAATTTCAGTTCCACGGGTTCATTTCTCTCCGTTCCACCAAGTAAGTACGCGTTTCTGGAGAACACTTGTGGCATACCGGACTTTTAGATTTTCAGGGCATTCGCTGTTTAGGAAAGTGTTCTCGATGCTTTCGAACAACTGTAAAGACCAGTGGCTCCTTCGGTTCCACTGAACTTAGTGGGGTTGCAAGAACTGAAATGTTTGTAAGTACAAGTTTGGGGAGGGTTTGGTGCAGTTGGGTTTTGAACAGCATTGTTGGCTTGGTTCAAACGGGTAAGTAGAGTTGGGATGACCGCAGTAACTTCACGTGCTACAATAGCAGCAATCTTACGGCCAGAGTTTCTAGACCGTGAACGGATTTGACGAGAAGACATTCTGGAATATCATTAAGATATTTTATGAGAATTGGATAATAGGAGTTATAGCACATGAAAACGACAATCGGGAATTTTGGCATAATAACAATGAGATGTTCCAAGTGTAATCGTTTGATTCGTAAATCAAAGCGAGTACGTTGACAAATCAAAGTGTTATGTCCAACACAACCTTATTGAAGACATGCGTACCTATAAGCAGATACTCATCCCGAGGGTTCCCAGGTAAGGTAAACAGATCCATCGGTTGATTTGGATTTATACGAATACCTTGCCTAGACAGAACACCCCGAGATACAGGTATACCACTCTTCCAGCATAGCATGTTTCAAGTTGTAAGACACAGACTTTGATGAATTTGAAAACCATGAATAACAATCAAGTTTTGGAGTTTGAAATCACTTGAATTAGGTATACAATGCCTTAGAATATGATTTAGGATTCGCGTGTACATTGATAAGATTCAAAGTATAAGAAGAATCACATATGGCATATAATCACATAATCAAATATAAACATATAAGGCACATAAAATCCTATCTAAGCATGTAAAATGCATGAGAGGACTCATGTGTAAGGATACTTAGTTATAGCCTAGGTCATCCATTTCTAATAACCTAATTCCCTATAACCATGGCTCTGATACCAATCTGTCACACCCCGACCGACGGCGGAATCATCGGAGCGGACGAGGGAATGGTTGATTGTTCATAACACATGATTGTCTAATGGTGGAAATAATATTTAAATCAGATTACAAGATAACATGAGTTTACACAAGCAAATACAACAATTGAAATCACAAATAGTAATTGTCGTTCATTTTGACTAAGTCCGGGTCTTAAATGAGCATGTAGAAGTCCACTAACTTGCTTAACCTGAAATCATGTAAGAAAACAAAGTCAGCTAAAGAATTAGCTGGTGAGTAATCACAGTTTTGAGTATACATATAGATTGATTGATTGATTGAGAATAATCCAATTCACAAGGTAACGTTAAGACTTATATTACAATTGGTAAAGCATATAGATAAACCGACACAATATAAACCCCTTGACTTGACACTTGCATATAATAGACTCCACACATACACCATAGATTGACTAATTGCCTCTGGCACAATCACCACTCGTAAGCCATGTGGGGTGGGTTATCCAAACCAGTAGATCTACCATTGAAACCAGGATTGATTGATTGAATTAGGGTTTTACTGTCGTCCAGTTTATCATAGTATGGTCACATAGTTGCAAGTAATAACATAACCTGTCTTGAATTGAATTTAGAATGAAATAACAATACAATATCATGATTGAATATTGTATCACATGATTTCCCCCAAATAAGAAATGATATAAAAGGGTATATGAATACTCACTTGATTGATGAGATTAGAATTTGGATGTGATAGATTAGACACCAACGAATTCCTTATGATTAACCTAAGGAACGGTGCCTCGAGTTAGAATAATAATGATTTGAGAATTGAGAATGTATTAGTGTTTCCATTAGGGTTTTGAATGATAGTTTAAATAAAGTAATTTTATTTAGTTTGAATGTCTTGAAATAAATAAAATGAATTTATTGAATGTGATTACGTTTAGAATTTAATAAATGTATCAATATGCGTAACCGTTTGATTTATTGTTAATGTGTGGGAAAACAAATAATTAATTTTATTAATTAATTATATGATAATTAATTAAAAATATTTAATTATTTAAATGACTAAAAGAAATGAAAATGATTTTGGAAAGATTTAAATATAAAACTTTTATATTTAATCATGATTTAAACAAAAATACATAGATATTATTTGAACCCATAACAATTTCGTGATTTTAACCATTGTTTAAAGTCTTATTTTTATAAGAAATTAAACTAGTTATTTTATTTATTTAAAACAAATAATAAAGTAAATAAATAAAATGTTAAAATAAATTTCAGAAAATAATTAGGTTGTTTTAAAATTTTTTAATGTTTGTAAAAACATTTTTATAATTTTTAGGATTTTTTCTGAATTTTTAAAGCTTAAAAAGAGGCTTAAAAAATGTGTGAGGTGGCACGGATTCGAACCCGTGACCTCCTCTTGAAATGGAACATGGGAACCGGTGAACCAAAGGCCGTGGCCGCGATAGAAGTGGGTTTTAATTCTTTTAAGCTTAGTTTCAATCAACCCCAATTCCATTACAAGCCCTAGTTCGATCCGGACCCAAATCGAAGGTCAATTCGATTTTGATTGCATCTGAAAGCATGGGGCTTTTGATCCCCAGTTAATAACGAGTGTGTAGGTGTGTTCAATTACCTATATGGTGTCGATTTGGAACTGAACTCGATGAAGAACAGGTCGCGGCACTCGTGTTGATTGATTGATGCTCAAACAACGTTTATAATCAAATTTTTTTAGGGAAGCTTCGTATTATGATCTGGACCAATAGCCCCTTATCGAATTTGATTAAAATCAATTGGAGATTGGGTTTAAAGGGAGTTGCAGGTCGACGGTTTCGAGTGTTCGAATGGTTCGTTTTTGTTGATTTTTTTGATGCAATTGAACTCAAAGATTGATTATATACGACCCATAATCGGTTAGTGCGGGATTACTTTGAATTTTAAAATTGTGTAGTGCGATCGATCGAGGATCTTTGGCCGACAATGGTTGTGCGACCGGGAGGGAAAACAGGGGGTGGGGTTGGGTACTTTTCGAATTTCAAAATGGTCCCTGATGTTCCCAATGGTTTCCATTTGAATTGCAAGGTTTGTTTTAGTTTTAAATTAATTACAATCTAACCCCCTGAAGTTTCTAATGTTATTATTGTATGTACAAACTTATTATCTATAAGTTAAAGTTATAAAACCTATATTTTCATTATTATTATTATTATTATTATTATTATTATTATTATTATTATTATTATTATTATTATTATTATGATTATTGAATTTTTTTTGAATTAAGGTCAACGTATTGTTTACAAAATTAACTTTTGTTTATCGGAAATACGCGATGTTACACCTGCTGTCTCACATTTTCTTCAACAGCCTGACCACCAACCCTCCCTTGTCCCCCACCCCTTCTACGTAAACGTTGCGGGACAAGTGGAAGTTGAATCTCAACTAGATTTGCATCATATGTGTAGGTAGATAGACTCCGTGATCAACATGTGCAAACTCCATATAACGACTAGCCATGTTCGTACCCATTTCATCTCCTGACCTTTGATAAAATTGACTCAACCCTTCCATCTACAATTAAACTATGGTAATGATACAAAATAATAATAATAATAATAATAATAATAATAATAATAATAATAATAATAATAATAATAATAATAATAATAACAACAACAACAACCACAAGAATAATAATAACAACAATAATAATAACTGCAGGATCGGTTTTGTCAATTAAACTTGGTTTTTCTCTTCAACTCACTTATACTACACTCGGATTAGATGAATCAGAGTCTTTTCTAAGAGCTGATAATAATATAATAAGTAACAAAGAGCACAAAGATATAATTTTCAAGGTACTTGTATATATTAATTCTCAACTCAAAGTGTTACAAGACTCTTACAATACAATGAGAAACTATATATATACTACTACCTACAGCCGGTTATACTTTGATACCAGCTAGGAACCTATGACTAAAACATATACTACAATGCTAGAGTTAAGTTATATTAGATAAAGTATTATCTAAGATATGGTAGTCATGACATGTCCATGACTTACCTTTTGTTACTAACTAAAGTTAGTAAATGTACTAACTAATAAAGGTGAACAGTGGAATAAAGTATGGTCAACTACATGGCTTTTAAGAAAACGCCATGCAATATATCAAAGGTCTGCAGCAGAGTGTCAGGAGGACCATACTTATATCCACTAATTCATAGTAGTGTCTTTCGAAGGTTAGTTGGCTTCGGAAGAACAAGTTCTTCCGAAGCCACCTATACTTCGGAAGAGGCTACATCTTCCGAGGCTTGAGGACTTCTTCTTTTCTTCATACTTTGGAAGTTGTCTTCTGATCTTTTCTTCTAAGTCTTGATCTTCGGAAGTGAATACTTTGTCTCTGGAAGAAGAGTGTCTCTTCGGAAGTTGATATTACACTTTCCTTGGAAGAACTCTTTTTCCTTCGGAAGTTCCACACTTAGCTTCAGAAGTCCTTTATTAGATGCACCAAAATAGTCTAAATGATTTGGTTTTGGTTGCACCAGCCTTCTTCTTGATCCAATAAACTCCCCCTAGGTTGATGCTACCAAAACTTCACTTGTCCCTGCTTCTCAAAACTTTCAGGGAAAGCAGATACTTATTTGTTTCTTTGTTCTTCCTGGAAGTGGTGCTGAAAAGCTTGTACAAATCATTCGTGGACAGGAGATCCAGTATGTCTCTATGAATGATATCCACCCTCTGTTGGGTCCCTCTGAAAAGAGTTAGTTGATGGGACCTACAGTCATAATCCCATCTAAATATTGGTTCCAATTCAGGGCCATCCACCATCTTTAGAAACACTTTGCCTGTGGTGATTGACCTCTCCTTGGCTTCCTTCTCTCTCAGCTTCAGCTCCTCTTCAATCTTTGCTTTTACGCTTAGCTCAGCAAGATGAAGGCTGCTAAGATGACTTCTGATGTGAGCAGCAGTTTTGGAGCTGGAGGGATTGGAGAATGGTTTCTCTGCTAACTCAGCAATGTCGAATCAGCTGGAGTGTAGCAGAGAGGTGGCATTCAGCCTGTTGCTCTCTCCATTCTCTTTCTCCATAACAAAGTTGTGAGATGCTTCATCGAACCTCCACTGGATGATTTTCTTTCTAGGCACGAGGGGTTGACTAGGAATCTTGTCCCCTCTCCTTGTATCCAGTAGAGTCACCAGCTTTCTTCTTAGCTTCTTCTCTTCATCGTTTAAGGAATCAAAGTTAAGATCAAGAAGTATAGAAACATGGTCCAGTGTTCCTCTAGGCAGATCAAGGAATTGATCACTAGTGAGTGAACATGAAGATCCATCAACATAAGTCAGTTTGACAGAGTCTTCCTCACAAGAGATGTCGCTCAGGGTTGTGCAGTTGATGAGCTTCATCTTGATTGCCTTAAATTTTTCTAAGGAGAGATGTTTAGAAGGATGAGGAGATGGTTTGGAAGTTTGTTGGGTAGGATGTAGTGTTGTGGTTCTGGTGAGTGTTTTGGGTTGGAGGACAGGTAGTTTGGGTGGTTGTGGTGAGAAAGCTGGTATGGATACTGGTGTAGGCTCAGGTGTGTAGGGTTCAGGTTTGATGGTGAAAGGTGAGGGAATTGGTTCAGGTTGAGGTTGAGTGGTTGGTTTGAAGATCATCCCCTGTACCTTTCTATACATCTCTTTCCTTTTTCCCATACGAATGTCAGCCTTGATGTCGCTGACAATTCGTTGGAGTGTCTTTTCAGACATAGGTCCCACCTGCCTACCAGAGAAGCCATTAGCCCGAGATAGTCTTTCATCCAGGCTTTTTCTCCTATCTTCTTAGCAGCATTGACCCCAGCTTCTTCTTCTTTCTTCTTCTTTTCCTTCAGCTTTTCTCTCGCAGCTTTCTTCCTCTCTTTCTCCAGTTGATCCTGCTCTTTATTGAAGAGCCATAGGATCGTATCATTGTTATGTGGAGATAGTTCTTGAAGAGAGAAACCTCTGGTGGTAAGGAACGATATCCTTTCCCTCCGGAGCTGCAGATCAGCTTCCCTCTTTTCTCTTTCTCTTTCCTATCTAAGGCCAACCGTGCTGCTTCTTCCTTCTATTCAATCTGCAGCCTGGTTGCCTTTTCTAGCTCTACTAACTCCTCTAATGGTAGCAGGAGTATGTCTTTATTGGCAGCTCCAAGCATGATGAGCCTGTCAATGATCTCTTCTCTCCTTTTGTTGTTGACTTCCTCCTGGTTGGCTGCAGCTGCTTTGGAACTGGCAGCTAGCAACTTCTCAGTTGGAAGTCTACCTTTTCTTCTAAGTTTTTTTAATCTTCTCCTCCTCCTCAAGCTCTTCCGCAATCATTTTCTTCTTTCCTTTATCATCTTTGGAAGTGCTTGACTTTGGTGGTTCTTGGATGGAGGGTTCAGATTGAGATGGAGGTAGTGAAGTTGTCTGAGCTAAGGGTTGGTTGAGAAAGTCCTCACTATTCACCTCAGATGTTAGCTCAAGAATTGCATCTGTGATGATTAGATCCTTGGACAAAGAAAACAGTCCTTCCACAGCTTCCATCTCAGCTTTGGAAGACTCAGATTGTTCTTCCGAGGCTTTGACTTTAGCTTCGGATGTTTGAGGGAGTGCACTATCTGTCCCAACTGTTTCAGTTGCTGGGCCATCAGTCCTCATTTCCCCTTTGAATTTAATCTCAGGTTCCATTTGAACCTTAGGTTGACCAACTTCTTCCTCAGTGGTAGAAGTGCGGTGCACTTAGCCTCTGAAGCTCTTCAGCTCTAAAGCATATCATAGCCATATCAGGGCTAGGCTGATCTAGAGAAGATCTCAATAGAAATTGGGAAAAGAGTCTATAGAGATCTCTGAGCATCCTTGGGTCTATTTGCAGTATGACTTGAGATGGCTCAGGAAAGATAGTTGTAGTGGGAGCCGAATAAGTAGAAGTTGAAGTTTTGCTCTGTGGTTCCTTAATTGTTTGTCTCTTAACACCCTTACCCTTTTTGGTAGCATCATCTTGAGAGCTAGATGAGCTAGAGGAAGAGCCCAAGGAGACCTGAATAGGTACGTGCCTAACAGATCTCTCAATCTGTTTCTCAGCTAGTTGAGCCTCGAGACTGTAAATCTTAAGTTGCTAAGTGGTAGACCTATCCTCTAAAGTCCTAACCTTTGATTCAAGGATTGAGACTTTAGACAGTAGGTCTTTAAGGGTGAGTTGCAGTCTTCCCTCATCTTCTTTTGAAGAATCATAGGGAGATGAGGTAACATACCTAGTATGTTCAGCCTCACCACCAGAAGTGGTTTCTTGGCACCCTGGTTTCCCTTGCTTAATGATATCTCTTTCAGAGTCATCAATAGGCATGGTTTTCGCAGATTCAGTCTCAGAGATGTTACCACTGTCCTGAAGGTCCATTGAGGCACTTTCAGTAGTGGCAGCTGAATCTACATGAGTCCCCTCCACATCAGTGGGACTCACCTCAGTAAAGGCTTGCTGATGGGGGCTAGAGATAAGAGGTCTTTCTAGGCTCTTTTGATCCTTAAAAGAGTGTTGTGGATCAACTTCATTGCCATGAAGAGACGTAATCTCTTCATCAGTTTTCAACAGAAGGTCAGTAAAGGATAGAGAATTTAAACCTAGTGACCTGGGACCTTGGTCAATGTCTAAAGGCATTGAGCCTATAACGGGGCTGTCCATTTATGGCTTCTCAGAGGAGTATAGAGACGCACTCTGAGGGCTGTCAGCTTGAGTGTCGGGCTCATGGGTTTGAGACTGAGGAGACTCAAAACCCATATTGAGGTCAATTGTGAAGGATGGTAAGACCTCAGACTGAGTGGTAGCCCATTGTTCCATTCTAGTCTTTTTAGATTGAATAGGAGGGGCTTGTTCAATCAGAGTAGATTGAACAAGGGTTCGTTTGGGGCGTCTTTGATATGTGATTTTGATAGGGTGAGAGGGAAGCGTTGGCAGTGTGAGGGCAGTTGCTGGTGTGGGTTCATCATCTGTTGGGTTAACAGGGATGTCACAAGGAGCTATTTGCTCAGCCATACCTGGAAGCAAAGCAGTATGTCTTCCGGTGAAATTGGTGGACACTTTCTTCAAAATTTTAAAGATGGTCGCCTCATTTGAGGAACAGTCAGAGCAGCTGCACAGACAAGCTGACTTTGTTCCAGCTCACAGTTGATTATGTGCTGAAGAAACCTGGGATACATGAAGAACGTCTCCCACTGAAGGTTTCCCATGAGATTGGTCAGCACAAATCTTGAATAGTTGAAGTGAAGTCCTCTCACCATTCCATGAACCAGGCACCGTAGTTCGTATGGGATTTGATCCCAACCCCAGATTTGTTGGATAAGCAGTGAAGAACGACATGCAGCAGGAATTTCCAGTTGTAAGAGAAATTAAACTTGTAAACTGTAGACCTGCCAACATCTCTACCATATCCCATTTGGATGTAAGTGTTGTCCAAATCTATTTTGGGGAACTCTGTGGGTGCACCTTCATTATGAAGCTCGAGATGCTTCCTGATGAGTTGTTCAGTAATGACTAACTCCTGGCCACAGATGCTCGATCTTATTACTCGAGCCCCATTCAAGGTTTCAATCTGACCATTTTCCCAGAATTCCGCCATATGATTTGTATAAACGGTAGGGTTAACAGTCAAAGCGTTGTAATAAGATGATTGGGTAAGAAAGGAAATGATATCAGAGAAGTCAGCATCTCTTGAAGATCAAGAAATGCGACTTGATTGTGCTGAGGGTTAAGTGCCATTGGAGAAAGTTGTGGGAAGATGAGTTTGAGCTTGGGTAAATTGAAGATGAGAGAAATTTTTAGGGCAGTAAGATTTTGGCAAGAGGATGAAAATGTGGCGGTAAGGTTAGTTTTAGTTTAAATAATCTGACATCATTAACAAAATCTTTACCTTTTACAGAGTGGGGCCCAAAAGATTTCTGTTAAACAGTAAAGTCTTTCTTCCGAGTATAAATCATTTCCGAAGGTAATTTATCTTCTGAAGGCAACTTCTTACTTCCGAAGGTAGAATTCTATTTCCTAGAGTAAACACTACTTTCGAGAGTAAATTCTACTTTCGAGAGTAAAGATTGCTTTCAGAATGGAGAGTTTTAATAAGCATCAGAAGTAGATCTGATATGTAATCAATCGCTTCTTCCGAGACTAAAAACTCTTCCGAGAAGAGAAATTATCCTAGGAGGAATTTGCTTCGGAAGATATGAAAATATATTCCGAAGGTTAATTCCTCTTCGGAAGAATTTAGACTTGGTGAAAATTTCAGAGAGAGACCTTTTGTAACAGGGTTTAGATTGCATTGACATATGACATTACATATTCTAAAAGGTTTTCCAAAGAGGTAGACTAATCAATGTTTATCATCTCAATGGTTGTAATGAATACTTAAATCTCTGTTCATCAAAAGCTTTGGTGAACAAGTCAGCATATTGTTCAAGTCAGTATATTGTTCATTTGAGTCAACTTTGATTAGCTTAATTAGATTTTTCTCATGAATATCTCTAATGAAATGATACCTGATATCAATATGCTTTGTCTTGGAGTGCTTCACAGGATTTTCGGTGATGGAGATAGCACTGTTGTTATCAATGTGGATAGGAGTGCTCACAAAGTTGAATCCATAGTCTAACATCTGGTTCTGAATCCACAGCAGCTGAGCACAGCAACTTGCAGCAGTAATGTATTCAGCTTCAACAGTTGATATAGAGACACAGGATTGCTTTTTGCATTGCCATGAAATGATCCTTCCACCAAGAAATTGACATCCCCCTGATGTTGATTTCTTGTAAATGTTGCAGCCACCATAGTCATTGTCAGAGTATCCATAGAGATTGAAATTGTTGTTCCTTGGATACCAGAGACCTAGTTTAGGTGCTCCTTTGAGGTATCTGAGGATTCTCTTGGCAGCAACTAGGTGAGACACCTTTGGAGCAGCCTAATATCTTGCACAAATACAAGTTGCAAACATGATATCAGGTCTACTTGATATGAGATACATCAGAGAACCAATAATTGCGCTATACTGATGTTGATCAGTATCATCCCCCTCAGAGTCAGGACAGAGGTTATGGTTTCTGGGTATTGGTGTCTTGGCTGGCTTACATTCTTTCATGTCAAATCTTTCTAGGATGTCATTGACATACTTAGATTGATTGATGAAAAACCCTTCCTTCAGTTGTTTCACCTAAATTCCAAGAAAAAAGTCCATTTTTTCCATAGAACTCATCTCAAACTTCTTATTCATGATGCTTTCAAAGTCTTTACACATTTGGTCATCTGAGGAGCCAAATATGATGTCATCGACATAGACTTGAACAAGCAGGATATCCTTTCCAGACTTCTTTATAAAAAGAGTCTTATCAGTGGTACCTCTGGTGTAACCATTTTTCAGGAGAAATTGAGACAAAGTCTCATACCACAGCCTAGGTGCTTGGTGCAGCCCATATAGGGCTTTATCCAATTTGCACACATAGTTGGGGTGTTGTGGGTCTTCAAATCCTAGAGGCTGGCACACGTAGACTTCTCTATCTATATCCCCATATAGAAAAGCACACTTGACATCAAGTTGGTAGATAGTGAAATTCTTGGATGTAGGATAGGTAAGGAAGATCCTAACTGCCTCAAGTCTTGCAACAGGTGCAAAGACATTAGTATAATCGATTCCTTCCTCTTGAGTGTATCCTAGAACCACCAGTCTTGCCTTGTTCTTGATAATCAAGCCTCTATCATCTCTCTTGTTTCTGAAAACCCATTTAGTGCCTATAGGTACTTGACCAGATGGTAGCGGACATAGGTTCCAAACCTTTTGTCTTTGAATTGAAGCAGCTCCTCTTGCATTGATTCAATCCAGCTGCTATCTTTCAAGGTATCTTCTACCTTCTTGGGTTCCATCTGAGACAAGAAGCAGGAGTACAAGCAGACATTCCCATGATGAGTCTGTACTCTTGTTCTCACGCCTTCAGTGGCATCCCCTATGATATTTTCAACTGGATGAGTGTTATGAATCCTTAGTCAAGGAATCACTTCCAGTTGCAAAGATAAATCCAGATTAGACATATTTTGCTCAGGAGCTAGAACACTTCGTCCAGTTGTTGTTTCAAACTCATTCAATGAAGACTGATTGAATGAATGAGAAACATCATAATTTGTTGACTGTGGAGTAGCATCAACAGTTGCCTGTTCCTTCAAGATGCTACTTCTATCAGCTTGGTGTTGTACAGTGTCACCTGATGAATTTTGAGGATCAGTAAGTGAATCACTGGTTGAAGCTTCACTATTCCTTGAGATGGTTATACTATCTGATCTGTCAATAGTGGTAGCTTGATTATTTGTATCCCTTGGAGAATTTGGAAGAGGTCTAGGTAGCTCAAACAGTTGGTTAGCATCAGATTCATTTTGAGCACCTGCTCAAGCTGAAACATTCTTACAAGATGGTTTAGAATAGTTTAGAAACAATTCTAAGTCAAAAATATGATCAGGGCCATTCACCCTAACACAAGTAGTGTGCTCATTTACAACTATATTGGACGATTCCTCAAATTGTTGATTCTTAATGTTGTATACTCTATAAGCTTTGGAGCTTGAAGAGTATCCAACAAAGATAGCATCATCTGACTTTTCAGCAAACTTTGCTAAATTGTCTTTCGTGTTAAGTATGGTACACCTGCTGCTAAAGGACCTTAGAAAGCCAATGAACGGTGGCCTCTTGTTCCATAACTCATAAGGAATTTTTCCATAGGGCTTGACAATGAGAACTCTGTTCTGCACATAGCATGCAGTGCTGACTGCCTCTGCCCAAAAAGTTAGAGGCAGCTTTGAATCAACTAACATGGCTCTTGCAGCCTCAATAAGTGTACTGTTCCTCCTCTCAGCAACAGCATTTTGTTGGGGAGTTCTAGAAGCACTATATTGTCTGGCAATCCCTTTTGAGTTACAAAATAAGTCAAGAACTTGATTCTTAAACTCAGTCCCTTTATCACTTCTGATTATTTTTACCTTGTGATCAATTTGATTTTCTATCTTAAGAATAAAAGATTTTAGAGTTTCAGCAGTTTCATCTTTAGTTCTTAAGAAGAACACCCAAGTAAATCTAGTAAAATCATCAACTATCACAAGGCAATATAATTTCCTTCCAATGCTCATTATACTTATGGGTCCAAGAAGATCCATGTGCAATAAGTGTAATGGAGTAGTGATAGAGTTAACTTCTTTGGATTTGTGAGATGCCCTATGTTGCTTCCCTTTCAGACATGCAACACAGTTATCTTTACAGAAAAACTCTTTTTTAGGCATACCATGTACCAAGTTATTTTTAGCCAATTTATTCATTGTCTTAAAATTTACATGACACATACGTTTGTGCCAAAGAGTTGACTCATCACTATTTGATTTGGAAAGAAAGCATGATACTTCACCCAGTAGGGAAGCATTGTTCATATCTAGCTTGTACATATCCCCTTTCCTGGGAGATCTAAGAAGCACTAATTCCTTAGGAATTGTCATCCCAGGTTTGAGGATGATGCACTCATGTTCTGTGAAAAGCATTTGATGCTTTTGATAACAGAATTGAGAAATACTTAATAGATTGTGTTCAAGCTGTTTGACAAAGTGAACTTTGTCAATGTTTAATTTTCCATTGGATATACTCCCTCTGCCAGAAATATATCCTCCGGCCTCACCTCCAAACTGGACAGGACCTCCATCATAATCTTGAAATTGTTGAAGGAGAGATTTGTTCCCTGTCATGTGCCTGGAGCATCCACTATCCATAATCCAAACATTGTTATTTTGTTATATGGATGTTCCTGCACATAAGATGAGATAATTAGTTTTGATTGGAAACCCAAGCCTTGTTGGTCTTGGGTTCATCTAATGATATTGACATGATTGAACTAAAAGTTAAGCATGAGGGTTCAGTGGATGTTGTTGAAGAAGAGGTATGGGTTGCAGTATCTTTCCTCATCTTCCAATCCATCCCTTGGTTGATCATGGAAGATGAGCTTGTTGAAGCTTTTGCAACATGACATTCTTCCGAAGCTTCTTTCTTTTCGGAATAAGTCTTCACCACCTTTTCTTCTGAAGTAGTCTTCTTCTGGGATGGTTTTAAGGGAATTCATTTGTTCTTTTGGTTTTTAGCAGCTTTAGATTCCGCAGCCATTTTCCCTTTGGAAGAATGTATTCTTCCGAAAGCATCCTTGCTTTAGAAACCAGCTTTCCCTTTTTCATTACTTGGGTCATGCAATAATAGCTTGGAAGTTCTGCTCAGAAATAGCATACTTCCTAGCTTGAGCCTTAGCAGTGACAAGCTGGGCTTGAGCCTCAGACAAATTGGATATTAAATCCTTTATTTGAGTCTTATAGTTTGAATGTTCGTGTTTTAATAAGGACACAGTTTTCTCCAACTCCTCAATCTTTCTTTGATAGTCAGATTCAGCCCTTTTAAAATCAGATTTTAAAACATTTAGTGACTCAATATTGGATTTAATCTCCATATTGTAGTCCTGATACAATTTAACCTTAGCAATACATGCAGGAGTACAAAGATGTTCATATACCTTATTGTCATTTGTTCCAGCCATGAGTGCTTGAGCAGGATTCACATCCTGCACCATAAAGCTCCAGTCAACTTCTTGAGCCATTGCGGCTGTCTCTGCTGACCTTCCGGTGTGCTTTGATACTGAAGGATGTGTGGTGGCTTGTGGAGTTCCCGGATTTGATTTATGAGCCTTGCATTCTCTTGCAAAATGACCAAGTTGGTTACAGTTGTAACATTTGGCCTTAGTTTTGTCAAACCCAAATTTGCTGTTGGTTGGGTTCTGAAGGAATTGCCTTCCAGTTCTCTTAAAGAACTTCTTTGCTCTGTAGGTTAAGAGAGCCATTTGTTGGACTATGTCCACATAATCCACATCATCTGGACTGAAGCACTCTAGATCATCAAAATAGTATTGATGGTCACACGAGTGTCCACTTCCTAAGACAAAGGCACGACTGTCCTGAAAAGAACTATGCTGAGCTTGTTGAGACCACAGAGTCTTTGGAAATGTAATGTATGGTCCAGAAGAACAGGATGTCTGCTGGTTGTATGTTAGGAATTGTTGAGGTTGGGAGGGTCCTGAGCCTTCAACAACCATCAAAGCATTGCTAGCAGGAAGTCTCGAGGATCTGCTTGTTTAATGACCCTTTTTGCTTTCCATCTCTAAACGGCATCCATCAAGAATCTCGTAGAGTTCGGTCATGGTGAGAGTGTTCAGTTTTTCTGTTCTCTTGATAGAGACACAGTAGAACGTCCACTCATTAGGGAGTGCATTCATGAACTTTCTTGTGAGGTCTCTAAGTTTAGGAATGATTCCCACAGACTGAAGGGAAGAAATGAGATCCATGTACCTGAAATATTGCTGGCTGAGAGTCTCTCCATCAATGTAGGTGAAGTTCTCAAACTGCTGCTTCAGTGAGTCCTTCTTGGAGTCATTAGAACAAGAGTATATCTGAGCAAGTGAATCAAACAGTTCTTTGGCTGACTTGCAATGCTCAAACCCCACCATAATGGAGTTGGGTATTACAGTCATAAGAATAGTCATTGCATTGCTATCAATGTCCATCCTCTTCCAGTCTTCATCAGAGTAATCTTCGACGACTTTCTCTATCATGGCACCATTTCCTCCGGGTGTAGCCACCTTGGGTTTATACTGGCCATTGACAATAGACTGCCACATCTTGCTATCTTGATATCTGATTAAGCCTTCCATGCATCTGCTCCATGACCTGAAGTTTTCAGGGGTGATGATGGGTGCTTTAGTCATCGTCCCCATTTCTACTTCAGACGTGTTGAGGGCCATATAGAGTGTGGTGTAATGAGAAGTGAAAAACAGGTTGATCAGGATGATAAGATCTCACAATCAAGAGCCTAAGAAGCTCTGATACCAATTGCAGGATCGGTTTTGTCAATTAAACTTGGTTTTTCTCTCCAACTCACTTTTGCTACACTCGGATCAGATGAAGCAGAGTCTTTTCTAAGAGCTGATAATAATATAATAAGTAACAAAGAGCACAAATATATAATTTTCAAGGTACTTGTATATATTACTTCTCAACTCAAAGTGTTACAAGACTCTTACAAGCTTATTTTCATGAGTTACAATGAGAAACTATATATATACTACTACCTACAGCCGGTTATACTTTGATACCAGCTGGGAACCTATGACTAAAGCATATACTACAATGCTAGAGTTAAGGTATCTTAGATAAAGTATTATCTAAGATATGGTAGTCATGACATGTCCATGACTTACCTTTTGTTACTAACTAAAGTTAGTAACTGTACTAACTAATAAAGGTGAACAGTGGAATAAAGTATGGTCAACTATATGGCTTTTGAGAAAACGCCATGCAGTATGTCAGAGGTCTGCAGCAGAGTGTCAGGAGGACCATACTTATGTCCACTGGTTCATAGTAGTGTCTTCCGAAGGTTAGTTGGCTTCGGAAGAACAAGTTCTTCCGAAGACGCCTATACTTCAAAAGAGGCTACTTCTTCCGAGGCTTGAGGACTTCTTCTTTTCTTCATGCTTCGGAAGTTGTCTTCTGATCTTTTCTTCTAAGTCTTGATCTTCGAAAGTGAATACTTTGTCTCCGGAAGAAGAGTGTCTCTTCAGAAATTGATATTACACTTTCCTCGGAAGAACTCTTTTTCCTTCGAAAGTTCCACACTTAGCTTCGGAAGTCCTTTATTAGATGCACCAAAATAGTCTAAGTGATTTGGTTTTGGTTGCACCAGCCTTCTTCTTGATCCAACAATAACAATAACAACAATAACAACAACAATACCAACACCAATACCAGCACCAATATCAGCACCAATAGCAGCAGCAGCCAGCAGTAGAAGCCGCGGAAGCGCCGGCGGCGGAAGCAGCAGCAGCAGCACCATCACCACCACCAGCGGCAGCATCAACACCAGTAGCAGCAACAACACCAGCACAAACACCAGCAGCAGCACTAGCACCAGCACCAGCACCAGCACCAGCACCAGCACCAGCACCAGCACCAGTAGCAGCACCAGCAGCACCAGCAGCAACAGCAACACCAGCACCAGCACCAGCAACAACAACAACACCAGCAACAGCAACAGCAACAAGAACATCAACAAAAACAGCAACAACAACAGCAACAACAACAGCAACAACAACAAGAACAACAACAAGAACAACAACAACAATAACAATAACAACAACAATAACAATAATAATACCAACATTTGTCATTCTTTGTCCTTTGTTTTGAAACCCATACGGGTTTAGGTCTTGATGGCCCGGGTTCGTTACATATGTAATGACACGATCCATATACCACCTCATGTATGATTCGTACGCAACTATCATATCTGTGTAACTACCATTCATAAGAGTATCATGTCTCGACTCCCATGCTTGAATATAAAAATTATGCTTTTCTTTCCAATCACTGTTTCTTCCACCTCGATGAGCAGTGTAATGGAGTCGGCAATGTTCCTCTCGTGTTAGGGTACACTTTTTTGGATCGGTTAAGTCATTCCAAATTGTCGTAAAACCCTGCTAGCACAGTGGGGCTCATCGTACAAATTTCAGGTAGATATTGGATAATATGATCATAACGCCTCTAGTTAAACTGAAATGAAAAACATATAATTAAATTTATAACACCTTGTAATAACTAATTTTTTAAAAATATATGATTAAAAAGTTAATACCATCCTGTCATTTAACAAATGTTGGATCGGGACGCGCTCAGGCAATACGGAGTGGTGTTAACATAGCTAAGTTTGCCGCCTTACCATCTTTCAGAAATTCAAATAAACCAATGCTTAATCGATAAATTTTTATTATTAAACATACAAATATGACAAGTAACAAAAATTTGTATGTTATTTTAATATACCTTGCACCGTAGGGTTTTGTAAAGTCAATAACACGGTTATTAAGAAGCCATGGTAGGTAATCTTTCCCACGTCCATAGTTATAGCAAGAATAACGGACCCTCAACATCAGTTACTATTATTTTGTTTCTTTGCAAAGTTGTTTATACAACCATGTTAAAACTGCACTACCCTAGCTTAGTTTCCCACAAGTACTTAAATTTTCAATGTGGGTTAAAAAGTTAATGAAACATGTTGGAAGATGTATCCGGGAATAAAGTTGCCCCAATTAAGTAAAATATAATTATTCTAGCATGCTGTATACATTGTTGTTTGTTGGCATCGTGAGAAAAGTCTTTCCTTATTTCATTTCAAATAGCATCCAGATTAATTTTGTTATCTTCTATCGGGCGTGAATAAAGAGAATAACCAGTAAAATGTTCAAACCTCATTAAAATCTAAGTTTTATTCATCAACTCATTAATGCCAGAAATAATATCACCATCAACCTGTAAACCACATAACACATGGATATCTTGAAGGGTGACCGTGCATTCTCAAATAGGTAAGTGAAAAGTGTGTGTCTCCGGCCGCAATCTCTCCACCAAAGTAGTAATGAGACCACAGTCAAGTGTACAATATGCATAGTCTATAATACCTCCGAAACCCGCCTACCTTATGTGGTGCATGGCATTATGCGGGATAGGCTTTTCAGCAATAAGTTTTCAAAAATTCTTGTTACCCCTTCTAGCCCTAAATATACCAACATCACTCGGTGGATTTTGAAAATAATGAGCTGCTCTATGCTCACCACCCAAGAATAATAAATCATTGTTAATAGGACCCGGTATAATTCGCCAACTCATTTTGTAAGAATTTTTTGGTATAATGAAGATATGTAAAAGATATATGCTAGTGTGGGTTGAATAGAAAATACAATGTTTATAAAGAAAATGAAACGGAGTGTAGGTAAATAAATGAGTGATTAAATGTGGCAGGTGGGTATTCAAATAGGTTGGTGATTTGTGCGGTTGAAAATGAAAGAGCAAGACATAATTGAAGCAAAACCCGCCCTCCATAAAGACGGGTTGTTCTGTTTTTGTCAGAACCCGCTCGCCGCGTAGGCGGGTACTCGGAAAACGAGGCACACGTGCAGGAGACCAGAGTCCGCTGCAGAACCCGCCGGGCACATAGGCGGATACCCTTATTTCCCACTTATTCCAAGAGAAACCCTTCATGTCAACACTTTGTTTTAATTTCACATATTTTAAAAAAAAATTCAATAAACAGTCACCATAGAATGATTTGTATTAAAAAATAGTCATTTTTGAAAAACCTATATACATATTATATTTATATTATACTAATTATTAACCGTTCCTACGCGTAATGGTTTTGTACCTTATGCATAGGGAGTTTTTCAACAAAAATTGATTTTCACTTTTAACCTGCATTTTCCATAATTTAACTTCTCAAATTTGACTTTTTTACTTTTAACCTAACTGTTCATCTTTTGTAATTTAATATCATAATTTTTATATTTTCAATTTTTTCCCCTATACTTTTCATATTTCGCAAATCTTCGTTAAACGTGTCGTTCTAAGTTTTGCAAATTACCATTTTACATTTATGTCTACATTTTACGAGTTAACACGCCGCAGTGTGCGTGTACAGTTCAATGTTTTACTCTTATTTTTTTTACCATTTAATGGTTCTGCCGCAACACACTGGTCCAAGATTGACTTAAATTATTGTTTTATATGTTTTAGGTTTTGCCTAAAGGTGGTGTGTCCTTGGTTCTATGTTTCGATTGGTGGGCGCTAACGGTGGTGTGTCCTTAGTGCTACTTGGCATGATTTTACGCCCCCCGTAGCAATGCGGGGGGTTTAATATTAGTTATGAACTAAAGTTGATATGGAAAGCCTTTTGTATGTTGGAAGGAACCATTTTGCATAAATGGTCCTTATAGAAAGGGTAGTTATGTATCATGGTATAATTGATCTTAGATTTGTTTTATATAATGAAACTAGGTATAGTCACGTGTTTACACTCCGTTGTATAATAGCAATTATAATTCTATAGTATGTAGAGAATAAAAATATTTTAACTACACATAAAGAAAAAGCAAACCATAAGATATCAATTAAATCAAATTCATATCCAACTAACTAATATATTGAGCAGTAAATATAAATAGGCAAATTTGTCTAACATTATATATTTAAACACACATAAATATACAATACCCTTCACAAACACTACATGACTCCTAAATCTACTTACACTCGCCACGTCAGTGAGAAAATCTTATTCATTATAAATTTCTTAAAAAATCCACCCTGATAAAACCTTAAATCTCGCCATGTACTTAGGCGATGAGTGTTAGAGGATCTCACCAATGTCGAGTTAAAATAAAAACAATTTTACTATAACGTTAAATATAAAAGTATTTTGATTAGCTAATGAAACAAATTTACTACTTTTAAAATTTCCGTTTAAAAAAATTATTAATTTGAAAAGAGCTCGTTCTTCTACCAACATCTCATTGTTTAAAAACTCCGGTTTTGTTTTGTAAAAAATATTTTCATACAAAACTTTAACTTTTTTTTGAAAAGATTGCTATTAAAATATTCATAATTTAAAAAAGTTTTGTTGTTTAGAAAAAAATCTTAGTTTTAGACAATTTTGATTTTAAAAAAGTATAATAAATACTTAGTTTTAGACAATTTTGATTTTAAAAAAGTATATTTTTAATCAAAATACCTAGTTTTTATTTAGTGAAAACATTTTTTTTAAAATTATTGACTTAAAAAGGACTTGAAATAACAATATAAAAAGAGAAATATTCGAAATTAGTTTTTTACTTTTTTAAAATGAAAGAAATACTATGGTCGGGAACTGTAAGACCCCGTTCTCGGGCACTTCACATTTGGTCATCATCGCACTTAAAACACATCATTATATAATCTTTACTAAAATCATACAGCGGAAACTGTGAAATAACTTTTCATTTCAATACAAATGCTTTTGCCAGTTAATACAACGTTAATCAATCACAAAATATATATTGTTGCATTACATCACAAAAGCGTTAAACAAAAGAATGCCATCCAAAAAGAGCTGAGTAGTCGCCCGTGCCATCCTCAGCAACCTTACCTGCCAACTGGAAACACATAAAAAGTTAGCGTTGCTGAGTGAGTTCTAGTTTATAATAAAACTTACTTTACTTTCATTAAGACCGTATTTTTACTTTCATGCTATCACACATCATACGTACACATAGATAATATCATTATTATCTTCATCATTCATTATCTTTGTTTCTATATAGGTCTTGTCACACTTTACCCTCTTCACGGCACGCAACCATGATTACGGAGGTCGAGTGACAAGGATCCCATTTCATATCTTATCATTATATCCCTTCCGTTCATTACTATCATTCGTTCATTCTTTAACTTTCATTCATTCTTTGTACGTCTTTAACTATCTTACTCTTTCATCTTTAACTGTTTTCTTTCCATCACCCATAAACCATACCTTTCTGCTTCATGGTACTAGACTTAGGCCTATCATAGACCTTCTATATCGACGCACCGCACCCTCCTAGCCACAGTACCTAAGGTAGAGTTTAAGTGTACCATTGCCATATGTAATATCCTTCTGTATCGTGGTACTGGGTCTAGGCCTATCATAGACCTTCTATATCGGCGCATCGCACCCTCCTGGCCACAGTACCTAGGATATGCAGCGATGGTTCTATACATGGTTGATCCCAATGTCAGGATTTTACCCTCTTCGTAGCACACAGCCACGATTACTGAGGTCGCAAGACAAGGATTCCATTTCGAGTCTGTTGCAACAACAAGGTCGCTCACCTCCTATATTTGCTTGCAAGTCTTTATTACTCTCATTCATTATTAATGCATGCATTCATTTATCATGTTCCTCTTTCATTATCTTTCACTTTACGTTATATAATACTTTCGTTTCATTCTTTAACATAAAATGTAAAATCACGGGAAAGATAACATACACTAAAATAAGGAACATCAACATACACTATAGCATTACTATACAGGGCATCATCATTCATACATAACATACATCACACATAAATATGCGACATCATCATCATGCCCTACATACCCTCTAAGGCCTCCAAAGGTCATCTTACATGTACCTACGGGAACTTCCACGTCAAAACTTACTCCTGCACTTTCCCCCGAAAGTCAGTACTTTAACTATGCTCTTCCTCGGGTGCAACAACCCTATTTGGGCGTATGGACACCCTTCAGTCGCATAACCTCCATGCGACTGAACATCATGCGAATAGACCAATACGGAAGAACACCTATATGAATGAAGACCCAATCATGCGAATGGACTCTCAATCGTGCGAATGAACACTGTGCGAATGGACCTCATGCGAATGGACGTCATGCGGATGAGCACCTATGCGACTGGGCTCTCAGTCGCATGACTCCCCATGCGACTGGACCCCAGTCGTGCGACTAAACCTCAATCGTGCGACTGAACCCAATCGCCCTCCAGTCGGTCGTATGGCCTCCAGTCGGTCGCCCAGCCCTAGATGGTGCAGAATGCAGTTCTCCCGAACCCAATCTGCCATTTTCAACATCCAAGCTCATCCAAACCCATTCTAAGCCCAAATCAACCATCCTAAACCTTAGGAATGCATACTACAACACCATTCAAGCACACACAAGCCCAAGAAGATACTCCAAACGCATCAAACGCAATCACACCCAAATGGGTCAAACACACACACACATTCAAAAACGGGTTTACTATGTGTTCCAGCCCCAAATCAGTTGAAAACAAGTAAAATAGGGTCCTACAACTCACACAACTACAAGAAGAAGAAGGGCTTCGTGTTGACTCGCTACACGACGATTTTGCTCACTCGAACCCGCTCGAACCAAGCTTTCTTCTTCTCTTCTCCCTTTTCTCTCTTCTTTCTTTCTTTTGGCTGAATTGTGTGGGTGTGGGGAGAGGGTAAAGGGCTGCCCTCTCCCTTAATATGTCCCCATTTTCCCAACTTTCATGCGTTGGCGAGTTTGGTCCCCCGACTTTGGACTTTATTTCTTTTTCTTCCTTCGTCGGCTACAAAGAAAATATCCAGCTATTACAAGTCCACCCCCTTATATAGGTTTCGTCCCCGAAACCAATTATTCCTCAAACAAACATGGGTAATGCTGTCTCATTTCTTCTTCAGTCTCCCACGTTGACTCGGATCCTTTCCTGTGCTTCCACTGTACACGCACAAGGGGTACCACTTTATTTCTCAGCCTCTTCTCTTTTCGATCGATGATTGCCACTAGTTGCTCCACATAATTGAGCCGTTCGTATACTTCGATATCCTCCAGTGGAACAATCATATCTTCATTTGTCAAACACTTCCTTAGATGAGATACGTGAAATGTCGGGTGAATTCCACTCAACTCATCCGGTAACTCCAATCTATAGGCCACCTCTCCTACTCGAGCATTGATTCGGAAAGGGCCTATATATCTCGGGCTCAACTTGCCCCGCTTTCTGAACCGAATGATACCCTTCTAAGGTGAGACCTTCAACATAACCCGATCACCCACCTGGAACTCAATCGGTCTGGTAGTTTATCAGCATACGACTTCTGTCTATCTTTGGCTGCCTTCATAAAGGCCTTGATCCTTTCAAGCTTTTCAGTCGTAGCCTCGATCACCTCGACGCTCCCTAACTCCTTATGACCAATATCACCCCAACAAACGGGCGTCCTGCATCTCCTACCGTATAGCATCTCATAAGGTGGCATACCAATGCTGGCATGATAGCTGTTGTTGTATGAGAATTCAGCTAACGGTAAGTGGTCATCCTAACTTCCCCCAAAATCAATCACACATGCCTGAAGCATGTCCTCCAATGTCTGAATGGTCCTTTCTGACTGACCATCAGTCTGGGGATGATAAGCCGTGCTAATATGTAACTTCGTCCCCATGGCGTCGTGGAATTTCTTCCAGAATTTGGATGTAAACCGGGTGTCACGATCAGACACAATAGACACCGGCATACCATGACGAGTTACAATTTCCTTGACGAACATATCAACCAACCTCTCAGATGAATATGTCTCGCGGATCGGTCGGAAGTGAGCACTCTTCATCAAACGGTCAACTATCACCCATATAGCGTCATACCCTTTTGGAGTACGCGACAGCTTCGTAATGAAATCCATGGTGATGTGCTCCCACTTCCATTCCGGTGTATCCAAGGGTTGAATCCTTCCATACGGCTTTTGATGCTCGACCTTCACTTGTAAGCAAGTAAGGCACTTACTCACATACTCCACCACGTCACGCTTCATACCGGCCACCAATAGTCTTTCTTCATGTCTTGATACATCTTTGTAGCACCGGGATGAATAGAGTATCGAGTCTTGTGAGCTTCATCCATAATCTTCACGCGTAGATCCCCAAAACGAGGAATCCACATCCGCTCGAATCGGGTTTTAACACCAAGTGTGTTTTCACCCAATTCCACAACCAGACCTCTCATTCTTTCAGAGTTAAGATGATCTTCTTTTAAGGCTTCATCTTGAAACTCTTTGACCTGCTTCATCACGTCCGAGGTCATGATCATCTGATATGCTTTCACCCGAATCGGCTCGGGTCTTTCTTTTCGGCTAAGGGCATCCGCCACCATGTTGGCTTTGCCCGGATGATAATGGATCTCAAAATCATAATCCTTTATGAGCTCCAACCATCTTCTCTGCCTCATGTTCAAGTCCTTCTGCTCGAAGAAGTACTTCAAGCTCTTGTGGTCAGTGAAAATGGTGCACTTCGTCCCGTAGAGAAAGTGTCTCCAAATCTTCAGTGCAAAGACCACAGCTGCTAGCTCCAAGTCATGTGTAGGATAGTTAACCTCATGAACCTTCAACTGTCGGGATGCATAGGCTATGACCTTTCCTCTCTGCATTAACACGCACCCTAATCCCGAGTAGGAAGCATCAGAATAAACCACCAGATCTTCACTTCCATTGGGTAATGACAATACGGGAGCTTGAGTCAATCTCGTCTTCAATTCTTCGAACGCCTTCTCTTGAGCTTGACCCCATACAAACTTTACATCTTTCTGGGTCAACTTGGTTAGTGGAGAAGCGATCTTGGAAAAGTCTTGAATAAACCTTCGGTAATAGCCCACCAAACCCAAGAAACTACGAATCTAGGATGGCGTCTTTGGAGACTTCCATTGCATCACCGCTTCCACCTTTGCCGGATCCACCATAATCCCCTCCGGATTCACCATGTGACCCAAGAATTGAACCTCGCGCAACCAAAACGCGCACTTGGAGAACTTGGCATACAACTTCTCCCTTCTCAAAGTCTCCAACACCTCTCGAATATGACATGCATGCTCTATCTCACTCTTTGAATAAATCAGGATATCATCAATAAACACAATCACAGATTTATCCAACATCGGCCGACACACTCGGTTCATCAGATCCATAAAAGCAGCTGGCGCATTGGTCAAACAAAAAGACATGACAAGAAACTCGTAGTGACCGTAGCGCGTGCGTATCCTGCTCCTTCACCTTCAACTGATGATAGCCAGATCGAAGGTCTATCCTTGAAAACCAACTGGCACCTTGCAGCTGATCGAACAAATCATCTATCCTCAGTAATGGGTACCGGTTCTTAACCGTCAACTTGTTCAGCTCGCGGTAGTCTATACACATCCTCATACCACCATCTTTCTTCTTTACAAATAAGACCGGAGCACCCCAAGGAGAGATACTCGGTCTAATGAACCTCTTGTCAAGCAACTCCTGTAGTTGCTCCGTCAACTCCTTCATCTCTGTCAGAGCCAACCGATACGGTGCCTTGGCAACAGGTTGGGCACCCGGTATCAGATCAATCTGAAACTCAATCTCTCGGTCAGGTGGTACTCCTGGCAAGTCTTTGGGAAACACATCTGGAAAGTCGCACACCACCGGTACATCAGATAATTATAGTGTTGGCGTTTCCAATCCTTTACATAACACAAGTAGGCGCTACATCCACGCCTCATACACTTTCCCGCCACCGCCATTGAGATTACTTTCGTGATCGTCGTGACCCGATCCCCATAAACAGTTACCGAACTCCCGTCAGGCGCTATCAAACGAATCATCTTCTTTCGACACACTATATTCGCCTCAAAGTCCGCCAACCAATCCATCCCAAGAACCAAATCGAAACCACCTAGGATCATCACAAACAGTTTAATAGGAAACTTATGACCCTCTAATTCCACATCGTAGTTCTCTATCATCTCAGAAATCCTGGTAGACTTACCTATGGCAGTTTCTACGTGAAAGGGTGCATCAACACGTCTACTACTAACAGGCAGTTTAGCATAAAAAGCGGTTGAAATAAAACTTCTACTGGTGCCCAAATCAAATAACACGGAAGCTAAAGTTTGGTTCACTAGAAACGTATCAGACACAACATCAGGGTCCGTCCTAGCTTCCTTTTGTGTCATAGTGAATGCCCTGGCGCTCACCCTCGGTCCTTTACTTCCCGTCTTCTTCACCCCGGAACCCTCAGCTCTAGGCTTCTTACAATCCTTAGTTATGTGGCCCTCCACGCCGCAGTTAAAGCATCGGATCGCACGACAGTCCCTGGCTATATGCCCCGGCTTCCCACATCTGAAGCACACGTTCAACCCCAGTCTGCATTCCCCACTATGCACTCTCCCTCACTTACCGCACTTCTTCACACCCGCACCCGAAGTGACCACACGACAGTCATCCACCCGCGCCTTCTTGTTACCCGTCGAGGCATCACCCCGACCAAACCTCTTCCCACTCCATCTTCGATCACCACCACTCTTCCTACTACCTTCAGCCATCACCACTACAACCCTCACATCATATAGTCTCCCCGCCAAATCCACCGCCGACCTAAACATGCTCGGTCGGGCAGCGATCATGTGCCTGCGAATATCCGCTGGCAAACCCTAAATGTATCTCTTCATCTTCCGTGACAGAGGCGTCACCTGATCCGGCACCAGACGTGCCATCTCGTTGAACTTTGTGGTGTACTGTTGGTGTGTCATCTTCCCGCCTCCAGCTGCAGGAATTCTCTCTCAACTTTATCCATTTCCCGGTGAGGAAAGAACTCTTCGATAACCAACTTCTTCAACTCCAACCATCTCATCCTCCCAATAGCCCTACTACCCTCGGCTTGGACTATATTGTCCCACCAGCACAGAGCCGAGTCCACAAAAGAATGAGCAACAAACTTTACTTTCTGATCCTCCCGACACTTGCTGATGTTTAAAACAGCTTCCGTTTCTCTCACCCACCGGTGAGCAGCAGCGATAGTGCCGGTAACTATCAAAAGTAGGGGCTTGCATCGCTGAAACGCCCCATAGTTACAGCCTCGTACTGCCTCCGGCGCAGGCTCTTCTTCTTTCTCTTCTTCATCATCCGAGAGAACCGTTTCAGGCTCCGGTTGCTCCTGTCTTCCCGAGGACCTATTCCTCTTTTTCCTTTCTCCATCTCTCACAGCTTTAGTCACTTCGGTCACCACAGACGGTAAAATTGTCTGCATGACCTGATGCACCTCTTCAAACCGCCTCTTTCACTGAGGCCCTCAAGTTTGCACTCTCATCACCACCCTCCGGATGAGGGGCCTCGGGTCCCTCAGGAACCACCTTCTCAACTCTAGGTCTGCCTCTTTTGGGCCGCGATGCAGCACCAAGTCCACCACGCGAGGCTTTGGATGATCTACCACCGGCCATCCTCTATCACACACTGAAAGATTCAAACACCAACACGGTCATTCAAGTAAATAGCTCAGTTTATGTCAAGTATAGTAAGTCCCTAATTACAGTGGCCAGTTGTGATTAGCCACTTACTTTACTCTTCGTACCCCGAGCATTACCTGTCCTTACTACATCAGTATCTAAATCTACCAGCAACACATAAACCATATAACATGCGCACATAATACCGGTTAACATTAAGAAAATACCTGATGGCACGCAGCTACTCAGATTGGCATCCCTTCCCTTTCCGTCCCATTCTCAGTCTAAGTTAAGGTTTATTTTGAAAATTTACCCGTCTTACTTAAACTTTGGCTCTGATACCAACTTGTAAGGCCCCGTTCCCGGGCACCTCACAGCTGGTCATCATCGCACTTAAAACACATCATTATATAATCTTTACTAAAATCATGCAGCGGAAACTGTGAAATAACTTTTAATTTCAATACAAATGCTTTTACCAGTTAATACAACGTTAATCAATTACAAAATATATATTGTTGCATTACATCACAAAAGCATTAAACAAAAGAATGCCATCCAAAAAGAGCTGAGTAGTCGCCTCGTGCCATCCTTAGCAACCTTACCTGCTAACTGGAAACACATAAAAAGTTAGCATTGCTGAGTGAGTTCTAGTTTTATAATAAAACTTACTTTACTTTCATTAAGACCGTATCTTTACTTTCATGCTATCACACATCATACGTACACATAGATAATATCATTATTATCTTCATCATTCGTTATCTTTGTTTCTATATAGGTCTTGTCACACTTTACTCTCTTCACGGTACGCAGCCATGATTACGGAGCTCGAGTGACAAGGATCCCGTTTCCTATCTTATCATTATATCCCTTCCGTTCATTACTATCATTCGTTCATTCTTTAACTTTCATTCATTCTTTGTACGTCTTTAACTATCTTACTCTTTCATCATTAACTCTTTTCTTTCCATCACCCATAAACCTTACCTTTCTGCTTCGTGGTACTGGACCTAGGCCTATCATAGACCTTCTATATCGGCGCATCGCACCCTCCTAGCCACAGTACCTAAGGTAGAGTTTAAGTGTACCATTACCACATGTAATATCCTTCTGTATCATGGTACTGGGCCTAGGCCTATCATAGACCTTCTATATCGGCGCACCGCACCCTCCTAGCCACAGTACCTAGGATATGCAGTGATGGTTCTATACAATGATTGATCTCAGTGTCAGGATTTTACCCTCTCCGTAGCACACAGCCACGATTACTGAGGTCGCAAGACAAGGATTCCATTTCGAGTCTGTCGCAACAACAAGGTCGCTCACCTCCTATATTTGCTTGCAAGTCTTTATTACTCTCATTCATTATTAATGCATGCATTCATTTATCATGTTCCTCTTTCATTATATTTCACTTTACGTTATATAATACTTTCCTTTCATTCTTTAACATAAAGCGTAAAATCACGGGAAAGATAAACATACACTAAAATAAGGAACACAACATACACTATAGCATTACTATACAGGGCATCATCATTCATACATAACATAAATCATGCATAAACATGAGACATCATCATCATGCCCTACATACCCTCTAAGGCCTCCAAAGGTCATCTTACATGTACCTACGGGAACTTTCACGTCAAAACTTACTCCTGCACTTTCCCCTGAAAGTCAGTATTTTAACTATGCTCTTCCTCGGGTGCAACAGCCCTATTTGGGCATATGGGCACCCTTCAGTCGCATAACCTCCATGCGACTGAACATCATGCGAATGGACCAATACGGATGAACACCTATACGAATGAACACCCAATCATGCGAATGGACTCTCAATCGTGCGAATGAACACTATGCGAATGGACCTCATGCGAATGGAACTCATGCGGATAAGCACCTATGCGACTGGGCTCTCAGTCGCATGACTCCCCATGCGACTGGACCACCAGTCGTGTGACTGAACTTCAATCGTGCGACTGAACCCCAATCGCCCTCCAGTCAGTCGTATGGCCTCAAGTCGGTCGCCCAGCCCTAGCTGGTGCAGAATGCAGTTCTCCCGAACCCAATCTGCCATTTTCGACCTCCAAGCTCATCCAAACCCATTCTAAGCCCAATTCAACCATCCTAAACCTTAGGAATGCATACTACAACACCATTCAAGCACACACAAGCCCAAGAACATACTCCAAACGCATCAAACGCAATCACACCCAAATGGGTCAAACACACACACATTCAAAAATGGGTTTACTATGCGTTCCAGCCCCAATCAGTTGAAAACAAGTAAAATAGGGGTCCTAGAACTCACACAACTACATGACGATCTTGCTCACTCGAACCCGCTCGAACCAAGCTTTCTTCTTCTCTTCTCCCTTTTCTATCTTCTTTCTCTCTTTTAGCTGAGTTGTGTGGGTGTGGGAAGGGCTGCCCTCTCCCTTTATATGTCCCCATTTGCCCAACTTTCGTGTGTTGGCGAGTTTGGTCCCCCTGACTTTGGACTTTATTTCTTTTTCTTCCTTCGTCGGCTACAAAGAAAATATCCGGGTGTTACAGGAATTAAGGTGAGAAGATTTGTGAGAATGACATGTGGCATCACTTGTAAAGGATTATTACGTTAGATGTTTGTTAATAGGCTTGAAGGTAAAGACTAAGCTGGTAAAAACATGTGGAATTACATTAAACCTCGTTAGACTCAACGTAATAGGGATGTGAGGGGCGCTATAGATGGTCATGTGGCCTGGAACTTTGGCGCCAAATCCACTAAAAAGGTGATGAAAAGGGGCATTAAGTGATTCCACGACACCTTTATTGGTGTGAAAACTTCAAATTACGTTCTTTACGAGGGAGTCTAGAATCTTTAACATTAAATCCAAACATAGTCATTCACCAACTCACTAAATCCATAATATTCGTTCCATCTTTTTAAATTTAACAAAAACCATATTAAATATGGATAATTTAAAAGCTATATTCACGACATCTGTCGTGTAACCATGAACCCAAACAAGGGATGACGGGGCAGGAGGGGTGACTGCCTAAGGCCCAATCTCTCAAGGGATCCAAAGCTTTTTTAAATTATATATATGTATATTTAAAAAAATCATCTATAAAATTGATCCATTACACACTTCGATTTAGCGTATTACACATTTTAGATTAGCTCATTTACCCAAATATGAATTTAATTAAACAATTTAACTCATTTAATTAGCTTATCACGCACAAGAAAACTTATAACTCGTTTAAGAAAATAAAAAACGGGATTTTTTTTCGTTTGGGGCCCATATTTGCTAATTCGCCTCGGGCCCCTAAATCCTCAGCACCGACATTGACCCAAACAACCAAAACATCCACGTGATAAACGCTTTCAACCCAACATATGTGTCACGAATGACCCAAACAATCCGTACTAGGACAACACAAGCACAAATGAAATTGTGTACCGACCTCAACCTATAACACCACAACTTTAAAAGTATTTTATAGTGAAATATGAAAATGCTATAGTATTTTATTGTTCATATTAAAATGTGAAAACGTTATAGTATTTTATTGTGTGGTTATATTAAATTAAAATTGGTATTTTTGTTAAATATTAAATAAAAAATAATTCAGTCATAATTATAATCAGTTAAAACCAATTTAAAAATGGATTTAGTGAAATCATTTTTGCTTACATGATATTTAGGTGACATTTTAATTAAAACAATTAGTTAAACCATTACACATAGTTTTAAATAATAACATTTTTACACAATCAAGTATTAATTTGTATTTTAGATAAGTGGATACAAATGTAGCATCATATTCAAAAATCTAGTTTTTATTTCCTTAATAAGGTAGTTTTAAAGATAACGTTGTACAATATTTACTCTCTAAATTTTTTTGCCTATTTATCTTTTCAAGAATTTTGATTTACAGTGGACGAGTTAGGATACCCTCATTAGTTGTGGATTTAAGCATGATAATATAGAACAATATAAAATAGTAATGAATATGGCCATATCTGATATACCACATTCGAAAGGTATGTTTCACATATCTAAGAACAAATACATATAATAAGCACTTGAATCATCATATTTAATAAAATGATATGTGATGATAGCTTTTTTAGTCTTGAGTAGTATTTAAATTTATCTTTTAGATATTTTCTTGGTTAAGTAACCACTATGTTTATCTTTTAGACTTATTTTTATGTTAAGCATTTATATTCTTTAAGAAAACATATAATCAACTATTTTCTTTGAAACATTTTCCAACTTAAATAGGTTTTCATTCTTTAAAGGAGGAACGTTAATTAATCGTTTTCTTTGAAACACTTTTCAACTTAGATAGTTTTACTCATAAGCGGGTTCTTATGATCTTTAACATCTATTATAAAAAATCTTGTGTAATTTTTTAATTGTGATCAAAGCCACTATTCATTAATTTCTTAAATTACTTTAATTTAATAACACCTAACATAAGCCCTTTTGGTATAATGCTAATCATGTTCCTCGATATAAGAAATTTTGGGTTTTGTATAATCCTTAACATTTATGGCATTTGGTATTAGATTCATACCACTAATCAGGTGGATGCCTTGCTGTTTCTTACTGATATATGGATTAGTATGCTTTGTGATTATGTCACGTCAAAAAAATAATTTCTTAGATAAGATCTAGAAGTGCATTTTAATTGTTGATCTTCACATAATTTATTCGTGAGTTTATAAGTAGACGTTAGGGGAGTTGCAATCAATCTCAAAACCAAGTTATTAATAAGCATCAAGCAGCGTTGACAACCAACCCTTATTTTTGTTAGTCCTCATCTTCTAAAATAGATTAGTTATATGAAATTTCTTATGTCCTAGATGTGTCTAAAATACCCATAACTAATAATCCCTTAACAAATCCTTATGGTGTGTTTTCTAAGCCATAAGGCATTAACTTGTTCTTCTAAAGAAGTAAAAGGTTTAATTGGTTCCAATTCAAATCCTTTTGTTATAGAGTTTAACATCAAAGTTAAATTCTCACCAACTTCCTACCACAACTTTTGAGCTCCTTGCTACTCTATCACTCCCTGCTACCTCCCAATACATTATCAAGCTCATGGATATATTCATTGTTACACCCCGACCAATGATGGAATCATCAGGACGAACGAATGTGAACCGATTGCTCATAGCACATGGTAGTAATTACGTTGAAATAATATTAAATGCCATTTTTATTGAATAAATCAAATCAAATAATTCATTACAATACAATAAAGATTCAAATAACATAATAAGGTCTTTTATTAATATAGTTCTAAGTCCTATATGAGCATGAAAAAGTCCTCTAAATTGCATCCTAAAATCATGTGAGAAAGTATCAAGTCAGTTAATAAATTAACCGGTGAGTAAACACATGTTTGAATACATATATAGATTGATTAAATAGATTGAAAATAATTCAATTCATATGGAAGTATCAAGACTTATAATGCAATAGTATAACATAAAAGACAAACTAACACAATCAAATCTAATGACTGAATTGACTCGGTCTGCAGGTGAAGCCTTATAGAATGAATGATTCCGGTTTCAATCACCACACGACTAAACAAATGGGGTGGGTTTGTCGAACCAATAGATCTATCATTTTCATCGTGGTTGTATGAATTAATGATTGTGTTCACATCTATTTTATCTAACTATGCACACACAATTGCAAGTAATAACATAGCATGTATAGAATTGAACTTTTGAAATAACATAACAATGAATATCAATGATTGAATATCGAATCACATGATTTCCTTAAAATATAAAACATTAATAAGGCTATGAGTACTCACTTGATAATTATAAGCGTTTTGAAAATAATAGAATGCTAGACTTGACATCAAAATTTACTCACCATTCAACCTAAAGTTTGGTGTCTTTTAGTTAGAATAATAATGATTGAAGGACTAAGTATGAATTAAGGTTTGTTAGGACCGTGTACGTACGGAGTACTAACTGATAATGCGTGAAACCAGATCAAATAGTGCGGAATTCTATTTGATTGGCGATCCAATCAGTGAGAACGTTACTTTGATCGATATTAGAATAGACTATACGTTAAGAATGAGTAGAAATCGATCAAGAACGAACTATGAAGTTGGAATGATGAACAGGGACGCTCTGGACGGCTAGGGTACGTAAGTATTCGAAGTGTTTTCAATCCTCTTCTTTTTCCACGAATTAAGTGGTATTTATAGGTTTGTAGTTTACATTCGTACGACTGAACCATTAGCATGGTTCAGTCGTGCGACTGAATCATGCGATTGAGTCATACGCACGACTGAAGGTTCAGTCATGCGACTGAGTCTGTCTTATTTTTCAATCGTACGACTGATCCAGTCTCCTAGTTCAGTCGTGCGACTGGTCCATAAGCATGATGAATTCATGCGTATGGTCCATTAGCATGGGCCATTAGCATGAACTATCAAACAACATCAAACCTATATAGTTAGTTCATACATGTGTAACACATTCAATATAAAGATACCATGACATAATCAAAATATAAATCAAACATCACAATGCACTTTATATCATTCATTCAAACCATTACATCAATTACACATGTGTAAGACATGAAAGACTTTTACATTCAAGCTCTAAACTAGGTACATTAACATGTATCAACAAACTCCCCCTTGGACCTAGTTTCCTCTATTGTCTAACACTCTTTATATGTTCTTCAAATTTCTTGTACTTTTCCTCTTTTGTAACTCCTGCATGTATTTCAAATGCAAAGCAGAGTCGTATGACATGTTGAAACTGGAGAGCTTGTACAATGTCTTGCGAGTCATAGAACAATGGTCACTTGTATAATGTATACACATCTTTAGCTGACAATTTGGTTAGCCACATGGGGTCGAATACCCGGATAGTCTCCATCTTTCCTTCTCTATTCAGCACTATGACTGCTTCACCCGTCCTCCAATCATAATACTACCACTTGAAGTGTGAAGTGAAGTCCTGAGGCATTTCCCGCATAGGAATCTTAGACATTATGCGCAGAGGACTCCACTTCAGCACGATCTTAGGCTTTCCAATTATAGGATCCACTTCAGACCTACGGATGTACCTCATCGGTTGTTGAGGTCTGAAGTTTACCCATCTGGTGTGGTATTCCCATTTTAATGCCTCCTCAAACCAACCTGACATCTTTCTTGGATTGGCATGCAGTAGATCTAAGCATGCCAGTCGGTTGAGCTTAAAACCAGTAAGAGTCTTCAGATCATGCGGGTATCTGAAGTACTCTATCCCTTTCTCTCTTTTCACGGCATATACGTCCAAATCTTCAAAATATGCCCATGCGATGATCTTGCCAGACACTTTCTGATGACGTTTGACTCTATAAAGCTTTATGTAGGCATTCTGCTTTTGAGGCGCGCACTGGGCCTTCATTTCAGCAAAAGAAGCTGCCATTCAGCCTTTTTAGCATCAACACTTTCGTATGTATCTTGGGCAGTACTTTCTTCTTTCTCCTTTTCTTTCTCCAGTTCATCCAACTTATCAAAAGTACCACTGTCAAAGGTTTCACCTAAATTGGGGATAGCATGTCCTTCCGGATCAGTGTACTAGGATAGTGATCAGCAGTGACATCCTCTATCTCGATTTCATCAACATCGTGAAGCTCATCGTCACTTGCCACATCAACTGTAGGAGCATGTTTGACCAACTCGTCTGGATTCAGCCTGAAGATCTCAGCCAGCTGCTCATCCGAAAGGTCGTGGATTATCTCTCCTTCCTCTGGCGTATAGCTAACAGTCTGTCTTACTATCCCTTGCAAGTCAAGAATCATTGTTAATTGATTCTTAACCTGCTGAAGGGGTTGGACATCAAACTCATCAGTCTATTGCTTTTCATCTGTTTGATTAAACATTTCAAACCAACACAAGCACATTAGTAATCAAAACATTTATATTAATAAACATTGATAAACATTAATTACATAAGTGTAATACACATTTCAAAGTACAAGAGATAATCAAAATTAAAACATCTAAGCATTACTCTTTTCTTGATCACTTTGCTCTTCAGATTGAGGGGCAGAGGTGGACGGTCCTGATTCTTGACGTCTTTTGGACCTTCGCTCCTGAGCCGATGGATCTGAGGCTGATGCAGATGCATCACCTTCGGGCTCATTCTTGTCTCCCCCTTCCCTATCTTTTCCACTTCCTTCTCCTTCAACCTCATCATCATTATCTGACTCATCATCATCAGATGACTCATCATCATCATCATTATCGTCACCATCACCTTTGATCTTTAGAGGTTCGCCCTTTGTTCCCTTGAGCTTTAGGCGTAGTTTCTTGTTTGTCCACTCAACATTCTCAATACGCTTCACCGATACCTTTAGAAGATCACTCTGTGTGGTCAAGGCATGGTAAGCTCGGGACATAGCTCTCTCAAGTTCAGCTTCCTTCTCAATCAGCTGTGTAATCTGTTGACTCTGAGCAGTCATCTTCTCTGTCAGCAGGGCAATCTATTTACCCTGCGCAACGTTGACAGCCATCAATTGATTCATCTGGTTCGCTCGTATATTATCGATGGCGAGCAGTTTGAGAACCAGACGGTTGAGGCTAGCAAGCTGTTCCTCTATCCCAACGTTGGGCAGAGAGGATCTCAGTAGTACTGATGAGGTGGAAGGTCTGGCCTGGGATGTGGTGGGTGGAGTGGTGGATGTGGTATATATAGGATTGGTGGTGGTAGTGGTTTGTGGTGGGATGGATGAGATGGGTGTAGGGATGGTAGCTGTAGTGGTGGTAGGTGTAGTGGTGGTGGTTGGTGTAGTGGGTGTAGTAGATGGGGTGGCTGTGGTGGTGGTAGGTATGGTAGGAGTGGTAGATGTAGTGGCTGAGGTGGATGGAGACGTCATCAACATTACGCATCGTCTCTTGACCGTCCTGCCATGTGGCTGAACCATCCTCTTAAGTCGAGAGCCCCTTGAGCTCTGTGCTTCCCCTGAGCTTGGCTGAGGAGGAGAGTATGTAGGGTCAGCAGTGTCTGTCCTCTCTCCCTCAGCCCGGCGTCCTCCAACCGTCTCCATGCCCCTCTCTGTAGCCACCACACGACTACCCACAGTCCGTGTGAGTGGCTCCTCATCCGACTCTTCATCTCCCTCATCATAAAGAAAGTCCCGATGGATGGGCGCCTGCTCCACTCCACCGGGAGCTGATGAACTGACATGTGGAGGTGGTGGAGACATAGTATCTGTCTCAGTGGCCCTTGGTGCACTCAGGCCTGTATCTCCACCACCCTGATGATCGTCGTCGTCGTCATCGTCCTCCTCATCAATCGGAGCCAGTATCGGCTCAATGTCCGAATCACTATCATCGTGACGCCACTTTTTCCTAGCTGGCGCCACGTAATCCTCACGGGCCAGATGCCCAAACAGTCTCCTGACCGGGGGTTTCACCTACTTCCCCCGGTACACTCTTATCCTGCCCAAGGTGGTATCGTCCATCACCTCAAGCACCACAACATCATCGTTCTCCTTCGGCAAGGAAGGAAGCTTCTGATCTATGATCATCTGTAGAAATCTTGGGTACATGCAGAACCCTTCCCCTTGGCCTCTATATTCTCGACCATGTATGAGAAGATCATCTGGGAGAAACTGAACAGGTGGTTCAGCACCAGAGCCAGATAGGCGTTCTGGATTTGATCTGAGAGCTCATCAAATCCCCCTCTCCTTGAAGCAATGCACTTCAGAATCACGTGTGCTAAGTACTTGAGCTGGGGACACAGATTGCTTTTGTTGAGCACACCTACATTGATTTCCCAAGAGTACTTCATCCGTAGAAAGCACCCCCTAACCGTCAGAGGATGAAGCTTGGTTGGGTGATCCACATCATCACCCAACTCCAGGACTTGCCTGAGATTAGCTGCAGAAATGCTGATCTCCTGTCCGAAGATCGAGCTCCGTATACAATATGGCTCAGTGGACCTATCAATGGTGGCCCATTCACAGAAGGTCTGCTGGAGTGATCTGTATGGAGTACACTGTGTAGATATAGCCCTGAAGATCCTAGAACGTCGAAGAAAAGCTATAATCCATGTAAACTCGGAAGCATTCCGAGATGTGGGGTCCAGATGAGCACATATGTTGTGCTTAGTACTCATCGTCCAACGATCCACCATATTTCTTTAATACAAGGGGCAAACAAGTTAGTTCCGTTCATAATTGATAAACATTTTGACTTAGAACAGATTTTGACCAATACGGTTCAATCGTGCGATTGAACCATACGACTGCATTTAGTCGTACGATTGAGCATGCGATTGAATTCAGTCGTATGCAAGTCTATGCGGTTGAGTCAGTCGTGCGACTGAATCACTGATTGGTTCAATCATGCGATTGAAGCATGCGACTGGCTCGATCATACGATTAGAGTTCATCAGTCTGTCTATTCGTATAAATCCCTGTGCGACACTATAATCTTGAATCTTGGTATTAAGTGAAATTAGACATTGTCTTTGGGTTCATATGGGTCGCAGGGACCCGATATATCACTTAAACACCTTTAAATCGACAATCTTGTTCATTTAAGTGGTCTAGTTTAGGGTTTATCTCTCGGTTATTCGATTTAACAATTTAGGTCACATTAGATTTGTTTTAACTGGTTGTTTGACCTTGAATCGTTCTCAAATTACCTGTAGAAAAGTATAATCAAGGTTAGAACTCAAATCAGAATGTAAACTCAAAAGTTCAAAATTTGGGCAGCGTAACAGTGTAAAGGCGGTTTTGGAAATTTTTGAAGTCTGGTGGGGATTCCGACCGACTGAGCCTCTATTTATACTGATTAGGGTTTAGTCGTGCGACTGGACCATACGCATGGCTTAATCGTGTGACTGAGGTTCAGTTGTGCGACTGAACCATACTCCTCTTTTCATTCATATGACTTTGATGTTCTTAGTAGTCTAATTTATTTAGCAAAAAATAAATACTAAATTAAACACTAAGTTAAATTCTAGACTCCTAAAACTAAACTAACTACTAACAGGCAAGTGTACCTGTCGACTCTAGTAAAGCTAAGATAAGTCCGGATTATCGAACCCAAAGACTTCTAATGAATTATGCTAATTGACTCAACTAGATTTTTACAAATATTTGTTTTAATTATAAAAAGGGGGGTTTTGAACTAAACTAAAATTAAGCTAAAATTAAACTAAAGAGTTGAATTTGAATTAAACAAGTGAGAACACAAAACTAAACCGAGTTTTAAACCTTATAAATGAACTAACTACTTAGGTTAGAATCCTATGTTTGATTGACAACCTTCCCAATGATTTTGTGACTTGGTGGAACCGGGATCTTAAAATGCTAAACCTATGGTCAACTTAGAGTATTCTCAACCCTTCTCAAGAATGTCAACTAAGCAACCTATAAGCTGTTAAATTACCGATTCGTTAAACACTCTCACAAGCTATCTAACTAAGATTAAGTACCCTAAAGATTATCCTACCTCACAGCGCGGAAATCTCAATTACAAAAGTAAACGGGGTAGTTATGATTTCATGAATTAGACTTGGTAAACAACCGAATGATAAGTAAACTAGTTAACTAATCTCACGAAACAACTAACTAGCAATTTATCACCTTAGACTTACCAATAACTTCTCACCTCACAGTTTTTGAGAATTAGAAGAACATTCGGCTTATCAATTTACTAAATTGCTTAACCTATGGTGTACTACGTCTAGCAAACCATCTATTAATCATAAACACAAAGTCATAGAATCTAGCATGCACTTATTCCTTGAAAGACATTCAACAAGATACATGAGATTAAAAACAACCATTCAATAGACAAGCCAAATATGCATACACATCCAAATCACATAAAAATCAAACCTTTACTTAATCTCAAATCACCAAACATCACAAATCAAAAGAAAAGTTCATCATTCAACACATATTCATCATAAACCTAAGTAGTATCAAGTTTTTAGCCTCTAAACATAATTAAAAACAGAATAGCATTCAACATGAAGTTCAAAGAAGACATTGAAAACAGAAAATAGGAAGTGAATCCACAAAACCGAGTGAAGAATGCTCCCGATTGCGAATCCCTCTTCAAATCTTCAATCACCAACTTCAAGTGCTTCCAAAATGCCTTTGAAACGATTAGAATGCTTCCAACTTCGCTCTCTAGGGTTTTTCTACGACTTAGAATCGAACTCTTGAAAAAAGGGCTTCAAAACGACTTAAATACGAAAATTAGGTTTTTTTGCACGTCTGGCACTTCTTGGCGTGTCACGAGAAATTCACCCCACACCCCTCGCGATGCGCGAGGGGTAAATCTGTAATTTTTTTATTTTGTTTTTTACTTCTTGGCGTGTCATGAGGAAAAACCCAGTTCTTTTTCGCGAGGTGCCAAACCTAAAATTTTCAGAAAGTTTCTCACATTTGCCTTAGAAAATATTTTGCTCCGGAAATCCATTTTCTTCGTTCCTAAGCCGATTAAAGCCTCGTTTTCGCTCCAAACAACCTACGAAACACGAAATAACACAAACTAAGTAAAACTTAATGAAAACTAACAAAAGATAAAGAAATTTACATAGAATTTACAAAGGAAAACCGATGTATTTTTCAATACATCAAATATCCCCACACTTGTCTTTTTGCTTGTCCTCAAGCAAAGTCATCGTGCTACTCATCGGCTTTTGTTGACAAAACACTTCCCCAAACCTTTACCACTACCCAGTCAAGGTCCAAAGTCATACCCATCTCTAACAACCAACATTCCCTATCCAAATAGTCTAACCGGGACTAATAAGCTTTTAAGTTTTCCCTGTGCATGTACCCACATTTTTTCACAAAACCTCACACCTCTCGGGTTGATTTATGGGCTAGTAAAAGATGTACTAGTATATATCTGTGTAACCCTCAACCAAGAATGACATAACATTACCATAAGCTTGCATGATCATCAAAACTCAACCAACTAACAAAGCAAATGCCCAAATCATAAGGTCATAAACAGGTTATAATGTTAGGCTAAGGTTCAGGTGCGGAGAAGGGATTTAAAGTGGACTAAAAGGTGGTGAAACCAAAATAAGCATGTTATACTAATGAAATCACAAAAATAAAATGAACAAAGGCGAATCCAGTTAATTTTGACCCGTAAACACTTAAACTACGTCAAACTAGCACCTGTGATCAATTATCACTTATTTCCTTCTTTTTTTTTCTCTTTTTTTTCATCATTTTCATTTTTTTTATTTTTTTTAGCATAGAAGAATCATCCATACTTGAATAGGAATAACTAAGGACAAAATAAAAGAACAACTATCAACACATTTATTAAAGTTTCACCACACGGGTTAAAAAATAAAAGAAAAGAAAAGGCTAGAAATGGTTAGATGGGCTAAAGGGGGATTACAAAAGGGAAAAGCTAAGGCTCAGAGGGGCTACTAAACGGATATTTGGGTAAAGAAGTAAAAACAAAAGAGAAAGGCTAACAAAAAGAAAAGAGGGCTAATCCTAGGGGCCTTAATCATTTTTGTGCAAAGCTTAGTCTAAAGTCCGGTAATGTATACACCATGCAAGTTCTAGAAGATTATGATCATTCCGGAAAGCACTCATGAAAGAAAGTGAGCAAATTCCTATTGATTTCCTAGGCTCACGAATAGGCTCAAATCCTCACAATAATCAAGGGTAAGGAATAAAAATGTGAAACATGCATACAAAGTCCACCTTCTAGCTTATTACACCCGATTAGAAAATTCTTTTCTTCTTCTTACCAACCAATCCAGAGAACGACCATGACTAGTGACCCTAACCACGACTTGACAAAGATTTGGGTGGTGATTTACTTTGAAAACTTAAGCCTTTGAGCACACTCTAACCTCTTTATTTATTTAATTTTTTTTTTTTTTTAACATATCCCATCCCCACACTTAAGATTTTCATTGTCCTCAATGCAAGGCGAGATATTGGTTACTTAGAACTAAAAAGGAACAATACGAAAAAGAAAACTTGAAACTAAAAGGCTAAAAAAAACTAAAAATGAAAAAGAAAAAGAAAAAAAAACTAAACGGAAAAGACTCCCCTTGATAACCATGGCACACAATCCTTGTCTAGCAACTGCAAAATCAATCCATAGCCTGCTTGAATATCAACTTCCAATCATGCCACAAACTCACGCACATTGCTACAAAAGGGTTATCTGATGTCGTTTTTCTTCATTTCTCTTTTCCCAACGAATCTAATCCCTGCATTGACACTTTGAAACACCAAAACATAACACGAAAAAAAAATACAAAAATTCAAAGAAAAAAAAAGTAAGGAAAGAAAGTTAGCAAAAACTAAGATTACAAGTGCCTAAACATGAAATAAACTATAAAAAATTAACCAACCACAAACTCTACACATAGGCATGTTATCTAAACCTCTAAACACCCGAGCTCTCGGGTGTTTCGAGAGGAACCTCCTCTCTCTCTCTCAGGTCCAATGGTCCCCCTAGGTAATGCTTGAGACGATGACCATTGGCCTTCCAAGTGCTCCCATCAACCTCATTGAATAACTCAATCGTACCATAGGGAAACACTTCCTTCACTGTGTAGGGTCCCAACCACTTTGACTTCAACTTCCCACCAAACAACTTAAGGTGGGAATTGTAAAGAAGGACCCTATCACCCTCCTTGAACTCCTTTACTCCCTTCAACCTCCGATCATGCATTGCTTTGTTTCTTTCTTTAATGCTCAATGATCGGGAGTAAGCCGCATCCCTAAGCTCCTCCAACTCATGGATTTGAAAGAACCTCTTCCTTGCGGCTTCTGTGAGGTCAAGGTTAACCGTCTTAAGGGCCCAAAGAGCTCTATGCTCTAGCTCAACGGGAAGATGACACGCCTTACCATAAACAATCATAAATGGTGTAGTTCCTAAAGGTGTTTTATAGGTTGTCCTAAACGCCCAAAGTGCATCATCTAGCTTGTCGGACCAATCCTTCCGACTCTTCCCAACGGTTTTCTCCAAAATTCTCTTCACTCCCCTATTCGCGTTCTCCACTTGACCGCTTGTTTGCGGATGGTACGCGGTGGACAGTCGATGAGCGACTCCGTAGCGGGCCAACACCTTCTCCATGATGGTGTTGCAAAAGTGAGTGCCACGGTCACTTATAAGCGCCTTGGGAGTACCGAATCGACAAAACAACTTCTTAAGAAATCTCACCACCACTCGGGCATCATTAGTGGGCAAAGCTTGAGCTTCAACCCACTTCGAAACATAGTCAATCGCCACGAGGATGTACTTATTCCCTTTGGAGGAAGGGAATGGTCCCATGAAGTCAATGCCCCAAACATCAAAGACCTCTATCACTTGAATCGGGTTTTGGGGCATTTCATCCTTGGATGAGATGTTTCCGGTGCGTTGACAAGCATCACACCTCTTAACGAAGTCAAGAGCATCCTTCACTACTGAAGGCCAATAGAAACCACAGTCAAACACCTTCTGAGCCGTGGTGTGATGACCATGATGGCCTCCTGTCAGACCCGTGTGAAAATGCCTGAGAATCTCCAAACCCTCCTCCTTGGTCACACACCTCCTCAGCACTCGATCTCCTCCTATCCGATACAGGAATGGGTCATCCCAAACATAACGATTCGCATCCCTGAAAAACTTCTTACGTTGCTGAGTGGTCATCCTCTTAACTACTACTCCATCTGCAAGGTAATTTGCCAGGTCCGTGAACCATGGCATACCTTGCCTCTCAGCCTCGATAAAGTCTATCGATTCATGAGGGAATTTATCTCCGATTGCCTCCTCACGAATCTCCTCTCTACCCGGATCTTCCAATCGGGAGAGGTGATCAGCAGCCACATTCTCCGCTCCCCTCTTATCCTTTATCTCTATGTCGAACTCGGAAAGCAAGAGAATCCATCGAATCAACCTAGGCTTGGCATCTTTCTTTGCGAAAAGGTATCGCAATGCCGAGTGATCCGTGAAAACAGTAGTCTTGGAAAGGACCAGGTACGAACGAAACTTGTCAAAGGCAAAGACAACTGCTAGAAGCTCTTTCTTCGTGGTGGTGTAATTCTCTTGGGCATCATTAAGAGTCTTACTAGCATAATAAATGGGGTGGAAATGCTTGTCTTTCCTCTGACCAAGAACAGCCCCGACTGCATAATCAGAGGCATCACACATGAGCTCGAAAGGCAAGCTCCAGTTGGGGGAAACCAAGATAGGAGCACTAACCAACCGCTCCTTGAGAAACTCAAAAGCCTTAAGACATTCCTCATCAAAGATGAATGGAACATCTTTCTCCAAAAGACGAGTCATGGGATGAGTAATCTTTGAAAAGTCCTTAATGAAGCGCCTATAGAAACCTGCATGACCTAAGAAACTGCGAATGGACTTGACACTAGTGGGTGGTGGAAGTCTAGAAATAGTGTCAATCTTTGCCCTATCAACCTCTATACCCTCTCTCGAAACTTTGTGACCTAAGACAATTCCCTCGGTCACCATGAAGTGACACTTCTCCCAGTTGAGCATCAACTTCGTCTCAATACACCTCTTCAGCATCCTCTCGAGATTACCTAAACACTGATCAAAGGAGCTTCCATAAACTGAAAAATCATCCATGAAGACCTCCATGGATGTCTCGATCATATCCTGGAAGATAGCTACCATGCAACGCTGGAATGTAGCTGGAGCGTTACACAAGCCGAATGGCATCCTACGGTATTCATATGTACCATAGGGACAAGTGAAGGTGGTCTTTTCTTGATCCTCCGGAGCAATGGGGATCTGGAAGTAACCTGAAAAGCCATCCAAGAAGCAGTAAAACTGCTGGCCTGCTAAACGCTCTAGCATATGATCAATGAATGGAAGGGGGAAATGGTCCTTCCTGGTGGCATCATTCAGCTTTCTGTAATCGATACAGACACGCCAACCAGTGACCGTGCGACTGGGGATGAGCTCGTTCTTCTCATTCATGACCACTGTCATCCCTCCCTTCTTAGGGACAACCTGAGTCGGGCTCACCCACGGAGAATCAGAAATGGGGTAAATCAACCCCGCATCCATCAACTTCAGCACCTCCTTCTTCACAACCTCCTGCATCTTCGGGTTTAGCCTCCACTGAGGCTGGACCACCGGCTTATACTCATCCTCCATGAGTATCTTATGTGTGCAGTAAGCCGGACTGATGCCCTGAATATCAGACAAATGCCAGGCAATGGCTTGCGTATGTGCCTTGAGCACATCAAGCAACTGAGTCTTCTCTTCCTCCGTCAACTTAGAAGAAATAATGACAGGCAAAGTCGACTCATCTCCAAGGAAAACATACTCTAAGTGGGAGGGCAGGACCTTAAGCTCTAAAGGTGGCGGTGACTCTAAGGAAGGTCTCCTACTCTCCTCTCTATCCTCACTAATCTCCAATGCCTCCGAAAACAATGGAGACTCCTCCTCAACTACTGCAAGCTCCTCTCTCTCCCGATCAACAACCAAATCTACTCCACAGATGTAATCAAGACAGCGATCCATGCTAGAAATGAAAGAATTGATGAAGTAAACGGAATGGCATGGATCACTAAAATCGTCCAGATCACCGGGATGTATCATAGACTTGAGCACATCGAATGTGACATTTTCGTCACCCACACGAAGAGTAATCTTGCCATCAAAGACATCAATGAGTGCCTTGGCAGTGCGAAGGAACGGGCGGCCGAAAATGAGAGGCACAATATCGTCAGCCTCCATATCAAGAATGACGAAATCCACAGGGAACACAAACTTATCAACCTTCACTAGAAGGTTCTCAACAATACCCCGTGGATACTTAATCGATCGGTCAGCAAGAGAGAGTGTCATGTGTGTAGGGGTCAGATCACCTAGGTCTAGCTTCTTGTAAACAGAATAAGGCATCAAATTGATGCTAGCACCTAAATCTGCCAACCCTCGGCTCTGAGTGTCACTACCAAACAAACATGGGATTGTAAAGATCCCGGGATCTGCTAACTTCTTTGGTAGTTTGTTCAGAACCACAGCAGAACAACCTGCACTCAACTAAACATTGGACAGTTCACCTAACCTGTCCTTCCGTCTCAGAAGATCTTTCAGAAACTTAGCATACTTAGGCATATGCTGGAGAGCCTCTATGAATGGTAGATTGATCTTGAGCTGCCTAAACATGTCTAAGAAGTGTCCATACTCCTTTGCATACTTCTGGTGTGCAACGCGAGCAGGGTATGGGACACGGGAATGATCGATCTCGGGAGAAGGTCTAAACATAGTCGACTTCTTGGGTGCGACTTTCTCAGAATGAGACTCACTGTTCGGTGCGGTACTTGCTGGGACTAGCCTCGGTTGCACCCTCCCAGGAGTCTCCATTTCAATCTCCTCATCAACTGGCTCCTCATCATCAATAGGAGCCGGAGACTTCACAACATCTCCTCCCTTACCACTACGAGTGGTGACTGCCTTCAGTTGGGCGTTCGGATTGGGTTGAGTGGAACCAGAAAATTGGCCAGGAGGCCTCTCATCCAAACGCCGGGCAATGTCACCAACGGAACGCTGAAGGTCTAAGAAGGCGGATTGTTGATTCTTCAACAGAATATCGTGCTCAGCTAGGGTCTTTTGTGTGTTCGCATCCTTAGCGACTAACTGAGTCAACAACTCCTCTATCCTATCCGACTTACTCCCACCACTCCCAGAACCAGTGTACCCGGAATTCCTACTCGACGACTGACCCTGCCCCTGGTTATGATTGAAATTGGAATGGAAACCAGGGGGATTTCCGGAAGAGCGCCAGTTGAAATTCGGGTGGTTTCGCCACCCTTGATTATAAGAATTACCATACGAATTAGATGAACCACGGGGTTGACCTCCTACAAAATCTACCTGTTCTTGGTGAAGAACAGGACACTCACTGGTGTCGTGACCACCACGACAAACCTCACACTTGTCTACCTTCACCTTCAGCTCCCTCACCTCCCTCACAAGATTCTCCAGAATGGCGGCCACACTAGTATCCATAGTGACACGGTGAACTCCTCGGGAAGAGGAACTAGTGACAGGACTTGATTTCCTGTTGACTGACCGCTGCTCATACTCGGCCTGCGCAAAACTCTCAAAAAGCTCATTGCATTCAGTCACACCCATCTTCGCCATGAGGTGCCCTCCTGCAGCAGTATCGAAACGAGCATGAGTGTCATAAGTGAGCCCATTGTAGAACTTCTCTACAAGGGCCCAATCCGAAAGGCCATGCTGAGAGCAACGACTAAGTAAGTTCTGAAAACGCTCCCAGGTAAGGTAGTATGGCTCGTCAGGCTCTATTCGGAATGAATGGATCTCATCACGAAGGCGGGAAGCCTTGGTAGGCGGGAAATATTTCTTAAGAAAACGATCACGAAGGTCCGCCCAAGTGGTGAAAGTACCTGCGGGGTGAGAATCAAGCCAAGTGGCGGCTTTACCCGCGAGTGAGAATGGGAATAGCTGAAGATAGATAGCATCATCCGTGGCACCTTGAAGCTTGAAGGTACCACAAATACGAGCGAGTCGGGCTATGTGAGCCGGAGCATCTTCATCGTCACGACCATGAAACTGGCAGGTGTTGGTGATGGCGGTCATGATATAGGAAGGAATTTGCCAAGAATTATCATTGACAACTGCCGGACATGTGATTGGGGAATTAACTCCCGTAAAGCCCTCGGTGGACTGCTGGTGAACCGTGCGTCGATCCCCCATTTGATGCTGATGGTGTCTCGGACTAGGTGGTGGAGAAGGATGTGGTGAGCTGTGTGTGGAGTGTGGAGGAGTGGAGGTTGGGGAAGAACTAGGAGAAGTGTGTGGTAAAGATTGAGGGATGCTTAGCATGCCAAGATTATCCGTACTTGGAGGCTTCGGGGGTGCTCCTTGTGAACGGGTATGAGGCTTGGGCATTCACTGCAAGACAAATGCAACAAGATGTAAGCACTAGACAAAAATAATGAAAAACAAAGTTTAAAAACAACTAAAATAAAGATACGATAAAAGAATGAAAAACAAAGTAAACAAACCAAAAATAAAACAAATAAACAAGAAAATCTAATCAAGTAAATTAACGCAATTACCAAAAAGAAGTCCCCGGCAACGGCGCCAAAAACTTGATGTTCTTAGAAGTAGTCTAATTTATTTAGCAAAAAATAAATACTAAATTAAACACTAAGTTAAATTCTAGACTCCTAAAACTAAACTAACTACTAACAGGCAAGTGTACCTGTCGACTCTAGTAAAGCTAAGATAAGTCCGGATTATCGAACCCAAAGACTTCTAATGAATTATGCTAATTGACTCAACTAGATTTTTACAAATATTTGTTTTAATTATAAAAAGGGGGGTTTTGAACTAAACTAAAATTAAGCTAAAATTAAACTAAAGAGTTGAATTTGAATTAAACAAGTGAGAACACAAAACTAAACCGAGTTTTAAACCTTATAAATGAACGAACTATTTAGGTTAGAATCCTATGTTTGATTGACAACCTTCCCAATGATTTTGTGACTTGGTGGAACCGGGATCTTAAAATGCTAAACCTATGGTCAACTTAGAGTATTCTCAACCCTTCTCAAGAATGTCAACTAAGCAACCTATACGCTGTTAAATTACCGATTCGTTAAACACTCTCACAAGCTATCTAACTAAGATTAAGTACCCTAAAGATTATCCTACCTCACAGCGCGGAAATCTCAATTACAAAAGTAAACGGGGTAGTTATGATTTCATGAATTAGACTTGGTAAACAACCGAATGATAAGTAAACTAGTTAACTAATCTCACGAAACAACTAACTAGCAATTTATCACCTTAGACTTACCAATAACTTCTCACCTCACAGTTTTTGAGAATTAGAAGAACATTCGGCTTATCAATTTACTAAATTGCTTAACCTATGGTGTACTACGTCTAGCAAACCATCTATTAATCATAAACACAAAGTCATAGAATCTAGCATGCACTTATTCCTTGAAAGACATTCAACAAGATACATGAGATTAAAAACAACCATTCAATAGACAAGCCAAATATACATACACATCCAAATCACATAAAAATCAAACCTTTACTTAATCTCAAATCACCAAACATCACAAATCAAAAGAAAAGTTCATCATTCAACACATATTCATCATAAACCTAAGTAGTATCAAGTTTTTAGCCTCTAAACATAATTAAAACAGAATAGCATTCAACATGAAGTTCAAAGAAGACATTGAAAACAGAAAATAGGAAGTGAATCCACAAAACCGAGTGAAGAATGCTCCCGATTGCGAATCCCTCTTCAAATCTTCAATCACCAACTTCAAGTGCTTCCAAAATGCCTTTGAAACGATTAGAATGCTTCCAACTTCGCTCTCTAGGGTTTTTCTACGACTTAGAATCGAACTCTTGAAAAAAGGGCTTCAAAACGACTTAAATACGAAAATTAGGTTTTTTTGCACGTCTGGCACTTCTTGGCGTGTCACGAGAAATTCACCCCACACCCCTCGCGATGCGCGAGGGGTAAATCTGTAATTTTTTTATTTTGTTTTTACTTCTTGGCGTGTCATGAGGAAAAACCCAGTTCTTTTTCGCGAGGTGCCAAACCTAAAATTTTCAGAAAGTTTCTCACATTTGCCTTAGAAAATATTTTGCTCCGGAAATCCATTTTCTTCGTTCTTAAGCCGATTAAAGCCTCGTTTTCGCTCCAAACAACCTACGAAACACGAAATAACACAAACTAAGTAAAACTTAATGAAAACTAACAAAAGATAAATAAATTTACATAGAATTTACAAAGGAAAACCGATGTATTTTTCAATACATCAGACTTGCTCAGTCTTGTGGTCCAATCGTATGACAGCCTCATACTCATGGTCCAATCGTATGACAGCCACATACTCATGGTCCAATCGGATAACTGGCCCATTCTCATGGTCCAATCGTACCATTGGCCCATACTAATGATTCAATCGTACGATTGGTTCATACTTATGATCCAATCGTGTGATTGATTCATACTCATGAGTTGACTTCATACTTTTCCAAACTTTCAATTTTCACTTTTGATTGATAAAACATTATACGCACCGATCATCTCAGACATGATCCTTTTAACGAAAACCCATTTGATCACCTCAGACGTGATCTTTTTAACGAAAAACCATGTGATCACCTCAGACGTGATCGTTTTAATTAAAACCTTTTGATCACCTCAGACGTGACCCTTTTACCTTTAAAACTTGATCATCTCAGATATGATCCTTTTAGCTTTGCAATAATTTGGTCACCTCAGACGTGACCCTTTTAAAGTATGATTCACAGAGTTCATCTTGTTACATAGTCCGACATGAAAGACAATAGCTAGAAATGGAAAACAACTTGAAACTATTGGGTTTGATAGAACACAAAACAAAGTTTAACCATTTAAACTTTCTGAAAACGTAGCGGAATAATAGCTATAAAACATTGTTTATAAGCTGAAAATTTCAAGTTCTATATGATGTTTTAAAGTGTAAACAAACCCAAGAACAAAAGGATCTTTTAATATGTGAATAAGACTAGCTATGTAAGAGAAAACATAACTTATGGACATCCCCAAACAAGCTGCCATAATCTACCTTTCAGCAGCAAATGTGATGAAATATAGGATGATATTGACCAAGAAGAAAGACCAAGGTACCAAGATAAGGTCCTCTCAAGCTAGTATACCCCAAGCACTTCAGCAAACACCTACTTGTTAGGTTGCAAGGCACCAAAACGAGCTCCCTCTTGCACAATCCAAATCAACCAAGAAGATGTTGATGAGTAGCCAAGAAAACCGATTTTTCAGCCCCTTTTCTTCTTGTTAATCCGAAAATACCAAGGTATTTTTGAGAGAATTCTATCTTTGCATGTATGGGAGAAAGTTAGGAGAGATGGAAGAGTGCAAGGGTTGTTAATGTCTTGCCAAGACCAAGACTAATAAGGGGAATCCCAACACCCAAGTGGGCGGTCGAACCCTTGTTCAAAAGGTTCCCTCCCTTTTGAAATTTTTATAAAATTACACCCCTTGATCCATAGTTTATAAAATTGAAACAAATTTTTAATTTTATAACATCAACACACTTTTATTTGTTTCTTATTTAACCAATTACATAACAAACAAATAATATCTCATGAACAAATTATCCATATAATGTTGTTCTTTTACATATGCAACTTATTTAGAAAACCCATTTTCTAAATTGGTGTAAATATTTAATTGCATGATGTTGGGTCATTATAAGGCTGGTGCAACCAAAACCACTTCACATAGTCAATTTTGTTGCTACATTCAAAGGCTTCCGAAGCTAAGTATGAGATCTTCCAAAGTCTGAAGAAAGAGCCGAAGACAAAGTCTGAAGAACACTTCCGAAGACAAAGTCTGAAGAAAGAGCTGAAGACAAAGTCTGAAGAAAGAGCTGAAGACAAAGTCTGAAGAACACTTCCGAAGACAAAGTCTGAAGAACACTTCCGAAGACAAAGTATGAAGAAAGAGCTGAAGACAAAGTCTGAAGAAAGATCTGAAGACAAAGTCTGAAGAACACTTCCGAAGACAAAGTCTAAAGAAAGAGCTGAAGACAAAGTCTACTTCCGAAGATAAAGAAGACTCCAAGCCTCGGAAGAAGTAGTCTTCCGAAGTATAAGTGGCTTCGGAAGAAGTTATACTTCCGAAGCAATTTAACCTTCGGAAGACATTGCTATGACCAGTAGACATAAGTATGGTCTCTGACAATCCGCTGCAGACCTCTGATACAGCATGGCTTCTTCCCAAAGAGCCATGTTGTTAACCGTACTTTATTTTACTGTTTACCTTTTTATGATAGTACATGTTACCAACCTTAGTTGGTGACAAAAGGTAAGTCAGGGACATGTCCTGACTACCAAATCTCAGATAATATATCCGAGATACGTTAACCTATAGTCTTGTAGTATAGGCTTTTTGGTTATAGGTTTCCAGCTGGGATCAAAGTATATCTGGCTGTTGGTAGTATTATATATAGTTCTCATTGTAACTCAATAGATAGAGAGATTGTGCCTTGTAAGAGTCTTCTAATCCTTTGAGTTGAGAATCAATATATAAAAGTACCTTGAAAATTTACTTCTTGTGTTTATTATCACTGGATACTTGTTATATTGTGATCAACTCTTCTTAGGACTCTTTCAGAGTGTTGTTCAAGGTGAGTTTGAGAGAAAGAAACCACTTGTTGAGTGACCGAAACTGATCCTGCAATTGGTATCAGAGCTTTGGCTCTTGATTGCGTGATCTAACCATCCAAATCAACTTGTTTTTCACTTCTCCCTACAACCCATTCACTCAAATGGCTGATCTCTCAAAAGATGATATCGAAACTGGTACCATGACTAAGTCCCCACTGATCACCCCTGAAGATTTTGACACATGGTGCACTAGAATGGAAGGCTTCATCAAGTGTCAAGACTCAAGGATGTGGGACTCCATTGTTAATGGTCCTTTCATACCAAGCACTACTTCTGCTACTGGAAATCGCATTATTCCAAAAGATGTTGATGATTACTCAGAAGAAGATAGGAAAAGAATAGAGCTTGATCAAAGGGCTATGACTTCTCTTCAAACTGCTCTTCCAAACTCCATCTACAGGGGTTTCAAGAAGTGCAAGACAGCTAAAGATCTATGGGATGCACTGAAGCTCATGTATGAAGGATCCAAGGAAACTAAAGAGAACAAGAAGGATCTCTTAAAGCAGCAGTTTGAGAACTTCACTTTCAAGGCTGGAGAGACCTTGACTCAACAATACTTCAGATATGTTGAGATAGTGGATACTCTGGTGGATATTGGAGTACCTCTTGAGAATAGAGACATAGTTAGGAAGTTCATGTCTTCCCTTCCTAAACTATGGACACACTACTGTGTTGTAATCAAGAGAACTTCAGACCATAAAACTCTTTCTCTCACAGAGATGTATGGCATCCTAAGTGCTTTCCAAATGGAGATGAACATGCAGAACTCCTCTGGCAACTCCAATAATCAACTGAGTTCAGCCCTTCATATGGTTGAAAGGAAAATCACAGAACCTCAACATCAGTTGCTGTACTACCCTGACAACTCACATAGTGGACCCTACATTACTCTACCTGAGACTCCAAAGTCTCAAAAGGTTCAACACAACTCCTTTCAGGATAGTTGTGCCTTTGTCTCTGGAAGTGGACACTCTGGTGATTTTCAATATTGCTTTGATGATCTTGAGTGCTTCAGTCCAGATGATGTGGAGTATGTGGACATTGTCCAACAGATGGCTCTCTTAACTTACAGAGCGAAGAAGTTCTTCAAGAGAACTGGAAGGCAATTCCCTGAAAACCCTGTCAACAGCAAGTTTGGGTTTTACAAGAGCAAAGCAAAGTGTTACAACTGCAACCAACTTGGTCACTTTGCTAGGGAATGCAAGGCTCCCAAGAACAACCCGGGAACGCCACAGGCCTCCACATATCCCTCAGCTTCAAAGCATGAAGAAAAGTCAACTGAAACAGCTGCAATAGCTCAAGAAGTTGACTGGAGCTTCATGGTACAGGATGTGACTCTCGCTCAAGCACTCATGGCCGGAACAGATGATGATCAGGTATATGAACATCTTTGTACTGCTACCTGTATTGCTAAAGTTAAACTCTATAAGGATTACAATATGGAAATCAGATCTGATGTTGAGTCTTTAAATATCTTAAAATCTGATTTTAAAAGAGCTGAATCTGACTATCAAAAGAAAATTGAGGAGTTAGAGAAAACTGTGTCTCTTTTAAAACATGAAAAGACCAACTACAAGACTCAAATTAAAGATCTGATATCCAAACTGTCTGAAGTTCAAGCTCAGTTAGTAACTGCTGAGGCTCAGGCCAGGAAGCAAGCTATTGCTGAGCAAAACTTCCAAGCTATTCTTGCATCCTCCTCTCATTCCAAAATATTTTATCAAAACAAAGAAGGGTTGGGAACCAATGAAATAGCTCCACCACACTATTATGAGTCTATCAGACTACCTAGATATGGTACTAAAGAGCAAAAGGTTCCAACTGCTGATCCTTCTCCATTAGAACCAGAGGATGAGGCAAAAATAGTGGCCACCACAGGGGAGAAACAGGAAGATACACTCATCTCCACCTGTGAAGATCAAATCCTAACCACCAAGGCAAGAAGAAGCAGAGCTAAAGCTGCTAGAAAGACTGCCAAGAAAGTTGCCGAGTCCAATATGAAGATTGACCCAAAGCAAAAAGGTGTCTTCATCTCTGTTGGATTCCAAGTGGTAGGTACTTCTGATTCAGGAAAGGAGTGTAGTACCAGCACTCCTGTCCTACTAAAGGATCAGAAGTTGAAAGGGAAAGTTGCTGATGAAGAAAAGAAATCCAAGACACAGCAATCTTCAAATTCCCAAAAGACTAACATTGCATGCATAATGTGTGGTCTGCACAACCACATGGCTAAAGGTTGTTACTACAATCCATCAAGCACACATTATGCAAATAATGTTAGAAAAGAAGGAGTCAGGGAAGGTTTCTCATTTGGACCATTTCAAACGATCCAAATGATGAGAAAGGGAAAGTTGGTCTCGGAAGCCAAGTTGCTTTCGAAAGAAAGCACTTCTTCTGAAGGGAAATGGCTTCGGAAGCCAAAGCTTCTAAAGTTCGGAAGAACAAGAAAGCTCCCTTGAAACCATCCCAGAAGAAGATTGATTCGGAAGAAAAGGTGGTGAAGGCTTCTTCCGAAAAGAAAGAAGCTTCGGAAGAAAACCATGCTGCAAAAGTTTCAACAAGCTTATCGTCAAAGATCAACCGAGGGATGGATTGGAAGATCAAGGAAGATGCTGCAGCCCAAACCTCTTCTTCAACGACCTCTATTGAACCCCAATGCATATCTTTTGGTTCAATTATGTCATTATCCTTGGAAGAGCCCAAGACCAGCAAGGCTTGGGCTTCCAAACAAAACTAACCATCTCATCTTATGTGTAGGGATATCCATTTGATAAGAACAACAATGTCTGGATTGTAGATAGTGGATGCTCCAGGCACATGACAGGGAACAGATCTCTCCTTCAACAATTCCAGAACTATGATGGAGGGCCTGTCCAATTTGGAGGTGAGGCCGGAGGATATATTTCTGGCAGAGGAAGTATATCCAATGGCAGAATAAACATTGAGAAAGTTCACTTTGTCAAATAGCTTGAACACAATCTGTTAAGTGTTTCTCAATTCTGTGATCAAAAGCATCAAATGCTTTTCACAAAACATGAGTGCATTATCCTCAGACCAGGGATGACAATTCCTCCAGAATTGGTGCTTCTTAGATCTCCCAGGAAAGGGGATATGTACAAGCTAGATATGAACAATGCTTCTCCTATGGGTGAAGTATCATGCTTTCTTTCCAAAGCTGATAGTGATGAGTCAACACTACGGTATAAACGCATGTGTCATGTGAATTTTAAAACAATGAATAAATTGGCTAAAAATAACTTGGTACATGGTCTGCCTAAAAAGGAATTTTTCTGCAAAGATAATTGTGTTGCATGTCTGAAAGGGAAACAACACAGATCATCTCATAAATCCAAGTGTGTCAACTCCATCACTACTCCATTACACTTATCGCACATGGATCCCTTTGGTCCCACAAGTATAATGAGCATTGGAAGGAAATCATACTGCCTTGTGATTGTTGATGATTTTACAAGATTTACATGGGTATTCTTTTTAAGAAGTAAAAATGAAACTGCTGAAATGATAAAATCTTTTATTTTTAAAATAGAAAATCAAATTGATCACAAGGTTAAGATCATTAGAAGTGATCAAGGGACTGAGTTCAAGAACTTTGTTCTTGACTCATTCTGTGACTCAAAAGGGATTGCCAGACAATATAGTGCTCCCAGAACTCCTCAACAAAACGGTGTTGCTGAGAGGAGGAACAGAACACTTATTGAGGCTGCTCGAACCATGTTAGCTGATTTAAAACTACCTCTAACATTCTGGGCAGAGGCAGTTAGCACTGCATGCTATGTGCAGAACAGGGTTCTTGTAGTTAAGCCCCATGGAAAAACCCCTTATGAGTTATGGAATAAGAGGCCACCGTTCATTGGCTTTCTAAGGTCCTTTGGCTGTAGGTGTATCATACTTAACACAAAAGACAACTTGGCAAAGTTTGATGAGAAGTCAGATGATGCTATCTTTGTTGGATACTCTTCTAGCTCTAAAGCTTATAGAGTATACAACATTAAGAATCAACAATTTGAGGAGTCATCTAATATAGTTGTTAATGAGTACAGTCCTTGTGTTAGGGGGAATGGACCTGATTATATCTTTGATGTAGAATTGTTTCCAAACTATTCTAAACCATCTTGTGAGAATGTTTCAGCTGGAATAGGTGCTCAAGGTGATGATGATGCTGATGCTGATCAACTATTTGAGCTTCCCAGACCTCTTCCTAATTCTCTAAGAGCTAAAAGGCAACAAGCTTCAACCATTCACAGATCTGATAGTGTAATAATCTCCAGGAATAGTGAAGCTTCAACAAGTGAATCACCTGATGAACCCTAAAGCTCTTCAGGTGATCCATCACAACACCAGGTTGAAGGAAGTAGCATTCTGAAGGAACAGGCAACTATTAATACTACTTCTCATCCAACCATTGATGATGTTTCTCAATCATTCAATCAGTCCTCATTGAATGACTTTGAAAAAACAGCCAGAAAGAGTGATCCAGTTCCTGACCAGAATATGTCCAACCTGGACTTATCTCTGTAACTGGAAGTGATTCCTCTTCTTAGGATTCACAACACTCATCCAACTGAGAACAGCATAGGAAATGTCTCTGAGGGTTTGAGAACAAGAGGGCAAACTCATCATGGGAATGTCTGCTTGTACTCATGCTTCTTATCTCAGATAGAACCCAAGAAGGTGGAAGATTCCTTAAAGGATAGTAGTTGGGTTGAATCGATGCAGGAGGAGCTGCTTCAATTCAAAAGACAAAAGGTCTGGAATCTATGCCCACTACCATCTGGTCAAGTACCCATAGGCACTAAATGGGTTTTCAGAAACAAGAAAGATGATAGAGGCTTGATTATCAAGAACAAGGCAAGACTAGTAGTTCAAGGATACACCCAAGAGGAAGGAATTGATTATACTGATGTCTTTGCACCTGTTGCAAGACTTGAGGCAGTTAGGATCTTCCTTGCTTATACTGCATCCAAGAACTTCACAGTCTACCAACTTGATGTCAAGTGTGCTTTTCTATATGGGGATATAGATAGGGAAATTTATGTATGTCAACCTCCAGGATTTGAAGACCCACAACACCCCAACTATGTGTGCAAGTTGGATAAAGCTCTATATGGGCTGCACCAAGCACCTAGGCTATGGTATGAGACTTTGTCTCAGTTTCTCCTGAAGAATGGCTACACAAGAGGTACCATTGACAAGATTCTCTTTATCAGGAAGACTGGAGAAGACATTTTGCCCGTTCAAGTCTATGTTGATGACATCATATTTGGTTCTTCAAATAACCAAATGTGTAAGGACTTTGAGAGCACTATGAAGCAGAAATTTGAGATGAGTTCCATGGGAAAAATGGACTTTTTATTAGGAATTCAGGTGAAGCAATTGAAGGAAGGATTCTTCATCAATTAATCCAAGTATGTCAATGACATCTTAGAGAGATTTGAGATGAAGGACTGTAAGCCAGCCAAGACACCCATACCCAGAAATCATAATCTTTGCCCTGACCTTGAGGGGGAGGATACTGATCAACATCAGTATAGAGCAATTATTGGTTCTCTGATGTATCTCACTACTAGTAGACCTGATATCATGTTTGCCACTTGCATTTGTACAAGATATCAGGCTGCTCCCAAGGTGTCTCATCTAGCTGCTGCAAAGAAAATCCTCAGATACCTCAAAGGAGCACTTAGACTAGGTCTCTGGTATCCAAGAAATAGTGATTTCAATCTCTATGGATACTCTGACAGTGACTATGGTGGCTGCAATATTGACAAGAAATCCACATCAAGAGGATGTCAATTTCTTGGAGGAAGGATCATTTCATGGCAATGCAAGAAACAATCCTGTGTATCTACATCAACTGCTGAAGCTGAATACATCGCTGCTGCTAGCTGCTGTGCTTAGTTGCTGTGGATTCAGAACCAGATGTTAGACTATGGATTCAACTTCATGAGTACTCCTATCCATATTGACAACAACAGTGCTATCTCCATCACAGAAAATCCAGTGAAGCACTCCAAGACAAAGCACATTGATATCAGGTATCATTTCATTAGAGATATTCATGAGAAAAATCTAATAAAATTAATCAAAGTTGACTCAAATGAACAATATGCTGATTTGTTTACAAAAGCTTTTGATGAACAAAGATTTAAGTATCTCATATCAGCTATTGGGATGATAAACATTGATTAAATACCTCTTTTGAAAGATTTTTAATGTGTAATGTCTTGTGTCAATACAATTTAAGCCCTGTTACAAAAGATCTCTTTGAAATATTCCAAAGTGTAAATTTCTTCCGAAGAGGAATTAACTCTCAGAAGATATTTCCAAATATCTTCCGAAGACAAATTCCTCCATGGAAATTTTCTTCTCGGAAGAGATTTTAGTCTCGGAAGAAGTGATTGATTTCACATCAGATCTACTTTCGAAGCTTATAAAACTTTTCATTCGGAAAGCAACTCTTACCTATGGAAGCAATGTTTTGCTTCGGAAGAAAGGATTGCCTTCGGAAGACAAATTACCTTCGGAAATGTTTTATACTAGGAAAGAGAGTTCTTACTGTGTAACGGATATCTTTTTGGGCCCCACTCTATAAAAGGTAAAGATTTTGTTGATAATGTCTAATTATTTAAAATTATCCCTTACCGCCTCTGTCATCTCATAACCGCCAACTGCCGCCCTACCACCATTACCTAAATTCTTACCATTTAAATAATCCAGACTGTTCAATTTCATCTTCTTTTACCGATTTACTGCCCTAAACATTTCCTTCACTGTCAACCCTAAAATTCACCCAAATTCAAGCTCACTTTCTCTTACAATGGCGTTAAACCCTCAGCACAACCAGGTCGCATTACTTGATTCGTCAAGAGATGCAGACTTCACCCAAATCATCAGCTTTCTTTCTGAATCAACCTACTTCACGACGCTTACTGTTAACCCCACCGTTTACTCCAACCACATGACTGAATTTTGGAGTAACGGTCAAGCTGAAATTTTGTATGGGGTTCACGTCCGGAGAACCCGCATTTGTGGACAGGAGTTGGTCATTAGTGAACAACTCATCAGGGAGCATCTCGAGCTTTATGATGATGGAGCTCCTACTGAGTTTCCCAAAGAAGACTTGGATGGCACCTACATCCTCATGGGATATGGTGGAGATGTGAGCAGGTCAACCGTCTACAAGTTTAACTTCTCATATCATTGGAAGTTTCTTCTACACATTGTCCTGCACTGCCTATCCAACAAGTCTGGGGGATGGGATCAAATCCCATATGAACTAGGATGCCTAGTTCATGGGTTGGTGAGAGGCCTGCACTTCAAGTACTCAAGGTTTGTGTTGACCAACATAATCAGGAATCTTCAAAGAACACATTCTTCATGTATCCCCGATACATTCAACACATCATCAACTGCGAGTTGGAACAGAGCAAGCTTGTCTGTGTAGCTGCTCTAACTGTTTCTCAAGTGCGGCCTACCATCTTCAAGACGTTAAAGAAGGTGTCCATCAACTTTACTGGAAGGTATACTCCCTTACCTCCACAGATGATTGAGCGCATAGCTCCTGGTGACATCCCTGTTGACCCCACAGGTGATGAACCCACACCAGCAACTCTCACCACAAATGTCCCAATACCCTCTCCACCAATCAAATTCACATATCAGAGATGCCCCAAATGAACCCTTGTTCAATCTACTCTGATTGAACAAGCTCCTCCAGTTCAATCCAAAAGGACTAGAGTGGAACCATGGGCTCCCACTCAGTCCGAGGTCACACCATCCTTCTCCTTTGACCTCAATTTGGGTTTTGAGCCTCCTCAGTCTCAAATCCAAGAGCCCGAAACCCAAGCCTTTAGCCCACAGGGAGAGTCTTTACACTCCCCTGTGCAGCCAACAAGGGACAGCCCCACAAGAGGCTCGATGCCTGTAGACATTGATCTAGGTCCCGGGTCAGTAGGTTTAACCTCTCTATCCTTCACTGACCTTTTAATCCGAACTGATGAAGAGATAACATCTCTCCATGGCCATGAAGTTGATCCGCAACACCCTCTCAAAGATCAACAGAGCCTAGAGAGATCCCTTATCTCTAGCCCCCATCAGCAGCCAACTACTGAGGTGAGTCCCACTGATGTGGAGGGGACTCATGTAGGCTCAGCTGCCACTACTCAGAGTCTCTCACTGAGCTCTCAGGACAGTGGTAACATCAATCAGACTGAGTCTACGACAACTTTGCCCATTGACATCTCTGAAAGAGATGAATTTGAGCAAAGGTATCCAGTGTGTCAAGAAGCCACATCTGGTGGTGAGACTGAACATACAAGGCATGTTATCTCATCTCCCCGTGATTCTTCACATGAAGATGATAGGACAGCCACTCAGCAACTTGAGATTGACAATCTCAAGGCTCAACTAGATGAGAAACAGACGGAGAGGTCTATTAGGCATGTACCTATTCAGGTCTCATTGACTTCTTCTTCTAGCTCATCTAGCTCTCAAGATGATGCTACCAAAAAGGGGGAGAAAGATCAGAGACAAACATCTGAGGAACCACTGATCCAGTTCTCTACTTCCCAACTCATTACCCTACCTGAGTCATCTCAATCAACTCTAAAGATTGACTCACAAATGCTTCATGATCTCTACAGACTTTCCATAAAGTTTGTATTGAGATCCTCCTTAGAACAGCCCAGCCCTGACACCACACTGATATACTTTGGGGCTGAAGAGCTTCAGAGGCTAACTGCACCTTCTACCACTGTGAAGGAAGTTGGTCAACCTAAGGTCTACATGGAACCTGAGATTAACTTCGAAGGGGAAATGGGGACTGATGGCCCAGCAACTGAAACAGTTGGGACAAAACTTGCAAGCGTCTTCTTCCAAAGCTCAGGCTGAAACTTCCAAAGCTAAAGTTGAAATTTCGGAAGAACAAGATAAGTCTTCCAAAGCTGAGATGGGAGCTGCGGAAGGCTTGTTCCAAATGTCTAAGGAACTGATCATCACAGATGTCATTGCTGAAATAGCATCTGAGGTGACCAGGGAGGACATTTCTGATCTACCTCCATCCCAAACACCAGCAAATCCTCTCTCTCAATCCGAACCCTCTATCCAAGAACCACCACAGTCAAGTTCTGCTAAAGACAAAGGCAAAAGGAAAATGAATGCGAAAGAGCTTCAGGAAGAGGAAAGGATTGAGAAGCTAAAGAAGAAACATAGACTTCCTGCTGAGAAGCTGCTAGCTGCTAGTTCAAAGGCAGCCGCAGCCAATCAGGAGGAAATTAACAACAAGAAAAGGACAACACTCATTGATCAGCTCATCAACTTAGGAGCAGCCAATGAGGAAATACTCCTGCTACCACTAGAGGAGTTGGTGACTTTGGAGAGGACAACCAGGCTAAGACAAGAAGAAGAAGCCAGGTTGGCCTTGGAGAAAGAAGAAGAAGAACAAAGGAAAGCTGCCTTGCAGCTGAGAGAAGCTAGGATTAAGTTCCTACTCTCAAGAGGCTTCAATCTTCCTGAACTTTCTCCATATGATGATGATATGATCCTGCTGCTCCACATCAAAGAGCAGGATCAAATGGAAAAAGAAAGGAAGAAGGCTGTAAGGGAGAAGATGAAGGAGAAGAAGCGGAGGGAAGAGGTAGAGAGGGTCACTACCACCAAGAAGCTCAGTGACAAAGCCTGGATGAAAGACTATCTCTGGGCTCACGGATTCTCTGGTAGGCAGGTGGGACCCATGTCCAAAAGGACACTCCAACGGATAGTCAATGAAATAAAGGCTGACATCCGTATGGAAAAGAGGAAGGAGATGTATAGAAGAGGACAGGGAATGATCTTCACCCCAACCACTCAACCACAACCTACACCAGAAGAACAAATCCTATTTCCCATCAAAACCGAGCCCTTAGATGAAACCTTCACCCCTGAACCTACAACTCTACCCATACATACTTCATCACCACAACCACCTAAACATCCTATCCTTAAACCCAAAACAAAACCCAGAACCAATAAACCCAATCCTACCCAACTGATACCCAGACCATCCCCTCAGCCTTCTCAACATCTCTCTTGAAGAGTTTAAGGAAATCAAGACAAAGCTCAACAACTGCACAACTATGAGCAATATCTCCTGTGAGGAAGATCTCATCAACATCACCTATGTTGATGACTCTTCAAGTTCCCTCACACTAGATCAGTTTCTTGATTTGCCTAGAGGAACTTTGGGCCAGGCTGCAATACTTCTCGGTCTCAACTCTGATTCTCTAAATGCTGAAGAGAAGAGACTTAGAAGAAAATTGGTGACTCTACTGGATACGAAGGAGGACATGATTCCTAGTCAGTCTCCTGTGCCTAGGAAAAGTATAATCCAGTGGAGGTTCGATGAAACTTCTCACAACTTTGTTGTGGAAAGAGAGAATGGTGAAATCAACCGGCTCAATGCCACTTCTCTATTGCATCTCAGCAGATTTGACATTGCTGAGCTTGCAAAGAAGCCATTCTCCAACCCCTCCAACTCTGAGACTGCTGCTGTCATCAGGAATCATCTTAGCAGTATTCACTTAGCTGAGCTGACTGCAAAGGCAAAGATCAATGAAGAATTGAAGCTGAGAAGACAGGAAGAAAAGGAAAGACCTACCACCAAGGGCGCAGCCTTTCTACAGATGGTGGAGGGTCCGGAATTGGAACCAATAGTTAGATGAGAATATGACTATACTTCCCATCAACTAACAATTTTCAGAGGGCCATGAGAAAGGGTACATATAATCCAAGGTAACAGACTGGATGTTCTGTCTACCAACGATTTGTACAAACTTCTCAGCACCACATCAGGAAAGAACAAGGAAACAGATAGATATCTACTTTCCTTGGTGCTGAAAGTTTTGGGAAGAAGAGAGAAGTGAAGTTTTGGTAGCATCAGCCTAGGGGGAGTTTGTTGGGTCATTATAAGGCTGGTGCAACCAAAACCACTTCACATAGTCAATTTTGGTGCTACATTCAAAGGCTTCCAAAGCTAAGTATGAGATCTTCCAAAGTCTGAAGAAAGAGCTGAAGACAAAGTCTGAAGAACACTTCCGAAGACAAAGTCTGAAGAAGAGCTGAAGACAAAGTCTAAAGAAAGAGCTGAAGACAAAGTCTGAAGAACACTTCTGAAGACAAAGTCTGAAGAACACTTCCGAAGACAAAGTATGAAGAAAGAGCTGAAGACAAAGTCTGAAGAAAGAGCTGAAGACAGAGTCTGAAGAACACTTCCGAAGACAAAGTATGAAGAAAGAGCTGAAGACAAAGTCTACTTCTGAAGATAAAGAAGACTCCAAGCCTCGGAAGAAGCAGTCTTCCGAAGTATAAGTGGCTTCGGAAGAAGTTATACTTCCGAAGCAATTTAACCTTCGGAAGACATTGCTATGACCAGTAGACATAAGTATGGTCTCTGACAATCTGCTGCAGACCTCTGATACAGCATGGCTTCTTCCCAAAGAGCCATGTTGTTGACCATACTTTATTCTACTGTTTACCTAATTATGATAGTACATGTTACCAACCTTAGTTGGTGACAAAAGGTAAGTCAGGGACATGTCCTGACTACCAAATCTCAGATAATATATCCGAGATACCTTAACCTATAGTCTTGTAGTATAGGTTTTTTGGTTATAGGTTTCTAGCTCGGATCAAAGTATATCCGGCTGTAGGTAGTATTATATATAGTTCTCATTGTAACTCAATAGATAGAGAGATTGTGCCTTGTAAGAGTCTTGTAATCCTTTGAGTTGAGAATCAATATATAAAAGTACCTTGAAAATTTACTTCTTGTGTTTATTATCACTGGATACTTGTTATATTGTGATCAACTCTTCTTAGGACTCTTTCAGAGTGTTGTTCAAGGTGAGTTTGAGAGAAAGAAACCACTTGTTGAGTGACCGAAACCGATCCTGCACATGATCATATCATCAATTAAATATTAATTTGTGTTTGCTAGGCTTGTTATTGGGTATAACCCGACTTGGATCATAACGTACTAACCGCATCAATATTCTACGTGTCTTGGGCATATAGAATCCTACAATCTCCCACTTGCACAAGATTCATAGAAGATTTATGCAAGCAGTAAATACCGCCTAACAACGGTTTACTACCCTTAATATGCATGACTTATAGCCATTCAATAACATCATCCCATTCAAGCATCCTACTTGAAATGATTTAGGTGAATCAATCATTTATCCTTTTGTTACTGATGTCATGTTAAATTTAAGAACACAGAGTGATCATTTCTTGTTGATTTAACTTATTCAGACCTTAGACATCTAACTCTCAACGAATAAGAGGAACAAATCCCATCTTGACTACATACGTTTCTCACAATCACCTTGTGTCATACCTGAACATAGTCTCATGTACTGTCCATTATTTCAGAACAGCGGGGAACCAGATCAAGGCATGACACTTGGTGAATATCAAAACCCAATATGTATCTCAGGTCTGAGGATACCAAATGATATTCGCCTTTACTCAAATTTACTTATGATCAATCAATAAGATTCCATGTAGTAAAATTTGAGATGCGGGTTAGTCCAATATTTATATCCCACAAATGTCTATGAACCTTGGTAGTAACCCATTACTATATATTCATCCTCATAAATATCAACCAATCTAAGTTCATAATAATCTTACCCTCATACTTGTTCCCACAAGTCTGAACGACTACGGACATTTAGAGTAAACAATTTACTCATGGATTAAACATGCTAAATTGGAACATTAATTGAAACATTATAACCAAATAATTTTATTCAAATAATAAAAGTTCCATATATCCAAATACAAAATTTACAGATCAAATCCAATCACTGGAATATCGAAGTCCCGTGGCACAAGTATGACCTTCATGCTTTGCCTTTTCAAGGAGCTTCGTGAGAGGATCCGCAATGTTTTGATCCGTGTGAACTTTGCGAATACATATCTTTCCCTTTTCAACTTCATCTCGTATGTAGTTGAATCTCCACTCAATGTGCCTAGTCTTTTGATGAGCACAGGGTTCCTTGATTTGAGCAACCGCACCCTCGTTATCACAAAAGATCTCTAGGGGGTCCTGAATGGAAGGCACAACCCCTAGATCGGCAATGAATTTCTTCAACCATGCAGCTTCTTGAGCTGCCAATGAGGCGGCGACGTATTCTGATTCTGTAGTTGATAGAGCCACCACATCCTGTTTGGAGCTCTTCCAAGAGATAACTCCTGCATTCAGAATGAAAATATATCCCGATTGTGACCGTGAATCATCACGATCGGTTTGGAAACTCGCATCCGTGTAACCTTTTACTACGAGTTCCTCATCACTAGATCCATTGATTAGGAACATATCTTTAGTCCTCCTCAGGTACTTAAGTATGTTCTTAACAGCCATCCAATGACTGTTTCCAGGATTTTGCTGGTATCCACTTGTCATGCTTAATGCGCATGAAACGTCCGGCTGAGTGCATATCATTGCATACATGATGGATCCAATAGCAGATGCGTATAGGATTGCCTTCATGTTATCTTGCTCATCCTTTGAGCTAGGACATTAAGTCGTACTCAATATCGTTCCTCTTTGAATAAGTACGATACCTTTCTTAGAGTTCTCCATCTTGAACCTTTTCAAGATCTTATCAATGTATGCACTTTGATTTAAACCAATCAACCGCCTTGATCTATCCCTATAGATTTTTATTCCCAGAATATAGGCGGCTTTACAAAGATCTTTGATGGAAAAACAACTTCCAAGCCAGGTTTTTACACCTTCCAAGGTTGGAATGTCATTTCCAAATAGTAGTATGTCATCAACATACAATACTAGGAAAGTGATGATGCTCCCACTAACTTTCTTATATACACAAGCTTCATCAGCATTCTTGATGAATCCAAATTTAATTACTTCTTCATCAAAACGGTGATTCCAACTTCTCGATGCTTGTTTCAATCCATAGATTGATTTCTTTAACTTTCATACTTTATTAGGATGTTTTGGATCGACAAAACCTTCAGGCTGAACCATATAGACATCTTCCTCAAGATATCCATTTAGGAAAGCGGTTTTGACATCCATTTGCCAAATCTCATAATCATAATGAGCAGTTATAGCAAACAATATCCTTATAGACTTTAGCATCACAACAGGTGAGAAGGTTTCATCATAATCAACCCTTTGAGTTTGAGTGAAACCCTTTGCTACAAGTCTAGCCTTATAAGTATCCAAGTTTCCATGCATATCGGTTTTCTTCTTGAAAACCCACTTACTTCCAACTACCTTGGAATTAAGAGGTGGTACAACAAGTTCCCAAACTTGATTGTCATACATGGATTGCATCTCAACGTTCATGGCTTCAAGCCATTTGTCACAATCCGAATTGGACACTGCATTATGGTATGTGGTTGGTTCATCTGAATCTACCACATAGCATCCATCCATGAAAAATCCATATCTTTCAGGTGGATTACTAGTTCTACCACTTCTGCGAACGTTTTGTGTGTATTGATCAACCACTTGATCATTCTCAACATCCTCATGTTGAGTGCTAGTTTCAACGAAACGTGCATCGGGTTGTGGTTCTTGATCCTCCTCAAGATCCACTGTTCTACTACTAGTTTCTTCCATAAGGAACTTTGCTTCTAAGAACTCACCCCTTCTGGCAACAAACACCTTTTGTTCCAGTGGATCATAGAAATAATATCCCATAGAATCTCTAGGATATCCAACAAAGATACACTTGGTGGATCGGACTTCCAATTTGTTTGGGGTGGGAGTCTTAACATAAGCCTCACAACCCAATACCCTTAAGTATGATAGGGATGGAACTCTTCCATGCCATATTTCAAAGGGTGTCCTTTCCACCTTTTTGGTTGGGTCCATATTTAAAATACGGGCCGCGGAGAGCAAAGCGAAACCCTAAAATGATAGAGGCAATGCGCTTCTAGCCATCATAGATCGGACCATATCCAATAAGGTTCGATTCCTCCTCTCAGACACACCATTATGTTGTGGTGTTCCAGGTGGAGTGAGTTGTGAGACAATCCCACAACTCCTAAGACGATCTTGTAAAGCATCACTTAGGTATTCACCTCCTCTATTGGTGCGGAGAAATTTAGTCGACTTGTTGAGTTAATTTTCTACTTCATTCTTGAAGATTTTGAAGGTTTCAAAAGCTTCATCTTTGTGCCTTAATAAGTACACATACCCATAGCGACTATAATCGTCGGTAAAGGTAATAAAGTATCTTTCGCCATTCCTAGTCATTGGCTTAAAAGGACCACATACATCCGAATGTATGATTCCTAATAAATCTTTAGCCCTTTCGTTAGTTCCACTAAAGGGTGCCTTAGTCATTTTTCCTTGTAAACAAGATTCACATACATCAAATGAATCACATTCATTTGTTTTTAAAAGACCATTCTTTTGAAGTGTTTGTATACGTTTCTTGTTTATATGACCAAGACGACAATGCCAAAGATAGGTATCACTCAAATCCAACTTGAGTTTCTTGGTGTTACTTTGGTATAATGAACTATTTAAAGTATTTTCATGAACCAATTCATAAATACCATTAATGGAATAGCTTTAAAATAGAACATATCATTTAAAGAAACATGAATATCATTTTCAACAAAAGATAATACATAATCATAATGTCTTAATTGGGATACAGAAATAATGTTCCTAGTCAAACTAGGAGCACACAAAACATTCTTCAAAATTACATCCAAGCCACTTGGAAGTTTTAGGATGTAGTCCCCACGGGCTTCAACTATGACTTTAGTTCTATTGCCCATGAAGAGGCTAACACCCCCTTGATTGAAGTCCCTACTTCTTGTGAACCCCTGCAACAAATTGCAAATATGAGTTCCACATCCGGTATCCAATACCCATGTGTTAGAAGATGTAACATTAAGATCAATATAAATCATGTATATTGTACCTGAGGTCTGCCCAGCATCCCTCTTTGGTTTCAACTCTTGGAGATGGACAGGACAATTCCTTGCCTAATGTCCAATCTCCCCTCACTTGAAGCATGGGTCATTAGTAGCAACCTTTTTCTTCTTCTCTTGTGGTTTGGGTGGCACCCTTGCCACCCCTTTCCCTTTTCCCCAGACGGGTCCCTTACCCTTGGCAACTTTTGCCTTGGGTGCGGGATGAGGCCTTTTCTTGTTCCCACCTTCATTGATGGTGAGAACGGGTAAAACCCTTTTACCCATGGCCGCCTCGGCCGTTTTGAGCATTGAGTGAAGCTCACCAATGCTTTTGTCCCAAGCATTCATGTTGTAGTTCAACACGAATGTCTCAAAGTTTTTGGTAAGGCCATTTAGGATCAAATCCGTGGCCAATTCCTTCGATATAGGACAATTAAGCCTTTCGAGGCGGTCAATGTGGCTTTTCATCTTAAGTACATAAGATGAAACCGATTGGTTGTCGTCCATACGACATGCATGGAGTGCTCGAACCATTTCGAAGCGCTCAACCCTTGCTTGCTGTTGGAACGTTTCCTTCAGCTGGGTTATCATGTCATAAGCTCCTTGATGTTCATACTCCTTTTGGAGATCCGGAGTCATGCTCGCTAGCATGAGACAAGACACTTGGACGGAGTCCTCAGTGTACTTCAGGCAATCGTTATAGGCCTCCTCATCATCCTCAGTAGGTTGATCGGGGATAGGGTCGTCTAAAACATATGATCGTCTCTCTTGCTTGAGAACGATTCTCAAGTTTCGGTACCAATCAATGAAATTGTTATGATTTAGATGTTCCTTTTGGAGAATCGCTCGTAAAGATTAGGTGGACGTGGATGAGTTATCATGATTATCATTATTGGTGGCCATCTACAAAATTTAACAAAGATCTATTTTAGTATTTTTGATATTGCTATTTTTAATAATTAATACCTTTTAAGGTCATTTTCATATTAAAATCTAGAACCCAACATTGCATTTAGATTGTGGTTAGGTGACCTTTATCCCACGATTTAAATTAATAAGGTGGTCAACGATTGACGGTTGCAACCATTTGCAACTTCTAGAGGTATGGGATCGACTTTAAACATCATATGTAAAGTCGGAATATTAATCCCATCAACACCATTTGGAAACCATATTGTAGGTGATCCATTTAACATGGTTTGCAAATCAAGATATCCTACTTACACACACGTGTGAGTTTGCCAAAATGAGTGGTTAGGTGACCTTTATCCCACGAATATGGCATTCTCACCTCAAGTCATAAGTTCCCTCAAAATGGTTAGGTGGCCTTTATCCCACTAAGAGTTCCCAAGTGACTTAAGTGTTGTGTAAAAGGACGGTGTTGATCTTGTTTTAGAATATTTAGAGGTTTGATAATTCTAGTTTAGAAAACTCTATGTACTTGTATTTGCATGCTTTCAAATACAAGATACCCTATGGTCCTTTGATTAAAACCTATTTTAATCTTTAAAATCATTAAATCATTTTAATAACCTTTTATTACCTTTTAATGATTAAGAACCATCAATTTTCAGCTTATATAAGTTTGTTAATTAGTTTGTAATGCATGTCCAAATATCAACCATACAATCAAACAACAAACATCCAAACAAACATAAACATAAACAACCACATGTCCATAACCATAGCCACTATGTTGACAACACTTGTTTGCCATCACAAGTGTTGTCATTTGGTCTTTCCTAAGGGTTGAATACAACACAAATATGAGATCTTTATAGACCCCCACTTGAACTTGCATCCATATGCTTCAAGTCCTTCTCTTTGTGTATTCCTCTTGTGCTTCCATCTAGCGCATCTCTATTTACAAAATTTATATCCTAATACAAATTTTCTAATAAAGGAAATGCAGTTAATCTATCTATTACATTACAAATGAATGAATAAATAAATTAGATCCCAAAACTAGCACAAAAGAATAATATTACAACCCAAATGAAAACAACCAAAACAAACATCCATTCCAAACCAAATCAACACAAGGTCAAGGCTAGGTTATGCACCAACATGAACAAAGATTATATCATCCAAAGTAATAATGAAACCCCACTAAAACCACGAAATTTCAGCCAACATAAACTGAAATTTCGGGTTTTATTTTTGTCCAAACAAAACAAACAATACTACATGCATATCTTTCAAAGTTTAATCACAAGCATGTGTGATATGACTTTGAAAGTTTGGGGTTTCATAATGTATGAACATAGCAGCCCCTAAAAGGGTTTTAAAATCCATAATACGAATTTTTTAAGAAACAAAACAAGCTAGATATCCACATAACCGGCTCTAGATGAAATTGTTGGGTTTGATAGAACACAAAACAAAGTTTAACCATTTAAACTTTCTGAAAACGCAGCGGAATAATAGCTATAAAACATTGTTTATAAGCTGAAAATTTCAAGTTCTATATGATGTTTTAAAGTGTAAACAAACCCAAGAACAAAAGGATCTTTTAATATGTGAATAAGACTAGCTATGTAAGACAAAACACAACTTATGGACAGCCACAAACAAGCTGCCATAATCTACCTTTCAGCAGCAAATGTGACGAAGTATAGGATGATATTGACCAAGAAGAAAGACCAAGGTACCAAGAGAAGGTCCTCTCAAGCTAGTATACCTCAAGCACTTCAGCAAACACCTACTTGTATGGTTGCAAGGCACCAAAACGAGCTCCCTCTTGCACAATCCGAATCAACCAAGAAGATGTTGATGAGCAGCCAAGAAAACCGATTTTTCAGCCCCTTTTCTTCTTGTTAATCCGAAAATACCAAGGTATTTTTGAGAGTTCTATCTTTGCATGTATGGGAGAAAGTGAGGAGAGATGGAAGAGTGCAAGGGTTGTTAATGTCTTGCCAAGACCAAGACTAATAAGGGGAATCCCAACACCCAAGTGGGCGGCCGAACCCTTGTTCAAAAGGTTCCCTCCCTTTTGAAATTTTTATAAAATTACACACCTTGTTCCATAGTTTATAAAATTAAAACAAATTTTAATTTTATAACATCAACACACTCTTATTTGTTTCTTATTTAACCAATTAAATAACAAACAAATAATATCTCATGAACAAATTATCCATATAATGTTGTTCTTTTACATATGCAACTTATTTAGAAAACCCATTTTATAAATTGGTGTAAATGTTTAATTGCATGATCATATCATCAATTAAATATTAATTTGTGTTTGCTAAGCTTGTTATTGGGTATATCCCGACTTGGATCATAACGTACTAACCGCATCAATATTCTACGTGTCTTGGGCATATAGAATCCTACAGAAACTTAAACAAAACAAGACATATTTTTGTGTTTTTGTTTGAGGTGGGTTGAAAACTATTAAATTATCATTTAACCGATTTCTCCCCCTGAGCAGAACGGCTTAAGTTTGATTGATCATCCCTGGAGAGATTCATATGGAATCATACAGGTGTATCATAATCATTTGGGACTCTTGGATATATCTTTAAATTAATGATCCTTATTACTCTCACAGTCACAAGCGCTCACAGGAAATCATACTAGGGCTGTAAGAGGCACACAATGATTTTGATTGTCGAGAGTTGCAGCCATGACGATTATCAGTATTGTTGTCCACTTAAATCCATACACAGACTTTTGACTCACATTGGTGATTAGATTATATTATTTCAACAAGCATTTGTGGATCCCACACTTATATGATAATCAACATTCCCGAGGAGATTTTTGAGCGGTCTACTGGCATTGAGACACAAAGAAGCTATTCTAAGAGCTTTCAAAGAGATGCAAAGCCTCAGGTCAGTGCCATCGCACAACAGAGAGGCGCAAACAAAAATGAATTCTAGAATATTTAGGTTGTGCTTATCCTCAGGTCAGTGCCATCGCACAACAGAGAGGCACACAACCTATCTTCTTGTAAGAGAAAATTTTCCTTTTACACATAACGCACTAACAACATTAGTCATTAGTTTGATTGTGTTTATTATTCTTTTCATGTGCTTTGCTCATTCTTATGGTCTTCCGCACACATTTGTGGCGTTTATTTGCTCGTCACCCCTTATTAGAAATGCGTTGATTGTGTTAACCAGGGATAAGATGGAAGCCCACATCCTGTTGAACAATTTAGTTTAAATTGTTTCACCAAAGAAGTCTAGTTGTCTATTATGTTGAATCTACCAACACATCGTACAATGAACTAGCAACCTCTAGGCCTACTTTCTCTATGTAACATTAGTAATAGACTAGCGTACTATCATTTTTCCTTTATTTGGCTTAGATTTCTCGGACTTGTAATTTTAATATAACATTATGATCTTTTCAGTCCTTTTAGAGTCCCAAACAATTAGTTCCCTGTGTACTATCATTTTCCATGATTTTGAATCAAACTCACAGTTTTGATTTGATTTCAGCCTATTTGCCCCCCTTTTTTTTGAGTAAATGAGTACTGAATAAATACTGAACCTAGACTAATCTCCCCCTAAAATTCTAAAACGGAAAATCTTTTCGTGTTTTTGGATTTTTAAAACAGGAAAAATAAAGAAAAATAAAATAAAAATTAGACAGATGGACTACGAACTCGATTCCTCTGGAATCACATCACTTTTCTTTTTCACGCCATTGAACTCTAATAGATATAAAAACCGAGGTTTATCAAATACTTTTGTGTAGAGGTCGGCGCGTTGAAAATCCGTATTAATTTTAACAACATCGATTAAATGCTTTTCAAAACAGTCACGTATAAAGTGATATTTAAGACCAATGTGTTTTGTTTTAGGGTGTTGGACTGGATTTTTGGTGACAACAATAGCATCAGAATTATCAACAAAAATAGGGGTGTTAGAAAATTGCAAACCGTAGTCGCGCATTTGCTGTTGAATCCAGATGATTTGTGAACCAAAACTTGCGGCAACAATGTATTCAGCTTCACATGTTGACAGAGCAACAGAGGTCTGCTTCTTACACTGCCAGGTGACTAACCGTCTACTAAAGAACTAACATCCCGCTGATGTTGACTTGTAGTTCATTTTGCAACCACCATAATCCGAGTCACTATATGCTGTAAGCTCAAAGTCATCGTCATGAGGATACCACAACCCTAGTGTTGGAGTCCCTTCAGGTAACGAAAATTTTTTTTATACCCCGATGAGATGATTTACTTTTGGTTTCGCCTGATATCGTGAGCAGACACGTTGCATACATGATGTCAGGATGTGAGGCGGTGAGGTACATGAGAGATCCGATCATTCCTCTGTACATGGTGGCATCAACCAGATCACCATTTTCGTCGGTTGATACGTCATGATTCGTGGCAAGTGGAGTTCCAGCAGCTGAAGCATTCTCCATATCGAACCGACTAAGGATATCTCCCACATACTTAGTCTGATGTAGAAAGATTCCCTTTGGTGTTTGATCCACCTATAAGCCAAGAAAGAACTTCATCTCTCCCATGGCACTCATCTCAAATTCTGCTTTCATTACAGATTTAAATTCTTTACATAAGTCTTCATTTTTGGAACTGAAGATTATGTAATCAACATAAATCTGTACCAGCAGTAAATCTCCATCTTTTTCTTTAATAAACAATGTACATTCAATCACTCCTCTGCGAAACCCGTGTTTCACAAGATGAGTTGAGAGTTTTCATACCAGGCTCTAGGGGCTTGATGTAGCCCGTAAAGAGCCTTGTCTAGTTTGTAAACTCTGTCCCGATGATAAGAGTCCTCGAATCCTTCGGGTTGACTGACATTGACCATCTCACGGATTTCATCATGAAGGAATGCACTCTTCATATCTAGTTGATATACTTTAATCTTCATGTAGGATGCATAGGCTAGAAATATACGTATTGCTTCCATCCTCGCCACCGGTGCAAACACTTCATTGTAATCTATGCCTTCAACTTCTCAAAATCCTTGAACTACAAGTCGAGCCTTATTCCTTATTATGACCCCTTGGTCATCTTTCTTGCATTTCAGCACCTATTTAGTACCAATTACCTTCACACCTTTTGGTTTGTCCACAAGGGTCCATACTCCCAATTTCTTGAACTCTAGAAGTTCTTCTTGCGTTGCACTGACCCATGCCTCATCATTTAAAGCTTCACTCACATATTTTGGCTCAAATTGAGACACAAAACATCGATATGCACCATCATGAAGATATCCGTTTCCCATTACTGAGGCATAATCAGCTGAGTATAGTTGATTTCTAGTTTGTACTCCCGATCTAATATCTACAATGACATTATCCAAAGGATGATTAACATTTATCCGGTTCCAGGAATGGTGGGAACAATTACCTCATTATCCAGATTTGGAATCTCATGTGCTGTTGGAGTATGAGGTTCCGACGCTTCGGCAGCTTCTGGTTCAGTTGTGGGTGTACGTGAATTAGCAGGAACCTGTTTTGCCTGTTCCACATTTTCAGTCTGAACTGCTTCATCATCAGAAGATGAGTCGCTTACATCAAGTGCTCCCCCTAAAGTATTAGAGGAATCATCTAGTGGAATCGATGCTGTTGAGTCTTGTGGTGGTGAGTTGAGAACCTCGTACATCATGTTAGTCGATAATTCATCATCAGTGGGAGAAGACGGTAGATTGAAGGATTTAAAGAATCCATCATAATCAAAGAAAAATGAAGGTCCTTTTCCAGCAGGGGGTGGTGAATCTTTGAACATCAACGTTGCACCACACTTCTACCTGACCTGTTGAGTTGTTATAAACTCTCTTGTCGGGTATGATGTATCCAAGAAATATACCTTCTACTGCCTTCTCACTAAACTTTCCTGTCTGAGTTTTCTTCAGCAGCATGCATGGTGCGCCAAATGGTTCTAGATACTCCCGATTGGGTTTACGTCGCTGGAGCAGTTCATAACATGTTTTCCCATGTCGTTTGACCACTAAGACTCGATTGAGCATGTAACAAGCATTAGCTATCGCCTCATTCCAAAATTGAATTGGCAGTTTCGAGTCAGCTAGCATTGTTCTGGCGGTCTCTATCAAGCTCCGATTCTTCCTTTCAGCAACGCCATTCATTTAATTTGTGGAGTGTAGGCAGAAGTAAATTGATGTACAATTCCTCTTTCTTTACAGTATGTCTCCATCTACTGGTTTTTGAACTCAGTGCCATTGTCTGATCGGATCTATCATACTTTCAACTTGTAGAGTGATTCCAAGGTAGTAACCAACTGTTTGAATGAGTCAAAAGTTTCTGATTTGGCTTTCAGAAACATCACCCAAGAGAACCTTGAGTAATCATCTGTTACTACAAAGCAATACCTGTCACCAGCAATGCTCTGTGTACTGACAGGACCAAACAGATCCATGTGTAAAAGCTCAAGTGGAAGATCAATTGAATGAACTTTCTTGGACTTGTGAGCTTTCTTTGTCCGTTTCCCTTTCTTACACGCCACATAAAAATCAGGAGGTTGGAAGTTTTTGATAGTTACTCCATTTACCAAATCATTTTGTACCAAATGATTCATCTTCCTTGGGTTAATGTGTCCCATTCTCCTGTGCCAGGAGATTGACTCTTTCTCAGTTGCCTTTGACAAGAAGCATTGAACCGTGTGATCAGTTATGTATGCTTTTGATAGATCCAAGACATACAAATCATAGTATCTTAAAGCTGACATAAGAACTTTATCCTCCTCAATCACATAGTCCTTTTTCAACATCTAGCACTTCTTGTTGTAAAATACAACCTTAAATCCTCTGTCACAGATCTAGGAAATAGAAAGTAACTTGTTCTGTAGTTGCTGAATGTAGTTGACCTTATCAAACTTAACTTTCTCATTTCCTACTTCACCTTGTACTGTTATGTAACCTCCTTTGTTCCCAGCAAATGAAACATGTCCCCCTTTAATTTGTATGACGTTAAAAAGGAGAGACGAGTTCCTTGTCATGTGCCTGGATGCCCCACTATCAGTAATCCATGTATTTGTGATAGCACTATAGCGGACACCCTGCACATTCAAAGAAACTTATCAGTTCAGATTTGGGACCCAAGCCTTAACTGGCTTGGGTGTCCCGGAGGAATCACACATCATAAACTCAAATTACTTGACTTTTCCTCACTATCAGACAAATTACTTGACTTTTCTTTCCATAAGCCAGTTTTGTGTAAGGCCTGTTTGTGATAGACAGACGACTGGCTTATTGTTTGAACTTTAGGTTCACTAATACTCTTTGGTGGAGTAGTAGATCTCCTTTGAGTAAAACTCTGTTTGGTATCATTAAGTTCAATTTTCTTTTTAGGAGTCTGATAGTAAGGAGAATTTGAAGAGATATGTCCTCGTTTTCCACAATTGTAGCAAGATCTTACTTTTACAAATTGAGGAAAATATTTATGAGGGTTTGAGTTTTGCACAGGTGTGACCTTTGTCTGTATGGGTTTAATAACTTCCTTCTTAGATGTTTCAGTCTGATTAACAAAATTAATTGTTTTAATGTTTTGTACATCTTTAACTTGCACTTTATTTGGACTTTGATGAGTAACACGTTTATGGTTAACTGGTTTGATCAGTCTTGAGTCTGAAGTAGACGTATGTAATCCTGACCTTACATTGACCCTTTTAATTTCATCATCCAAACAATCAACCGGCATTTTACCATTAGATTTCAAAGCAGTCTCTTTCTGTTCAGTGATCTTTTGTACATGTTTGACTGTGGAATCGGGATCACTAACCAGAGGAGTGGAGACCACATGATCCTTTACTGGGTTGTCATTTACAGGTCTACACTTCGTATTTAAAAGGATTTCATGTTGTGGTGCTACTGCCTTGTACCCCAGACCTTCCCCACTGTTTCGTTCTTTCACTAAGTTTTGAACTATGTGAGAAGAACTAGCCCAACTACGCAGTTTAATGAATTTACCTCGACTTCCAAAACTGCTTTTTCCTTTTTGGTCTCTTCTAAAGAATTTAGATAAAACTTTATATCATTTGATTGATTTAATGCAACAACCTCGGTTTCCCTTAGTTGTTTTCCTAAAAGTTCTATCCTTTCTTTAAAACTGCACTCATTTTGTTTTAAAATACGATTAGCCTCAGTGCATAGTTGTAAATCATTTACTAAGTTATCATCGT